>CAIGQW010053418.1:3372448-3387448 GCA_903798125.1 Danio choprae
TATTGGCTGTTTTTTTAAAGGGGAGGAGCTACTATATGTCCTGCCCTGTCTTCATGTTTCAGTTGAGATTACGTCAAAGTTGGAATGAAATCAAAATGTACTCGTCTTATTTTTATACAGTAGTATATTATAATGCTTGTTATAGACAATATATCCATGCACTACATTATTTTGCCCTCATAATCTTTTATCAAATATCATAATCTTCTCCTCCCCCTTGAAATGACTTTTCTTTACTTCTGGTCACATGGAATACCTTTTGGGCGGAACTATCAGTGGGCGTGTCTTATTTCTGCTCAGCCTTCATCCATTCGTCAATCTTCTTTCATTTTGTTAGCAACACCCATCTTCCCAGCAATCCAATCAGTTCCTAAAGGACAAAATCATGCACCGGCCTACACTTTTGTCCCATTTCAGGACTATTTCAAGTGGATATATGTCACGATAAATCTTAACTTCCTTTTCATGCCGACTTTAAGGACCTCTGCAGTGTTCATGTCCTGAAATGTCCAGATACGCTGTAATCCACCGAGGTGTAATGACGGTCGGACCACAGGCAGGACAGGAGATGAACAGAGCTGAGAAGGTCTGTTCTGTTCTGGAGATGATTAGGAGATATTTGTGCAGGTTCTTTGCTGGATTTGACCAGAGGAAATTAAATGTTCATGTTCAGATTTGCGGGGCTTATAAAGGACCTGCTGGACCTTTTGACTGGTATTACATGTAATACAGATACTGAATCTTACTAGAGAAATTCTTTTGATCTTCATAAGCAAGAAAAAAAAAGCTAAATATATGAGCTTCCCTTTGACAGTCAGCAGAATATAATATATCTTTAACATAAACAGTGCACACAGAAATGATTTGGGCACTTTAGGATGTCTGAATTTCTTTGCATTAGATCAAGGATTCACAAACCTTTTCATCTACCAAAACCTGTTAACGGTACACTCCAAAAACTTAAACTACGCTTGTTTAAACAAATTGTTTAAAAAGAGCTGAAACAACAGAATTCTTGAGAATTCTTTGGGACAACTTGTCTGTTTTAACTTCAATCCATTTACATTTGTTAAGTTAACTTAATCAATTTGTGTTGGGACAACATGAATGAATTGTGTGAAATCCTGCATTTTTTACTGTGTAGAAAAATATTAGATATTAGAAATGATTAAAGAGTAAGTTTTATTTAAACACTCCCTTTTCAGCAAGAAATATATTTACAGATATCATAAATTATTAGGAAGATATTACACAATATATTTCAAATAAATGCTGTTCTAATGAACATTCTGTTTATTGAATAATAAAAAAATAATAATAAATGTTCAGCTATTTGGAACACCCACATGTAAATATTCATTCATTCATTTTTTTTTCCGGCTTAGTCCCTTTATTAATCTGGGGTCGCCACAACGGAATGAACCGCCAACTTATCCAGCATATGTTTTATGCAGCGGGAAACATCACTGGGAAACATCCATACACACTCATTCACACACATACACTACGGATAATTTAGCGTACCCAATTCACCTATACCGCATGTCTTTGGGCTCTGGGGGAAACCGGAGCACCCGGAGGAAACCCACGCCAACACGGGGAGAACATGCAAACTCCACACAGAAATGCCAACTGACCCAGCCGAGGCTCGAACCAGCGACCTTCTTGCTGTGAGGCTATTGTGCTACTCACTGCGCCACCGCGCCGCCCTATGTAAATATTATCATCCATTAAAATCTATAAAACCGTGGACATAAAATTAATTTTTGTTTTCATTCTCCAAGTATGAGTAATAGTAACAGCGATACTTGCCCTATAACTAAGAACCCCAAAAAATCTAAGATCACAGTATATTTCACTGAACCGCATTCTGTTCTCTCTAGGTCGTCCACACCCCGCGTTACTCCTCATTACACTAAATCTGCTGCATTAAAAAGTCACAGTGGAGATGACCTTGCACTTGCCCCCATTTAAAACACACTCACACTGCAACACACTCTTTGTGTCCTTCTTAAAGTGAACAGTGCGTATGATGTCAATGTGTGAGTGTGTTTTCTATATGGCTGTTCTGGCACTCAAGGCTCTCTGCATTACGGTTAACAGTGCGTGACTCATGATGGAGCGTGTTAAAGTCACTGCACTCATCATCATGAGCCTCATTTACCAGACTGTTTATTGAGCAGTGGGAGGAGCTGGAAACATATATCAAACTAACAGAGCAGAGAGATGAAGCTGTCAGTGCTGCTCTTCTATCTTCAGTGGGTGTGATTTCGCCAAGTGGGATGCCATCTTGGTCCTGGAATGTCATTTATGTTCAAAAATATATTCCATACCCCTGAACCAAACCCTAACTGTAAATTATTTTTAAAATCAGAGGGGAGTAAAACTTGGATAACAATCCTAAGAGCCTAAACGTAAAATAAACTGTAAACATATCCCTTAATTCTGATTGGCTGATTGGAAAGTTGTTCCAGAATAACACGAATAACACAATAAGATGTCCTACATGGTGAAACCACACAAACCGCTCTTCTACAGTCTTTTCAACATCCCTTTTCAAAGTGCATATTGAAGTATCACATCAGAAATGAGTGACGAAAATGTTAGATGTAAAATAAGTTTTATTATCTAAAGTCAGGGTGAGAATTCTAGGGGATTTGATTACATGTAATTGACTTAAATATATCATTATAATATTAAAAATGTCACTTTTGATCAATTTAATGCATTCTTGCTGAATAGGAGCATTAAACAAATGTCTTTACTGTTCACAGATTTTAACAGTTTGTCATGTTTATTAAAACATATAGACAGAACACAAATTACATAATCCAGATTCAAACTCCATACTGTATACTGTATATACCTACATTATACACTTCATTCATTCATTCATTTTCTTTCGGCTTAGTCCCTTTATTGATCTGGGGTCCCCACAGCGGAATGAACAGCCAACTTATCCAGCATATGTTTTACGCAGCGGATGCCCTTCCAGCTGCAACCCATCACTGGCAAACACCCACACACTTCCATTCACAGACATACACTACGGACAATTTAGACTACCCAATGGGGAAACCGGAGCACCCGGACGAAACCCACGCAAACTTGGGGAGAACATGCAAACTCCACACAGAAATGCCAACTGACCCAGCCGAGGCTCGAACCAGTGACCTTCTTGCTGTGAGGCGAGAGCGCTACCCACTGCGCCACCGTGCTGCACATTATACACTTATACATCATAAAAAGAGTGAATTTACCGCACTTGAATATTTTGCCCAACAGAGATAGCAAACAGTAATCTGAAGGCAGTAATATTTGAAGGGATTGTTTTGTTAACCTTGTGCCCGTTGCTGTCTGCCAGAGAGAAACTGAAGCCTGATGGTGTTGACAGGTTCTGTATTTTTTATTCATGGCTCAGACAAACCCGGCCAGTGGCTTTAGAGTAGTGGGAGAAAAGTCAATACATAATGCATGAAACAGGAGACAGGGGTTTGGACATCCTGATTCTGTTGGACAGAAATAAAGAAGGACATCAGCGATAAAATGGTCAGTCTTCACAAAGAAAAACTATTTTATTTTATTATTTTATTTTATTATTTATTTTATTTTATTTTATTTTATTTTATTTTATTTTATTTTATTTTTTATTTTGGCTGACATAAATCCAGACACTGATATATATTTAGATAGCATATTTGGAGTTTATGAAATGTATAAGGGGAAGTCATTTATAAGGTGTTTTGATTTGTTTATTTGTTTGTTTTTATTTATTTTTATTTAATTTAATGTATTTTTTGTCTGACATTGTTCGTAAAATAAATACAGATAGTTATATTTTCCCCACATATTGGAGTTTAGGAAATGTATAAGTTGAAGTGATTTATGATGCTTTGAATATTGAAGATACTTTATTTATTTATTTATTTTATTCATTTATTGTTTATTTGTTTTTGTTTTTAGTTGCAACCACATTTTACATTTTTATTTTATCTAAATAGTCACATAAAAATATATAATCTCGGATAGACCTCAAATATCTAACCTTTTTTTAAATTTTATATAATATCTTAATTATCGCTTGTCATAAAAACTGCATGCATAGTGCATAGATAGTTTACAGTAATCAGTTTAAAATAGTTTCTGTAAAAGTATGTATAATATATCACACTTTATACTGCTCAAAAAATAAACTTAAACAGCACAGTGTAACTCAATGTGTTCCCTTTATTTCTTTGTTTGAGCAGTATATACAAACAGTTTACATTTTATTTGGTTTAAAATGTTGCCGTATAGATGACGCTTTAGTGGGTATCTTGTATTGTAAAAATATAAGAGCAGTCTTAGTTTAGAAGTTTTTTTTTAGATATTGAAATAATAGTATTTTTGCTTAGAAAAAAAATATATAAATAAGCCTGACACAATCTAATGCATGAGGCAATTTTAAGATATATTAAACTCTTATTGAAAGTTCTTTCTGACAGGTTAATGCTGAAGTCTGTTGTTGATCTGATCTGTAGTTTGGGTGGTGCTATTAGGTTAGAGGCAAAAAGTCCACTGTGTTTCATGAGGAGGAAAATACACAGGTATGTTGGAATGAAAATGATCTTAACTACAAGCAATTAGGTGGAGCGCTAAGTTAATGCCCTCATTTACTCCATCAAATCGCATTTACGAGCAATTACGTCCATGTACCTACATGCCAAACATCATTTAATGAAGTTTACCGCGTAAACACAAAAACTCGACTTCAGCTAAATTTATTCAGAGGTCAAATATTTGAGTATGATGTCCATTAATCTGTATATAATTCAATGTTGAATATTTTTTAAGTCTTTGTAAAGCCTCTATAGTCTCTTTTTACAAGTAATTGAAACTCAAATATGTCTTTGAGTCCATATGGTAGGACAGAAGTCATATAAATCATATAAATCCTGACAGGATTTTTTGCACGATACGTGAAAAACAAAAGCAATCCCTCATTTCCTTACCATTTCACAACCCTGGACTGATCGCAACCACAACATAATCTATGAATACCGCATCTTTTATGACTCTGTGTAGTCAAAAAGCCACTTCCTACAAACACGCTCGAGCTTTTTTCGAAACCAAAGTGTGAAGCGAACAGAGTGTGTAATGTCATTTTTTTTCCCCTTCTGTTTTCAGAAAGGCCTTTAAATGACTTTAACAGCTCTGCTTTCTGACCACAGTTCAATTTTCCTGCCTGTAAAACAACCACAAATCTGTGGCTGTTTCTTATCATATAATTGCAGCACCTTAAATCTGTGTGCCTTTCTTTGCATTGTGTGCTGTGTTGAACTACGCACAAACAGTGGCGTAATGTTTTGCTGCTATTTTAAGGTAGAAAAGACAACATTGCTTTCTTAAAGAGCTCGTTCAGATGGACTGTGTAACAGGTAATTCTGCATACAGCTCCGTCTTCTGATAAAACTGATTTATTGTTAGAAGCCTATTTTTTATTACAGGTCACACAGATTGTATCATATTGTGATAAACAAAAAACAAATGCTGTTTCGCCAGATATAGTTGCATGTTGACAGCAGTAAAACAAGCTCGAAGGTCTCGTGGGATGAAAGTTGTTATTCTTTGGGTTTCCAGAGACTAAACCAGACAGGAGACTCTGTCTGTTTTGAGTGTGTGGGTTTCATTTCCCAAACTAGTCGGTTCAACTCGACTACAGGACAGAGTGAGTAAATACTGATGTCCAGGTTGCATTTTGAACCAAAGTCAAAACACAAAAGCAAGAAATAATATTTTGACCACACTTTGAAAAATGTAATGACAAAAAGTCAAGACAACAAATAATTTTATATTGCTTTAACTAATTTTAATAAGCTAACCAGGTTTGGACAAAATGTTTTAAGTTATAAAAAGTTTAACTTAATATTTTTAGTCAGTTTAATGTTTGATGGAAGTTGAGATGACTAGAAAAGTTCATTTGATTAGACAGCAAGATGTTTTTAAAGTGCACAGAAAATTTTCATGAAAGTTTATTAAAGAATTAGTTATTATATATTAATAGTATAGTTACGAAATGAAAATTACCGCGTTGGCGTGGGTTTCCTCCGGGTGCTCCGGTTTCCCCCACAAGTCCAAAGACATGCGGTACAGGTGAATTGGGTAGACTAAATTGTCCGTAGTGTATGAGTGTGAATGGGTGTGTATGGATGTTTCCCAGAGATGGGTTGCAGCTGGAAGGGCATCCGCTGCGTAAAACATATGCTGGATAAGTTGGCGGTTCATTCCGCTGTGGCGACCCCAGATTAATAAAGGGACTAAGCCGAAATGAAAATGAATGAATGAATGAAAATTACCGCTTAATTGACTTATTATTCCCAAAGCTTATTTGTTATTTGAATATATTTTTAAAATTAATTTTATAATTATTTTTATTTTTTGTAGTGTTTTTTTAACCACTAATGTTATAAATTGCTGACTTTTTTCTGTCAGACAAGCACAGTCTGAGTAGCTTTAAATGGTATCATGGCTCTATAATGGTGCTGGGTGGTGACTTTTATTTTGCAGTTTCCAAAAACGCGTAAATCCCTCATCAAACTAACCCACACACCACCAGGGGTAACCCTTACAATACCATTTATTCATTTCAGTTTATGTTAATTTCAGCATTTATTAACGCAATATTAAATGTAAAAGTTGAATATGTTAATTTTAATGAATGGATTTTTGCTGAAATAATCATAGAATGAAGATAATGCAGATTTAAAAATAATGCTAATTGCTGAAAGACACGGTGGCTAAGTGGTTAGCACTGTCGCCTCACAGCAAGAAGGTCGCTGGTTCGAGTCCCGGCTGGGCCAGTGGGCATTTCTGTTGGCGTGGGTTTCCTCCGGGTGCTCCGGTTTCCCCCACAGTCCAAAGACATGCGCTATAGGTGAATTGAATAAACTAAATTGGCTGTAGTGTATGAGTGTGTATGAATGTTTCCCAGTACTGGGTTGCAGCTGTAAGGACATCCACTGTGTAAAACATTTGCTGAATAAGCTGGTGGTTCATTTTGCTGTGGCGACCCCTGATGAATCAAGGGACTAAGCCGAAGGAAAATGAATGAATGAATATAACAATTGTTATTGTTATTTATGCTAATTGTTATTATGTTTATAGTAATTATTCAAACTCCACACAGAAATGCCAACTGACTCAGATGGGGCTCGAACCAGCAACCTTCTTGCTGTGAGGCCCTATAGTAATTATTCCAAAAGCTTATTCATTGTTCTCGTATTGTTTATTCATACTGTTAGAATTCTTTTTTCATTTTCATTTTACACCTATTGTACACATGCACACACACACAGATATACTTTTTACCTTATTATAATATATTTAATTGTCCATAATTATATAGTAATTATAAAACATTTATAATAACATTAACATTCTATAAATAAGGAATTCTTACTTAAGTTACAATTTACTTTTTATAAAATAGTTCAGATTTTTTTAAATGTTTATGTATTTTAGTATGGGGGAGGAGTTTTAAACGTGACCTGGCCATGTTCTTGACAGTTGTGCTGATATTGACCATTATATAACTCAATCTTCAGTTACCACATACTGTATGCAACACCGCTATGCAGCTTATGTAGGTTACAGCATAACTGTGCTGCCTACATTGGCATGCATCATATAATATCTTAGAGATCTGACATTGGTCCAGTGAGTAACGGGCTGCATCTGTCCAGTGCCTGCAGTGATTTAAATAACCCTCTCGCCACGGGCTGCAGCTCACGGCCAGCAGGTCAAGCTGCAGGAATGCCTGGCTGTCATCTTGTGTGTTATTTCTGTATCCTGGCTGCCTGCTGCCCGCTGCCTGGACATTTTGCACAAGTAAGATGCACAAACAGTTAGACAAAGCTTAAAGGGCCCATGAGCTGCCTTTTTTAAAAAGGGATAGTTCACCCAAACATAAAAAAATATAAATTTACTCACCCTTCACTTGTCACTAACCTACTTAAGTTTCTTTCATGTTGAACATAAAAAGAAGATATTTAAAAAGAATGTTGGAAACAGGTAATCATTGATTTGCATAGTATTTGTTTTCATATAGAAATCAATGGTTACCAGTTTCCAGCATTCTTAAAAATATATATTTATTTGTGTTCAGCTGGAAAAAAAAGAGTTGAGAGTGGTTGAACAGTTAATTCATTCATTCATTCATTTTCTTTTTGGCTTAGTCCCTTTATTAATCAGGGATCACCACAGCAGAATGAACCGCCAACTTATCCAGCTTATGTTTTACGCAGCAGATGCCCTTACAGCTGCAACCCATCACTGGGAAACACCCATACACTCTCATTCACACACATACACCACAGGCAATTTAGCTTACCCAGTTCACCTATAGTGCATGTCTTTGGTCTTTGGACTTGTGGGGGAAACCAGAGCACCCAGAGGAAACCCACGCGATCACGGGGAGAACATGCAAACTCCACACAGAAATGCCAACTGACCCAGCCGAGCCTTGAACCAGCAACCTTCTTGCTGTGAGGTGACAGCGCCACCCACTGAGCCACCGCGCCAACCTTTACATGTATTTTTGGTATATAATGTTTATTGTATTACTTTAGCATCACGTGTGTTACGTGTGATGGTGGTTAGTAGCTGTGTGAATGACACTGAGCACCTATATATTAGTACATGCTTCTCTGCTTGTGGTTGAGTTGTTTGTGATGAGCATTGGTTTATTATACGACTGGTTAATAATTGGTTTATTGTGTGTGTGTGTGTGTGTGTGTGTGTGTGTGTGTGTGTGTGTGTGTGTGTGTGTGTGTGTGTGTGTGTGTGTGTGTGTGTGTGTGTGTGTGTGTGTGTGTGTGTAGAGATACGTTGTGTAGATGTCAGTACTTTAAAACATTGGTGTACAATTATGAATGAATGAAATACAGTAATTTACTGTAAAATATAGAAATTACTAATTTCTTTCCATAAAGCACTTTGAATTACCATTGTGTATGAAATGTGCTTTAGATATAAACTTGCCTTGCCTAAAAATGCAAATACAGACAGAGGGGTTTCATTCTTAAACACTCCTTTAAAACGGGAAATGCACTAGTGTAAATACTGCCTATAAGACTAACACGCAAATTTTGTAGTTTATAGATTTATAGTTCAACAATGTATAGTACATTGAACTCTATAGTAACCTGTCAAAACATCAAAAGGAATTTGAGTTGTCCATTCATGGCCACACCCACCTCCTCAAGATACCCCATTGTTTGTGTTCGCAGGGAGGATTTTCTTTGTAAAGCAGTGACAGTGCAGAGAGGAGGGGCCACCGCCGCCTGCTTTGCCTGGTCACGTGACACATTCCCCTTCCAGTAACCACGGCAACCAGCACTGGTCCAGCCTGTATCTCGCTGCTGTGTGAAGAGGAGGAAGAGAGAAAGAAAGGAGAGGAGAGAAAGCCCAAAATAAACACACACTCTTCCCAGCGGCTGTCAGAGATCGCAGTAAGTGGCTTCTTTGCATTGACTCTTGTGCTGCATTCGCCTGCGTGCTGCGGAATATATATAAGAGACATCCTGCTGGCTGCTTTGTTGTGACGGATGACATCATTGCATATTAATTTGAATAAGAGATGCTGCAAATGCTACATGTAAACAGATTTGACCGTTATGGGTGGATCCCTATGATTGTGTTTTTTTTTTTATAATCTGGGATGAAGTCTTTTTGGGATGCATGTGTGTTTTTTATTATTGCCTTCGTGTTGCTTCAGTTGTGATGGAGGTATTGGGCCTTGTGTGCTCTATTTAGTTCTGTGTCGAGTACGAGCGTCATTCTGGGTCACCCTGTTCTGCTGTGCGACATCCTTATGTGGAATGTCCTTGTGATGTGGAGGAGAGAGAGGTATGTGTTGTGATATTGCAGAGAGCTCTGAATGTGGCCATCATTTGATGCATGAAGGGTCAGCAGACTGTAGGAGAGTTTTGCAGGTGCTGATGAAGTAGATACAGTACATCGCCAAAAATGCTCTTCTTACTTAGAGTTTTTTGTCTTGTTTCTAGTCCAAATATCTAAAAATTCTTAAATCAAGAAGCCTTTTCTAGACAAGCAAAACAAATTGTCTTGTCTTAAGAAATAATAGGTCACAATTAAGTGAGTTTTTCTCTAAAACAAGTCAAATAATCTGCCAATGGGGTAAGCAAAATATGGAAGTAAATGGTTACTACATTCCTAAAAATATTTTTATTTGTGTTCAGCAGAAAAAAGAAAGTCTTAAAGGTTTAGAAACACTTGAGAGTGAGTAAATAGTTATTAAATGTTTATTTTTGTGTGAGCTATCCCTTTGATATATTGTGCTGTTCTCTGATGTCCACTTTTAATGTTATTAAAAAAAACTGGGGTGCATGAATTACTGTTTGCATTACATTTTCAACGCAATTTCAAAAATATAGAATATTGCAGAGAGGTCTGAATGTGGCTTTCATTAAAGGTCAGCAGACTGTAGAAGAGTTTTGTAAGTGCTGAAGTAGATACACTGCAAAAAATGCTTTTCTTAGATTTTTTTGGTCTTGTTTCTATTCAAAATATCTAAAAGTTCTTAAATCAAGAAGCATTTTCTAGACAAGCAAAGCATGTTGTCTTGTTTTAAGAAATAATATGTCAAAATTAAGTGAGTTTTTCTCTAAAACATACAAAATAATCTGCCAATGGGGTAAGAAAAATAATCTTATGTCAAAAGGAAAAATATGATTATTTAGCTTACCCCAGTGGCAGATTATTTTGCTTGTTTTAGGGAAAAACACACTTCATTTTGACGTATTCATTCTTAAATGAAAGCAATATTTTTTGCTTGTCCAGAAAATGCTTCTAGATTTAAGAATCTTTAGATATTTAGACCAGAAACAAGACAAAAACTCTAAGTAAGAAAGGAAAGTGTAAAGTTTTTGCAGTGTAAAGAAAATATGAGAGAGTTTTTGAAGATATGAGACTTAGGATGTTATATGTATTATATATAGATGCACAGAATGAATATAATCTGGTGGACAACTGAAAGTATACACTCTAAAAATAAAACAAATGTTAAAACCTTTCTTTGCATCAATGGCATTAAAGGAAGAGATTTTTGGTTCCTCAAAAAAGCTTTCAGCAACATGTTCTTTACCATTTTTAAAATGAATATTTAGAACATTTAAAAATCCAAAAGAACCTTGAATGTTTGAATGAAAGAACAATGCTTGAATGTTTTCCTGATCAGTACATACTCTAATTTAATAAATATTCAATGACAGTATCATCATCTGCACAAAGATTTATTTTTACATTTATTTCCTAGATGTAGATTTAAAAATGTATATTTTTTACTAATGAAAAGTACTTTTTTGGCGGCGCGGTGGCACAGTGGGTAGCACAATCACCTCACAGCAAGAAGGTCACTGGTTCGAGCCTCGGCTGGGTCAGTTGGTGTTTCTGTGTGGAGTTTGCATGTTCTCCCGGTGATTGCGTGGGTTTCCTCCGGGTGCTCCGGTTTCCCCCACAAGTCCAAAGACATGTGGTATAGGTCAATTGGGTAAGCAAAATTGTCCGTAGTGTATGTGTGTGAATGAGTGTGTATGGATGTTTCCCAGTGATGGGTTGCGGCTAAAAGGGCATCCGCTGCTTAAAGCGTATGCTGGATAAGTTGGTGGTTCACTCCGCTGTGGCGACCCCAGAATAATAAAGGGACTAAACCGAAAAGAAAATGAATGAACGAATGAAGTAAATTTTTCATTTCATATTTTTAAATAATGCATTTTGAGTAATATATGAATATGTTTAATATTAAATTAATTTATAGAATTTTTGTCAATAAAGAATGCAGGTTTTTGCATAACAGTATATGCAATATATATAGTGCTCAGCATAAATGAGTTCACCCCTCGCAGGTCTCTCTTTTAAATTAATATTTAATATATAATATATAATTAATAATATTACACATAATATATTAACGAGATCACAAATCACAGTCCAAAATTTAGTACACTACTATTAATATGTTATAAATTGTAATAAGCAGGAACAATCCAATTTTATTAAAATGTTGTAGTTTGTCATTTGTTTTAAACTGAAAAGTAAAAGTGTCTCCTAAGAAGACAGTATCAGATTTCAGTTTGGGTGTTGATATGATACAGTACGTAGCCCTAAATGTTATCTAATGCCATTTTATCATTGTAATCCTGACATGATTGATAACAATAATGTTTCTTCAGTAAAGCTGTGTTTCATTGACTTCACATTAGCAGTCTTTTGTTTCATACTCCCCATCAAATCACATAAAAGAGATCTACTGCATCTGTATATGTCTTGTAGCATCTGTTTTCACCATTAATGACAGAGTCTTTGTCTTGAGTTGAATCGGGCTTCTTTGTTTTCCAGGAACACGGGCATTTCTTTCACTCTGAACTGTAGATTAAGTCATTTCTTTGTGGAATGCCGTGTTTGGACTCTCTTTAGTGAATTATTTTCTTTGTGCAGTAATACCAAACAGATGTAGCGCGCCATCGAGTCATCAGATGAATTATGTGTCTAGTCTGAGAAGCCTTGAACTCGCTCGAACGCAATTTAGATTTTAGGTTGAAAGCCCTTAAATTAGCCTTCTACTCACAATTAATGACCTAATTTGTGCTGATGAGAGTATCACCGGTACTCATCCTTGGGGTTTTGGATTTGAGCAAACCATAACCTCATTTATTACATATTCGCACATTGTTTGTGTGGTAGATAATATCAATGTTTTTCAGAAAAAAAGTGTGCAAAAATGAGTAGACAACACTGATACAAATGGTTCAGATAGAGTAAAAACTACAAAAAATGTCATGTATACCCTCAGTTTAAGTATAGGTTAAGTATATTATAGTGCTCAATTCAAGCTTGTAGAAAGTGAAGCTTGAACTTTTAAGTATTTTACTTAGAATTGTTAATGTTCCGTTAACGTTTACAGTGATTCGTTGAGGAAATGTCAGAGTAATGAAATTAAGTAAAACCTACTCACCTTTCTGAAACTACTGTTCCCATCATGCACACATTTAGCATTTCCAATGTTTTAGGTAGTTTTTATAGTTGCCTTTGTTGTTATAGATGTATCATTCTAAACATTCATTCATTCATTCATTTTCTTTTCGGCTTAGTCGCTTAATTAATCTGGGGTCGCCACAGCAGAATGAACCGGCAACTTATCCAGCACATGTTTTACGCAGCGGATGCCCTTCCAGCTGCAACCCATCACTGGGAAACATACCAAGTATTGTATTCAGTACACCATTACCACTGCGTTGTATTGGTTTGTTTGTTCTTCCTTTAAAGTAGTTCATCCAAACATTTAACAAAATTTTTCTTAGATTTTGTTTTTAATTAATCTTTGAAAATGAATCTTAAACCTTAAAACTAACCCTTTAAATATTTGTAACCACAGCATACACTTTAAAAGGTTTTTTTTATATGGTGGAGTAGAGAATGTGTTGGACTCCCACACCAAGCATTTGTTTTTAATCTTGGTTTATCTGGCAAAGAAATGTATTCTTTTATTGTGGTCATCTCCTCAGGTACCCTCCTTTAAAATGTGGTTGTCTCAAGTATGTACGCTATTTCCACTCGAGAAACTCACCTATGACATACATCAAAGTCTGATGATTTTTGGCAGCTATGGACACCTTTTTGGCATTATATTAATAATTTCTTCTGATTTTCTATTCTATGGTGCATATTTAGCTCCTAGCCTGACTGTATTATCCTGTTTTACTTGTTTGTGTAAATTTCCAATAATTTCCCATTATTTCCTACTGTATAGCTGAGACTGTATTTGTATGTGCTGATGTATTAAAATAATCAACAATTAATAATAATAAAAATAAATAAATAAATAAAAGGTATTTTTTTCAGTGTTTAAACATTATGGACAAACCTTATATTTTTTGCATTATTATAAATGACGTTTTTAACCCAACAGTTAGGCTTGTCCATATCTAACCCAAGTTTGTGTTTATGGCCATTCAGTTAACTGACAGCATGATACCATTACAAAATACAAAACATGATTTTGTGAAAACAGTTCAATCATTTGCATATATATTACATATTTAGGCATGTACGAGTACTTGACAACCAAATAAAATATGGTGGACTATAGGACCATATGTCTGCGGTTGTTGCTAGAAGGGATACAGATGTGTCCAGAAGTTAATGCAAATTATTGATTTTATTTATTAAATTAGCCATTAATTGTATTTTATTAATGCCTACTCCCACCCCAACCCTAACGGCTGGATCAACGAAGCCCAACGACTGGCCATCAGCTTAGTGTGTCCCAGCCATAAACCTAACCTAACCTAACAGTAATGTAAAAACAATAATTATAATGAGAATTATTTATATTATTTATTAAATTACCCATTAGCTGTATTTTATTAATGCCTACCCCAACCCTAATCCTACCCCTCAATGTAATGTAAAAACAGTAAATATTGTTGTACAGTAATTGTGTTGTTGTCATAATATAAATATATTTTATTAACTTCTTGCAGCTGTATCCCTTCTAGAATTCACCTACTGCGCTGGCAATTTTTTTTTTTCTTTATAGCAAAACTACATCACCAACTACTGGCCTGGCATGCATATATTACAGAATTGGTAGTCATTTTTGCAGATCCATATGAACTGATCCATTGTGTAACATAACCTTAATAAACAATCATATAGAGCATCCTAATAACCTCACACAGTAGCAACACCCAAGTTTATATAAGCAATTATGATACATAGTTAAGTCTTTACTGTAATGTGTTTTAGAGGAGAGCCATGTTGTGGAAATTGCTCCTATCTTTCCAAATGACTTCACCTCGAAAGAATGCTCTCTTCACATTAGTTAAGCTGTGAAACCTGCTATCTGGGCCGGATCTGGGAGCAATTTGTAAATCAATGCAGAGAAGGAGAAATGCTTAAATTTAGTTGTGACAACATAAGGGGGAGTGTAAATTTATAACT
>CAIGQW010053418.1:3436040-3447245 GCA_903798125.1 Danio choprae
ACACACACACACACACACACACACACACACACACACAGTCTTGCACAATACAACTGATATAATGACGCACAGTAATGAGACCAATTAATGGAGCCCGATAGGTTGCGAGAGAGCTTTGCTGGCTTTGCATTTTTCAGGATAAATTAAAGGATCCCACTGGACAAAACACATATTTAATGCATCATTATTATGGCTTAACTGTAATTGTGCACAAAATAAAGGCGTTTTAAATGAGTGTCAGGACTGAGAGCCCTCGACTGTTTTAAAGAGCCTGACTGCTAACAGAAACAAATACTGCCTGCTCGTAGCAACATGAATCAGAGAGGAAAAGACCTCTCAAATATCCCATCACCACACCCACAACCACTCACGGCTGAATTATATGCCTCATGGTGCTCTCCAGTTGCACCAAAGTTTGAAAGATTCAACCCACCTTGATTTCATGTAAAAGACTATTATTCTTACATCTACCTTAGTAGTTTTAAACTGCTTCTGTTGAAAATTGTCAAAATTCTGTTTGTCATGAATATGAGTCATATTAGACCTACAGTATGCAGATGTGGGAATAAATAAAAAGAATTGTACAATGATTTGTTATTTTTTGTTTTATTCTGTAAACTACTAATGACATTTCTTCCAAATGTAAAATAGAAATGTTGGCAATTAGATTTTGCCTAAAATAACAAAAAGGGTGTTTTTTTTATTTAGACATGTTCATCATTGTTAGACAACACAATAAAATGATAAATCTTGTGAAAAAGAAATCTCATGATAAAAAACAAACAAACTTAATATTAGTCTAAATTGCAATATTTGTTTGAAATTTGGAAAACAAAAATCTGATCTTTTTTTTAATGTTTTTTTTTATTGCCTAATTTGCAATACTTGTTTTTGGAATGTGGAAGAAATTTTTAAATTGCAAATTTATGTTTGGTATTTAGAAGTATTTTTTTAGACATTTGTTGAAATAATAAAAGATGAATAAAAAATGATCTAAATTGCAATATTTATGTTTGAAATTTGTACGAATTTTTTAGACCTTAGAAAAAAAAATGTAAAAATTGGCTAATTTTTTTTTTAAGTTTACATTTTACTCCCATAATTGATACATCCGGTAAATCCAGAGAAATAGAGAATTTTCAAGTGGCCTCCTTTTTTCCCATAACTGTAAGCAAGTTACAAAAGTGATTTTTTTTGTGCATGTCACATGTATAATTAAATGATGTAAAAATAATAAAAATGCATAGATATTGTATTTATAGCATTGTTGCCTTATTATTTATTTGATTGATTGATGGTTGATAAGTGGATTGAATTATGGGTTGATTTGATGGATGGATTGATTGATTAATTGACTGATTGATTGACTGATTTGATAAATTTTAAATGTTCTTTGCTCTTGTATAGGACTATGCTGACACAGAAATGCTGCTCTCCAGGGCCAATGTTGACCAGAAGGCTTTGCTTTCTTACGCCAGAGAGGCAGCAGATTTTTCCACCAATCATCAGCTTCCTAAGCTAGACTTTGCCATCAACCATTACGGTCAACCTGACGTTGCCATGTTTGACTTCACCTGTATGTACGCCTCAGAGAACGCAGCGCTCGTCCGCCAGCGCAACGGCCATAAGCTGCTAGTAGCTCTTGTGGGAGACAGTCTTCTAGAGGTGAGTAGAAAGCCCATGTGGAGGAGAGAAATAAGACTATGTTCTCATAGGGGAGTTTGTTATTTGTTATAACATCCTTTAATAGAACCAGATGGTGTTTTTCCATGAAGCACCGCAAAATTGGCTTTTACTCTTCTCCAACAGCTTCCTTTGACAAATTTCAGCTTCTGAAAATACATTTTCTCACATAAATCTGAAACCACCACTTTAGAAGCTGCGGTTATGCAAGAATTAAGTTAAACACCACACACCGTTACATCTAGCTAGGCCGCGTCTCTGAGAGTAGTTTTTCCATCATCTTCTAAACAGAAGGTGACTGATTTCTAATACAAATTTTACTTCCGCTCGTTTGTCACTCATTACTGTAAGAGGAACAAGTTGACGGATAAAAGTGCTGTGTGTTTTTATGTTTAGCCATTCTGGCCAATGGGCACTGGAATAGCCCGAGGTTTCTTGGCAGCCATGGACTCAGCATGGATGGTTCGGAGCTGGGCTCACGGAAGCTCTCCTCTGGAGGTGCTGGCTGAACGGTAAGACAAATGCTCATTCAGAAGTAAATGCTAGTGAAATGTACACTATATACAGCGCACTTCTACCATTTAAAATGCCCCTATTTATTCTGTTTTAAATGTTTTTAATTTTGTTTTGGTGAAGCACTTAGTTTCTCATTATATACATCGCAGCATCACCTCTGTCCTCACATTGTTTAAAACAGGGTATCCGCAGGGTCTTAACAAGTCTTAAAATGGCTATCATTTTAAAAACAACATTTTAGGCCTTAAAAAATTCACTGAAATATTGTGTTGTAGGTCTTGAATTATTTTAAACAGCTCATCCTTTTTCTATACCCAATGAGGCCAACATTTAATCACTAACATTCCATTCTCAATAAACGTTTTAACAAAAGTTTGTTTATTAACTCTATTTACCAATATGGTTTAATTATCTTCCTTACAATAATTTTAGTTTTTAATGTTTTAACTGGGACATTAGGAAAAATCCTTAGCGTTTTTCCTTGTGTAAGTCTGAAATTTCTAATATTACGGTCTTGAAAAGGTCTTAAAGTCTTAAATTGAAAAATCACTTATAAAGTATTAAATTTGAGTTCGTGAAACCTGTAGAAACCCTGTTAAAATGATTGGTTTAAGAACTCAGTCTCTATAAGGACCGGGACACGCTAAGCTGACAGCAAACAACTAGCATCGTCGAAAACCAACTATGTTGTCAGCTCCAGTCTGGACCAAAAACTGTGCACGAATGCTCCAAATAGACGGCAGCTGACTAAAACTTGTTTTTTAAAATAGCGGTAGTGAAAAACAAAACAAAAGCTTGCCAAATGACTAATATAGGTCAAGAATTACTGACAGCATCGATAATGACTGTTAAAGTAATCTACAAATTCATTATTATTATTATTATTATTATTAATTTGTGTAAAAAACATGTATGACTTTTTTTTTTTTTACATTTTGCATAAGATCATAATATTATAAAACATCTAATTTTAATATAAAAATATATTCGATATTTAGAATTTCCAGTTACTGTTTTTTTTATTTAGCGAAACTCAAAATGCAAAAGATAAGATGCAGTATATAACATTTGATCAATGAAATAAATAAAATGTTAAACGATCATCACGATAATTGCTAAAACCAGAGACAAAACAAACAAAACAAATGTTGACTGAGGTTACAAATAAGGACTTGTTTTTATGGGTCTTTCCACAAAGGGAAATCAGAAGATGAAGTACGCACAGATAAATGCGTAAACAAAGCATATATTATACTATCATTACAGTAATTGTCACTCACCACCAGGGATTTAAATATGTCTGATAATTTAATAATCCATATCAAAAATAAATAGTTTGCAAATATTTAAGAAATGCAGTGAAATTACAGCCGGCTTCATTCCGTTTCTTTTTGAAGTGAATTGTTTACTTGAATACATCGCTTAAATTTTTGTTATTGTGCTCTGATTTGATGCCAAATAACCAATCAGAACGCTCTCTTAAGCCAACGTCTATTCTACATGCCGAGTCAGGCCATCATTAACCCAATGAGAGGCGACACCTGTAACACACCAAACCAACTAGCCGGACTGATGGCACAGGCGAAGTTTAACTGCTGATCATTGGCTTGGTGTGTCCAGAGAGCTTACTCTGCTCTGATTGGTCAGATGATTGACCAAGTCCGTTGGGATTTGTCTACTGCTTACAGCACGTCTAAAAGAAAATGTGCAGTACAAGTGCTTCCACAGCACTTTGTATAAATACTTTGATACAAACAGTGATGATATTGGTTTTACTGTATCAAATAAAGCTTAGGCCCTCATTTTATTAGAAGTGCATGCAAAGTAGATTTGCTTTTGCACTGCAGCCTTCTCAATGTATCGACAATCTGCATCAAACTCTTCCAGGCTACAGCTACTGTGTTTGATGCTCAATGTAGCACTATGTTAGCACAGCCAGTGAAAACCATAGACTGGCATTATGGAAATGTGTTACAAATCAATGTAGGTTATTACAAGAAGTAAGACTGGAAATACTGGCTTATTTCAGACAGTTCAGATATGTTCTTTCATTTTGGAGACAATAACTGATAATAACAATATGCGTATTGTGCACTTTGATATTTGAAACCTTTTAAGTTCACAAACCGCTGTATTACACATACAAACACACACACACAAAGAGTAATAGGGACACTTTAAAAACAAATAGTGTATAATACCCATTATACACAGATAAAAAGTTCTTTGGTTGTAAGATGACCTCACAAATGCATGATTGTTTAATTACTTATATTTACACTTCTGTTGGATTGTTCAAGTAATGATAAAACATTTTAAAATGTAGTTACAGTTAGTGTTTTTAATAGAGTAATTCATTGTATTTACTGAAACTGCAATCTTTTATGTTAAAGAACAAATACAATTCAAAACTAACCATATGATTTTGTTAGCTCACATTGCTAGTTTTCTGGTGAACATTTCATCTGTGCATGTCATTAAGAAAAATCTTTGTGATCTAAAATTAAAATCTGAAAATGCCTCTTTGTTTTCAGTTAAATTCTCAGAAACAGGCTGCATCCGAAATCGCATACTTTTATACTATATAGTACGCTAAAAACAGTATATCTGGTAGTATATCTGAATTCGTATTAGAATTAAAAAAACACGTATGCAAGAAGTACCAGGATGACCTACTACTTCCGGCATGATTCTGAAGTGCTCATCTGATGCACGCTACGCTATCCCATGATACATCACAGCATGACCTCTTTTCACACAGTGTTTAAACCAGGGTATCCGCAGGGTCTTAAAAAGTCTTAAAATGCCCCTGCAAGAGAAATAATGAATGGGAGTGAAGCGACGCAGGTCACGTGATCATGACAAAATGGTGGATATAGTACGTCCGAGTTCCATTCATACTGCTTACAATCATACTGTTTAGAACAAACATTTCTAACAGTTGAGTAGTAAATTTAAATTCAAATGCAGTACCTACTGAGTAGTAGCCGATTTTGGACGCAGCCTATGTCTGTCTGAGGTATTGGGTGTGGCTAACATACTTAACCACGCCCCTCCAACTGTCAGTTTTGACAACAAATAGAAATAATGAGGAAGAGGTGTCTGTTAGGTTGTAATAACTCTCTCCAAACCATTTTCCAATGTTTCAGAATTTTCATATTTTGTAATATCTCCAAAATGAAGAAAGAAAAATAGAAAGAAAGAAAGAAACCCAGCCGCTAACCCAGCTGTAAAGCGAGCGCTCTTTTGCCCGGTCTCTCTCTCTCTCTCACACACTCAAACACACACACACACACACACACACACCATTTAAACTTGACAAAACTCTCGACAACTGAAAGTTATTGGCTGCTGTGTCTTTAATGTGGTGTAAAGATTATTATGCGTTATTGAAACATCAAAGAGGACGCAGCAAAGAAATATCACTTATTAAATCAAAAACACTTTATTATTTTATACATTTAAAAGGGAATCATAAGGGTGATCTTAAGCAAAAAAAAGAGCCCTAGCCTATAAGGTGTTTAATGGAATAGCCTATCTTAAACTGAGCAGATGTTTTTTTTTTTTCCTTATTTATTTATTTTTTGGCGCATGTACTTGTGTGCGATCGTGTAATGGCGGCACGCCACCTTTACCACATTCTGTTAAACTCCGCCTCTCTTTTTACTCCGCTTCGAAGCCCCAGCGGGCCCTCTTTGGCCCAAGGTATTCGGCGGGCCGATCAGGCCCCGGAAGTGTCAGTGGAAACGCGACTGGCCCTGGCTCGCACTGGCTTGCTCGCTTTAGGCGCGATAGTGGAAACCCGGCTAATGAGTGTTTGGATGTGTATGGATGTTTCCCAGTACTGGGTTGCAGCTGGAAGGGCATCCACTGTGTAAAACATATGCTGGATAAGTTACCGGTTCATTCCACTTTGGCGACCCCTGATGAATAAAGGGACTAAGCCGAAGGAAAATGAATGAATGAATGAATGAATGAACTGTAACTCAGCAAGGACAATTGTATAACTACATTAATCTTTAAAATGAATGTTTTCCCCCATTAATGTTTTTTTTTTGTATTGCACAAGGCCTTAAGCCATACTATAAAATAATATGAGTAATGTGGTGTTGTTCTATACCAAAAGCATCCAGTGATATACAGCTGCAAAGCACTTTTGATGAGGCTGACAGTGATTGCTTTTCAAACTGAGCAGTAAACAGCTCAAGCCCCTCCAGGCTTTCATTTACCATTCTTGTTTTCACCCTGCACTGTTATTTTGCTGCACACTGCAAGGTAATTCACAGTGGTAAAGCACTTTTCAGCTTGTATGCAATAAGCAGCGTGTTTGTGGGGAAGCAAAAGTGTTTTACGAGCAAGTAGTTTGCATGATGTCTCGAGGGTCTTTTCCTGAGAGATCACTAATGGGACTGACGCCAAGATGAAGGGGATTGAGGTCTGTTGTTATGGGTTGTAGTAATCATACGAGTCCCTTGGGTTTCAGGGAAAGTATCTATCGACTGCTGCCTCAGACGACACCAGAGAATGTGAGTAAGAACTTCAGCCAGTATAGCGTGGACCCAACAACACGATACCCCAACATCAGCCTTCATCAAGTGAGACCCAACCAGGTGTGTTTATATACAGCTGGAAACACAGATGCTAGTTTTTGACTACTGGTTTACCAATAGATCACTCAATATTTGGCTTTTGTGAGATAACTGAGAAGATATGATTATTTTATTTATTATTTTATTACTATTTCCTAAAATATAGTCAGCAATAAACTGTGATAATGTGAGAAATGTTGAATGTATCTGAATAATGTTTGGTTTGACTGTACTTCCCATTTGGTCAGTTCCAGAGGTTGCTGACAGCTTTGTCAATAGATTGTTAATAGAGATTTGTGATATATTGAATCCATATTGGTTCTGTTGTGGCTATTTTCTTTAAGGAGGCTCTCTCAATGGTAAAGAAGACAAAGTCTTACCCAGGATGTCTTTTAAAGTTTTATTCTTTGCAAAGAAGGTCAGACAGTCATACAGTCATACAGTAACACAGGTTCCTGCAGAGTGCGACACTCAAAGAAGAGTGTTCCCTTTTTATCTAGTTTCTTCCCTCTAAAGCCCACAAGGCCATAGGTGACATAGCAAATGAATCACGTCACAGTTATCTTAACACTTATGATTCTCTTTTAGTTGTCTATATTTCTATCCCATATGCCACACGGCTGTACAGGTCATAGGTCACCATACATGGATTACAATCTTGTCTTAAGATAAAAAGGTGCCAAAGTGATCACGCATAGCTTAACTGTGTAATGTAGACATAGAAAAAGGAAAGAAGAACAGATTAGAAAATGCATATAAAGCTATAAAAATGAATTTCCATAACAGTTCTTAGCCAGCAATATGCAGTTTTTAATTTGAAAACATATTTTTAAAATTGGTGTTAAGTGATATTAGATGGACATCTCAATTTTACATTTAATTGTAATTTTAAAAGTTAATAATTGTTTACTATATAGATTTGTAACATTTATAATTAATGTTAAATAATTATTTTATAATTGAATAACACTAGAAAATCTCAATATAAATATACAATTTTCTTTAGTTTTGTTGTCTAAATGTTGCCTAAATATACTTGAAAGTGGTTGATTTGTTTTTATTATATAATATTAATGTTGGTCATTTATAAACTATTTTCTATTTTATTAACAAAAAACAATGATTTGTTCAGTCAAGGATGTTTTACGGCAAAAAAAAGTCAGATACGTCAATGCTTAATTACTTTTGACCAAAAAATTAGCGTTTAAAATAGTCAAAATTTTTTATGTACCAACATTATATTGCTGACCTGCTAATCTAAAAAGGCTGGGTATTTGCATAAAGCGATCTGATTGGCTAACGCTTCCGTTGACGCTTGAAAAGTTGAAAAATTCCCAACTTCTGCAGCGAGCAATGCTGCTAAAGCGACACCGACGGATCCACAATTCAGTTCGGCAACGCTTGATGTCACCCATTTAAAGTGAATAGGAAGCATTGATGCTGAAAAGTAAACGAGTTTATAATGAAAAATACCTCAGGATTTATTCACCTTCAAGGCATCCTAGGTGTACTTGTATGACTTTCTTCTTTCTGACAAATCCATCTGGAGTTATACTAAATATTATTAATGCTTAATTACTTTTGCCACATTGGCACATTTTTCTTATGTATCAACATTATATTGATGACCTCCTACTCTGTGCTCAAGAAATTGACTTCAAAATAAAAAAATGCAAAAATAAAAAAAAGATAACCCCTAGTTATGGTTCCTGAACTCCTCCTAAAGAATAAACATGAGCTCTGATACCATATAACAATATAATTATCCACAGGTACGGCATCTGTTAGACAACGGAGAAACCAGGGATTTGCGTGTCGACATGGAGAATGTGGTCAACTCTTCAACTCCTAAACTCACAAGAAATGGTGGGTAGCTTTAGCATTGCACATTAACATTTCCATACAATTATTCCCACCTTGTATGTCAAGTGGTCTCACATGTAGATGTGCATAACTTGATTTATTCTCATCCTAGAAATTCTGCTTGAGAAGCAATTGCAAGGTAAATTTTGCGGGCGACTCCGACTGCATGACGTTCTACAGGCTTTTCAGAAAGCTTTGTGCAGTTTACTTTATAAAGCGAATAAAAAACGATGTTTTTGAGCGCTTTAGAATTAAATGCAACGACGCACTAACAAATATTTGTGGATTTTTCTCAAACTGAGAATTGTTGATGTCTTGAATGTTTCATAACCTCTCTCAAAAAGGGAATGAAAAGCATTTTTGAAAATTCTTTAGACTGCTCTGGTCGTGTCACTAACTCTCTTGTGATTGGATGATGGCGCATTCCATTACTCGGCATGCAGATTTTTGCTGAAATTCAAAGGCATTGACTGACTCTGCGTTCCTCCATCAGAGTCCATCGTGCGCTCCAGTAAGCTGCTGAACTGGTGTCAGAGGCAGACGGAAGGCTACCGAGGTGTCAGCGTGTCTGATCTCACCACGTCCTGGAAAAGTGGTTTGGCCCTGTGCGCGCTCATCCACAGATACAGACCAGACCTCATGTAAGTGCTCCATGCCACATGCTGATCCCAACAAAAGCCCTGTGTTATTATGCTGCTATGTTTAGAGACAAACTCAGAGCTGCCTCAGAGAATCAGATGTTCAGTTCATGCAAAGAATAACAAAAGTTGAATTCGAGAGGACATTTAAATCGTGTGACTCGCTTATTTGGAGAAGACTGGAGATCAAGGCTGAGAAATGTTTGACATTTTAGGGAGTTTTGAGGTTTTGGTGTGTGGTTTGGAGATTTAGATTATCATCATGAAATGTATGCTCTGTCAGTACTGTAGTCGTGTCTGTATTAAAAAGGTTGTAGAGATAAATATGTAAATATGTTATTTTTGTTGGTTAGTTTTTTTTGTTTTATTAAATTAACCTTTACCTAGCCATGATGCAATTATAGACCATTTCAATGTGGTGATGCCATTGGCCCATGGACATTTCCTGCTTGTTGTCCAACTGTAACAAAAGGCAATTTAATCATAAATTAATGTTAAAACAGCTGTCATAACATTATTTATCAGTATGTGATGCTTTTTGGATTCTCAAAAGCTATGGAAATTACAAATGTAAAACAGGAATTACAATTGAACCACTGTTATTATTTACATCTCTTAGAATGGTCAAAAGTGAAAGTTTATAATGTTAGAGGGTTTGTTCACTCAAAAATGAAAAATGCCCGAGGATTTACTCTCCTTCAAGGCATCCTAGGTGTATATGACTTTCTTTTCTCTGACAAATCTATCTGGAGTTATATTAATAATTCTTTGATCTTCTAAGCTTCAGATAGGCAGTCATGCGTGTGTTAATTTTTTTCCTGTCTAAAATACATTTAATAGGGCTGGGCGGTATGGCCAAATTCTATTTCACTGCATGAGTAATTCTATTTTACGCTATATTACGCTAATTACGCTAATTCTGTTTCATCGTATAGTCAAGTTATTCCAGAAAATCTACAAAAAAGTTTTATAATAAATAAACTTAAATATAAACTTAAATAAACTTTTATAATAAATAAACTTAAGTTATTCCAGAAAATCTACAAAAAAGTTTTATAATAAATAAACTTAAATACTTCAGGAATAACTTTTTTTTAACCTTGTTGATAAACATGAAAGCGATGCACAATATTGATTTTTTTGCTGAGCTGATGCCGATATCTTTTCTATTTGTGTGTTTTTGAGAAGCATTCATTTATAGGTTAATTTACTAATAGTCAGGTTTGAGATTAATTTTTTTGCCTCATAAGTACTTGCTTCTCGCAATAAATCAAAATCAGACTTGTTCCTAGCATCAATCTAACTTTTCTTTCTTTAATTTTTTTTTTATGAGTGTAACCCAGCAGCCCCTGAATAGATTTCTTATGTAACAGGCATTAGGACCCAGCCGGGAGGCTGATTTGGAGCAATATTGTAAAGAAAAGGCATTAATAGGGCAGATACTATATTAAGCTCTGTATGATTGGTGTCACAGTCAGTAAGTCAATCCTTTTTTTCAAATAATCTGACCAATATATCAATCAAGAGTAAGCATTTTTGAACATAACGTCATATAATTTGTTTATTTAAATTTCATTTTCTTAGTCTAAGTTTTACCAGCCTGATCTCACAAGGAAACCTAACTATTTTATTTTTAAAAAGAGGCATGGCCCCAAACACCACTCCTAAACCCAATCGTCATTGGGGGATAAGCAAATCGTACTAATTGCACTAATGAGATCGAATTAATTCATACAAATTAGCCAATAAATCACACATATGAATCAATCATGTTACCGGGCAGGCATTAGGACCTGGGGGAGGCTGTAGCACCTTACAAGTGACTGTTAAACTCACTGAGGGATATTGTACACAGAGTTATTCTGTATTTGCAGTTTCAAGTCAGACAAAACAGTTCGTTTAAATCACAGGTAAAA
>CAIGQW010053418.1:3447645-3467294 GCA_903798125.1 Danio choprae
CTATTTTAATATATTTTTAACTCTTAAACAGGCGGGTTTAGAGTTTCACAAGAGTGGAAAATGATAAGCAAAAATTTATTTCATGTCATTTTTTTATATCATCTGGACCCAAGTAAAACATATCTAAAAGAATGTGGGAAATATTTGATTTATCTAGGATTTTGAGTTGTATCTCCCAGGATACATTGTCTTATTAGTGTATTAAAAACGCTAAAATCATTTATATTTATTTTGTTTTATTTGCAGCTAATAAATTGTGAATTTTAAAACTTTCCAAACATATTTAACTGCTAATTTTAAACAGGTTGAACAGCAGATTTAATCTAAACGAGTCATTTTAATTTCTGCATGACTGTTAAAAGTAAATGTAAATAACAGAAAATGTCATTTTGTTAAATGTAATGTGTCCCTGTGATGGTAAAGCATAATTTCCAGTATTATCGCTATCATCATTCCAGTCTTCAGTGTCACAAGATTATTATATTTATTTGTTTTTATTTGGTGCTTAGGAAACATATGTTGTGTGTCAAATTATTTTAATTGTGAATGTTTTTTGGCACTTCTGATATATTTAAAGTGTTGTTTTGGTCAATTGAATGTGGTTAAAGTATTGATAAACAATTTTTAAACCAATTAGCACCACTTCACTAAAATATTTTGGAGGAATTAAGTTAAGTTAAGCAACCTGATGTCTTTTTCAATAACATTTATCAATATATAAAAATATAATAAGCAAAACAGATTTGGGAATGTAGCAAAATTCCTCTTCAGAGTTTGTGCTGGCCAGCAGTTGCATTCCAGATGGTTAAGCTCATGTGATGTCTTTCTTTATACAGTTGGAGGAATAACAGCTACTAGCAACGGACGTAACATAACTAAAATATTTCCTGAAATTAATTTGCTTTAAGAGGAATCTTGAAAATTATATTCAACAAACATTTTTATGATTCAAAATCTTACAATTATGCTTTGCCTTGAAATATGTTTTTATGATCAGTGACTATTAAATGATTAAAAAAATTAAACAATAGCACTTGCATACAGTTTTCTAACATGCTGCTTTGATATACAGTATATTAAGATGTTGCTCATGTTGTTATGTTTATTAACTATAGTGACTTTGAATCACTGGACGAGAAAGATGTGGAGAAGAACAACCAGCTGGCTTTTGACGTGACTGAAAGAGAGTTTGGGATTTCTCCCATCATGACCGGGAAGGAGATGTCTGTTGTAGTGGAGCCAGACAAGCTCTCCATGGTGATGTACCTCAGTCAGTTCTACGAGATGTTCAAGGACACGGTGCCACCTGGTGGTGAGTTGCAGCTCTACAATAATGAGAAACCTTAACCTTAGAGAACAACAATGTCGAGCCATTATTCTACTCCATAGAATTTAAAGGGATAGTTCACCTAAAAATGAAAATTCGATCATCGTTTACTCTCCCTTTACTTGTTCATTTCTTCTGTTAAACACAAAAGACATTTAGAAAAATGCTGAAAACCTGTAACCATTGACGTCCATAATATTTGTTTTTCCTGATATGGAATTCAACGGTTACAGGTTTTCAGCTTCAAAATCTTCGTTTGTGTTCAACAGAAACTCATAAAAGTTTAGAACCACTTGAGGGGGAGAGTAAATAGTGTGAACATTTTCATTTTTGGGTGAACTATCACTTTAATTAATTGATATCCTATAGACGTTCATTAGGGTTTCCCTTTATTTTGATGTTCCTCTTCGGTTGACTGTAGTGGTCTCTATTTAGAGTAGAAGTTAGGTTAGGGTTTGTAGAGTAAGTACATTCTCAAGTTACTTATATTCAGTTAAATGTATGTTGAGGATATGTGTTAGCAGTTATTGGACAGTATCTCAAGGAATTACAGATTCTTTGTAGAATTGAAAGGAAAATCAATTCCACACATTTCAGATGGTCTTGGATTTTTAAAAAAATTGCCATAGATTTTGGGACAACCTTAGACACATCATGTAACTCTCATTCAGCCAAAGTCAACGTGGAGTAGGCTGCGTGCATGGAGTTTATTGCTAAACTTTTAGTTTTTTCCGATATGCATCTGTCACTACCAGTTTGTTTAGCAGCACAAACCTGCTGTCACTTTATGAGCACATATTCTCTCTCTCACACGCACATATACAAACAAGCGCTGAGTAACATCTTTTCCCTCAACTGGTTAAGTTTCACTTAAAACATTTTAATACTAAAACATGGCAGAAGTGAGAGCCCTGCTTTTTTTATGGCCCATATAATATGTAGTGAGAATACAGCTCAGTTTTACTTGGCATCTAAAAACTTGGGTAGTTTTTTGTCCTCAGCACTTTTAAACATATTGGTTTTAATAGCTAATTTATTTTGTCTTTGCAATAAGGACAGTGCATTGTATTAGTATTAGAAGCTAAGCAGGGCTGCGCCCAGTCAGTACCTGGATTGGAGACCACATGGGAAAGCTAGGTTGCTGCCGGAAGTGGTGAGGCTAGCAGGGGGCGATCAACCTGTGTTCTGTGTGGGTCCTAACACCCCAGTATATTGATGGGGACTCTATACTGCTCAGTGAGTGCTGTCTTTCGGATGAGACGTTAAACCGAGGTCCTGACTCTCTGTGGTTGTTAAAAATCCCAGGATGTCCTTCGAAAAAGAGTAGGGGTTTAACCCCAGCATCCTGGCCTCTGTCCATCATGGCCTCCTAACCATCCCCATATCATAATTGGCTTCATCACTCTGTGTCCTCTTCACCAATCAGCTGGTGTGTGGTGTGCAGTCTGGCGCAATGTGGCTGCCGTCGCGTCATCCAGGTGGATGCTGTACACTGGTGGTGGATGAGGAGATTCCCCCAATTTGTAAAGCACTTTGAGTGTCCAGAAAAAGTGCTATATAAATGTAAGGAATTATTATTAGTAGGATTAAGCTTCAAGTGCAATTTAAAGGCTTAACTACTGTAGGTTATTAAGTTAACTAGGCAAATTAGGGTAATTAGGCAAGGTTAGGGGGGTTGATAATAGGGGGCTAATAAAATTGACCTTATAAATTGTATATAAATAAAGAAAGAAAAGAAGATAAAATATAGGAAATACTATTAAAATGTTCTTTTTCTGTTAAAAAGCACTTGGGAACTGTTTGAAAAAGACTAAACATCTCACCAAAATGCAAATAATTTTTGTATATATAGAACATATTTTTTGTGTGTTGTTTCAGAAAACCACAATCTGAGCCCTGAGGAGAAGGCCGCACTGATCGCCAGCACTAAATCACCCATCTCATTCCTCAGTAAGCTGGGTCAAAGCATCGCCATCTCCCGCAAAAGAAACCCCAAGGTACTCAAATATCTTTTTGAAGCTGCAAAAAAAATGATTCGATCCTTTCAGTCCCAGCATTCAACATTTCTTCTTAAATGTCATGCAGGATAAAAAAGAAAAGGAGCTGGATGGACTAGGGAAAAGACGAAAGACGAGCCAGGCTGGACAATCGGAGGACGTAAGGCCATATCATGCTGGATCAGTGGTCCAACATACTGCTTTTATGTTTGTAGTTGTCTAAATCCTTTCATTCGTTTTTTCTTATCATCTCAGGAGGAGCTGCAGAGGGCTAATCGAGATGACAGGCCATCTATAGCTACAGCTCTGGCAGAACGTAAGATCGACTCCGCTGCAGCAGCCAACAACAACAAAGTGAAGTCGATGGCCACGCAGCTGCTGGCCAAGTTTGAGGAGAACGCACCGACACAGTCCACCGGGCTCAAGCGACAGGTGGGCTGACCTTTGTGTTTGCGCAGTTGCTGCTTAAAATGACTATGGGAACTTTCAGCAAGAATTCTTAAAGCGACAAGTGCAATATAACAACTTGCTTTTCACCAGACCAGACTGATTGGTTGAATATTTGAGAGCATAATAACTAATATATTAGTTATTAAATATATACTAAAATATTTGTTACTCCTAACAGTAATAATAATTTGTTGCTGGTCAAAGATTAAATTACAATTAGTCACATGCTGGGCAAAGATTAATCGCATCCAAAATAAAAATTTGTTTTGACATAATATACAGTATGTGTATGTATTATATATATTTATTATTATACACGCACAAACAGAAATAAAACTATACAAAACAATTTTGTTACATAGAAATTAAAATTTTATATCTTATACCTATATAATTTATATCTAAATATAAATAACAATTTTGTCATATATGCATGCATGTGTCTATTTATTTATATATACATCATAAATACACACAGTACACACACTTAAATTGTCAAAACAAGCTTTTATTTTGGATGCGATTAATCGTGATTCATTTTTGCCCAGCACTGGTGTTTACATAATATGTGGTATGTGTGTGTACTTTGTATGTTTATTATGTATATGTAAATACACACATTAATGCATATATTTGAGAAAATGTTTATATTTAGATATAAAATATATATGTTTGTGACACAAATTATATATAATATAAATATTTATGTAAATATTTTTGTTTTGTATCATTTTATATGTTTTATATATAAAAAATTATATAGTATTTTATATATTATATAACACAAATTTAGCACATTTTTATAGTAAATGATGTTGTTATTTGCCTTTTTAAATTTCAGGTTTGTTTTCATTTTTTTCATGGTTACTTTTAAGTAATAAGCTCCTCAGCAAGTTTGAATTTATTTAGTTATTTAAAGTAAAATTTCCTTTTTCTTTTAGGTCTCTCACTAACACAAACAATTTTGAATACTTTTAGTGAACAGTAACAACACAGAGCTGTAACATATATTCTCCCTCCTACCTATTAAAAACAAATCTAATTTGTTTTAAAACATCATTTAAAAATTAACATGCTCATTACATTTACTGATATTGTATTTCCTGATGTGCTGCAGTGTGTCATTTCAAGTATTCTTGGCCAGTACTAGAAAATCACATTGTGGATCAACACAGCTTTCCAGTGGGTGATTTATTTTTGTGGGAACCTTAAAACCCATGTGGTTATAAGGATTGTTTTTAACCAAAGGGGGAGAGTGCTATCCTGAACTGCTGGAAGTGCATAGCATGCTGAGATCGTTTAAAATGACTAAAATACTAGGATTCAAGCTCTGATCCATCCTTATGGAGTAGCCAGTAGGAATGACTGGCATGAGCGGATTTGGGAGCTTTTTATAGGAAGTTAAACCCTTTGTGTCCTCTGTATCAGTGCGGGATTGATGTGTTTGACTCTGTTATCTGCCGGATTAAAAGTTTTTTGCAGTGTACACTAGTTCAAAAGTAAGTTGAAACCAGTAAGATCACTTTTATTTAGAAAGTATGCCGTCCCGAAAGAAAAAAAACGATCTCTGCTTCCCACAAGGCATCAAAACTATTTACAGTGGTTTGTTTTTAAGAAGAAATCCTGAACACTCGAGAATTTCAACTTTGCCATCACACAAATTCATTATATTTTAGAGTGTAATATTCACATTCTGACAAATTGTAATGAAGTTAAAAGTTTTTAGTGTTTTACAGTGTTTTTGATTAAACAAATGTAGTATTCTTTAAAAATACACAACAGTCTGACCACAAAATTCAGTACAGTAGTGCTTTTCTCAGTCTGTGGTCTGAGTCATTTGTATGTCTGCTCATTCATCTGTTTCCTTCTACTTCCTTTATGAAATTAGTTAGTTTAAAACACAAGAATTGAGTGCATGTTTTCAATAGTTGTTTTTTATGTGTTATTAATGCATGAAATATTCCAGGGGTACGTCTCAAATCAGCTCCCTAGCTCCCGAAGTCATCACCAGTAGGTCATCTGCATGTATTCAGGAACTAGTAAGGCCAGTGATAAGCTAGTTGTGAGCTTTGTTCACTACACATTGGGATATACACCGAGTGCGACATAAGAAAAGCCTCATCGTATATTATCAAAACTTAAATTTATAAACAAGAGCAAAACTAATCATTTTCATATATTAAGTTTACTATGTTTTTAAAAGTACATTATAGCTAAATAATATAATTGTTTCGTATACCAGCAACATTTCAACAATTAAACCATTATAAATGGTTTCTAGATTTTTTGGTAACCTGTTTAGCTATGCTCGTTTATGTTAAAAATAAATTAAAAAAACGGGTTTTTTTTAGAAAAAAAGTCTCTTTGTTTGTCATTACGTGTGATAATTTGGATCACGTTATTTATATTTCATATTTGCATTGTGGAACTTTTCAGTGCACTGGAAGAATTTTGTGATTGACATGGCATTTAAAATAGCTGACGCCCTGATCAGTGCACTGACTACTGAGCAAGGGTGCTGATTGAACAATTAAACAATTATAAATGTTTGCTAGATTTTTTCCTAACCTATCTAGCTATGTTCTGTCATGTTAGAAATAAATAATTACCATCATTTTGATTTTATGTCAACAAACAACATTTAATTGACATCTAACATTGGTGTCACAAATCGGACTCTCCTTTAATACATTTTTACATTCATTTGAAGCCAATGTTAGATTTCAATTGGATGTTGTTTGTTGACATCAAATCATTTTGCATGTTTTTTGTCATTTTGACATCACTGTACCTGCTGGGTTATTTGATAAAAAAATAGAAATAAAAAAATAAATAATAAAAAATACTAATTACCAGAGTGTCAGTTCTTGATTATTTGCACACTATATATCTAAAACCATCATTATCAATTTTATTTTAAGACTAAAGCGCTTTATCTGGCAAAAACAACCTCCAGATGTATGTTTTAGTGCACTGGAGGAATTTAGCGATTGAGACAGCACTTAAAATGACCGATGGCCTTATCAGTGCACTGACTACTGAATAAGGGTGTTGCTTGAGACGCACCCCCGGTTTTTTTCACCCCCAGTCATTTAATTTCAGTTTTTCTATGCATGCCTATCCTGATTTCTCATCTCTGTTCTTTTCTGTTCTTTTCCATAATTTGGATGTTAATTGGCACTTCATTTTTCATTGGTCACCCATCATGTCTGTGCCACTGGTCACAGGGAGACTCTATGCCCGATCTGGGCCTCATACTGACCCCTTCTCCAGCCGCTGCGTCTCTGAAAGAGTCAGTTCGTCTGGCTCCAGTACCTGCATGGAGGAAGGTAAAGAGTGTAGTGCAGTCCAATGTTCCCATCAAACATTAACCCTCTAACTCCCTACCGACCTACTTATATTTGTCATTGTCTTTGTGACTAACTTTTATATATATTTTTTTATTTATTTAAACTAAGTTAGTAGTCAGTTATTTTTTAATTAAATATGTTGTTATATAAGTCCATATACAAGTCCGTATAAGTAAATTTTTTTATAATGTTTTCAAAGCAATTTTTTTGTCTGTTAAGTTGAAGTAGATCTTATATATGATGAATAAAATTGAGGTTAGAAGGGTGACATTTGATTTGTGATTGAAACTAGTCGTGTTTGACTTGAGTAGTCACTCTCGAACAGAATATCATAACTTCAAACAATTCTTCAAACAAAATACATTTCATCATAAGCAACAAAAACATTTACTTATCCATTTACACTTAAAATAACAAATGAACTTAGCCAGTTCGAAATGGAGCGGGGTTAAAGCACACGCTTATTGGTTGTTTTTAAGTTAGTTTCACAAACGATTTATCCTGAAATCGGTTTCTGTTTTTATGAGTTGTCATTTAACTGCGTAAATGTTAATCAGTTGTCAGAAATATATCTTCTCTCTATACATTGTGTATTTGTTAGAGTGATTACAAGATCCTGAACAAAATATATTTGTTGTTTTATTTGCATCAAAATAAATATACATGTATAGGGGTGAAACAATAATTGGACTGTTCCAGGAAAATCTAAAATGCGGTATATTCCAATAATGTGAACCGAACCGTGGCATTGGTGTACTGTTAATCTATACAAAGACATTTTAAATTTTATATTTGTAGAGACAAATGTAGTGCTTAATATTTGTATGGAAACAGCAAACAGCATCCTTTTTTCAATATTATTCAAATAGAAAGATTAAAAGAACAGTAATTTGACATTTGTTTTTGCTACATTCTAAATGTCTTTACCATAGTGTTTGAATTTAATGAGTTCTTGCTAAATATAATTAGTAATTTCTTAAAATAATAGAAATTTCACTGCTTTTTTATCAGTTGGATACTCTAGAGCAGGGGTTCTCAAACTCGGTCCGGTTTCCTGCAGATTTTTGCTCCAACTTGCAAGGATGTTTCTAGAAATCCTAGTAAGAGCTTGATTAGCTAGCCCAGGTGTGTCTGGTTTGGGTTGGAGCTAAAATCTGCAGGACACCGGACCTCCAGGACCGAGATTGAGAACCACTGCTCTAGAGTACATGCTTTATTATTATCAATTGATATGCTGTCATCAATTTGAATGAGGAAACTGTAAAACAAACGTAAAATGTTGGGCAGGAATCTGACAAAAGCATAAAATATATTTACCTTGAATTGATGTTTTCAGAGGCGCACACAGTTACAGGAGCAGATGAGTTTCCGCTATAAAGAAAAACTCAAGTGTCAAACTCTCCCCATCAAACAGGAGCAGGTATACAGCTGCAGAAAACACACCTCGCTTTTAGGGTTTCAGTATAGTCCAAATGTAGTATCCCAAGACCTTAGTGCCATCAGGTGGTGATTTATTCTCCCAGTGTGTTTGTTAGTTTCCTGTTTAACCAGGCATGTTAATGCATCGGAGACCTAGAGGCATGTCTTTCCACACAGCGCTTTGGTGTTCTTTGTTTGCTTTTCCAGTTTGATTGAGACGAATGAGACGAGCACTGTGTTTATTGCTGTGGAGCTTTGATATTTCTCGTTCTTAGATTGTAAAGGTTTAGATGTGGCGTCGTTTGAAATTCCTAGCATTTGTGTGTTAACTGTTATTGAAGTCTCTGGGTTTGATTTTTGCTTTTAATCGGTCATTGTTTGTTCTCTAACATAATGTTGCTGTCTTGCATCACTAAGGTTGTGTTTGTGTGTAGTTTAGTGCCCTCTGTTAATATTGGCACCCTTGGTAAATGAGCAAAAAAGGCTGTGAAAAAATGTCTTAAGTGTTTAACCTTTCTTTTTTTTTCACTTAAACTATTAAAAACAATACAAACAAACACCGTTTTATCAAAAAGCAGCTATTCTTTTAAAAATATATATTTGTGCACAATTTATTGAATCCCTATGAATACAAATGAGCAAAACTGAAGCTTTTTGAACTAAATTCATGTTGATATTTAATATATTTTTTTAAAGGTGCAGTATGTACACCCAGTGGTTAAACTAGGTATTGCATGCCTGGTTCAAAACACACACAAACGCAGGTTGCCAGATTGACGACACCAACATATCAGTGATTCAGCATGTACATTTAATAATGTTAAAGAGGTTTAATATGTATTAATTAGATTATAAACCTTACTATTTCATTGGAATGCAATAAGTGCCAAATTGTTTATCGCTGCAATCTCGTCATGTAGCGTGTTGTTAGGACACAGGGTTAAAATTTAACCTGCTCACCTAATGTTTATGTACGTAATATTTATATTATTTACTAATTAATAACCACCTAACGTGGAACTCTGAATTTGTGTCTCATTTCGGAGGCTGCTACTGTCCAGGTCGCATTTCGGTCATGGACGCCATGGGGTCATTCGGTCATGTTTTGAGAGCCTTTCTGAATGAGTGAATGAAATATGCTGTTTTCCACCAACATATTATGGTATTTTTATGCTTTAGAAGAGCCAAAACCTTGCATACAGCACCTTTAAGTACAACTGGGTAATTTTGAGCAACTCCTGTTTAAGAGGTGGAAACACATTAAACTCACATAGTCTTTTATTACAATTGCTAAGGCACAAGAACATAGTTGGGATTTGCAGCAAAAGGTTGTTGAACCTTGAGACAAATGGGAAGTGGTTGTAAGGAAATAGCAGAAACGCTGAAAAGGCTTATTTCCACCATCAGGGAAATAATTAAGAAATTCCAGTCCGCTGGAGGGGTTATAAATATGCCCTGAAGGGCATGTGTGTCTATCTTGGTTCATGGTTCAATTGACCATAAAATATCCCAAGAATCACAGCTGGAGATTTGCAGTGGTTATTTAAGTCTTGGGGTCAGAAAGTCTCCAAATATACAATTTGATGTCACTTACATCACCACAGAATAAAAAATCTGACAATCTGACGCTTAATTTTATTCTGTTCATGTCAGGATAATATACATTTTAGGAGCTCTGGATGCAAAATTACCACTTCAAAGACAAAAAAAAAGAAAGAAACTAAATGTAAAATTGTAAAAACTACTAGCAATCTATTAAATGAGCACTTTTCAACCAAGCAAACAGTAAAAACTTCAGATTAAAAACAAAAAAATCTGAGGTAAATTATCCATTGTTATTGTCAAGGTGGCTATTAATGTCCTACAAAATTATATTAAAGCTGAAACCATATAAATATTTTTGCAAAGCACAGCATCGGCCTGGTTTTCAGTTAATTATTGAGCTCAATTTTTCTTTTTCACAGCCTTTTCTATTGCCTATTAAATAAAGCTGCCAATATTAGTGTATTGCACTCTAGGGCATTGGATGGTGGCATCGGGTCAATTATCTGTGCAGGTTGTGTTTTATTTATGTAATATTACGTGAACAGGTTTTTCCTCTCTTGTCTCTCTGAAGGCCAGCAGTGGGACTGAGGTTTTGAGGAGCTGCCCTAAGAAAACCATTCTTCTTTCTTCTTCCTCACCCTCATCTTCCTCATTCTCTTCATCATTTCCTCCACATGCACAGGTGACACTCTCCTGTCTTCCTGTACTAACCTCAGCATCTCTCACAGGGGCTGGTTTAACCACTTCTCTTGTTGCAGTCTCTTAAAATGGTCTTTTTTATTGTGCGGAGCTCCCTGTTTTGAATTGATAAATTCTGATCAATCTTGTGTGGGGAAAAAATGTACTAAACAACAAAGAAAAGGAGTACAAAATTAAATTAATAATACTGTTTAATACTAGAAGTAGGAGTGATGGGAGGGAAGGACCACCATGCTTTTATATACATGAGGCTTTTACCATTCTAGTTTTGATTGTTTGTTTAGTCTAAGACCTTGTAGTTAATAATAGAGTGGAGCTGATCTCTGTTTGTTCTCGACAGTCAGTGATAAACAAGTGTAATGGTGTTGGTGATGAATTGAACAAAATCCAGAACCTTTCAGTCTATTACTGGGTAACCAAAGCAACTGCATGGGCTTTCAAAAATACTTTAAAGTTTTTAAAATCTTGGTGGAATGCACGTGTGTGAAGAATTGTACTTTAAATTTGTGTAATAATAAATGCATAGTTTTTATGCTTTAACTAGGGTTGTCAAAAGTATCAACTTCTATAACAATCAGGACTGAAATTTTAAAACTGGCTAACATTTGAGCACTGTTGAGCACATTCTTAAACACTGCTGATTGACCATTGTGTTCACATGCTCAACAGAAAAGACTGTTATTGGTTTTAATGATCATTCACCAAGTGTGAACGCAAATACGCGGATACTGTAGCATTTGGAAGCTTTATCTATCAGCTGATCTCTCAGTGGATGGCTTGTATATCTGCTCATAGACAGATCCTTTGATAGACATGGCTTTCAATGCTTCAGTGTTTGTATATTAATATATTAATGTTTGTATATTAATGTTCACGCTTGGCAACTTTTGACAGCTCTTTCTTTAATAGTGCATTCATTATTAAAACTACAAAAACTCACAAGCCACATAGATGAGTTTTCATTAGCCTCTTCATTTACAGGAAAATAATCTGCCTAATGTGGACAAACCAGAACCCATACATATTCCTAGCATTCAAGAGCGAGTGGAGACTCTAGTGGCTAGATTTAAAGGCAAGCCTGACAGGAAGGACAAGCCACAGGTAGAGCAATTTAACAGAAGACATAGCATGCTCTTATAGGGGCTGTATGTTAAATTCAGAAACTCTGGTTATAAGTGATACTGGTGGCTGTTAAATGAACTGCAGCCAGCATTGTATTAGCTTGTGCTCACATCACATGTAACATAAACGTGATTGAACTTAATTCAATACCTTGATATAGTGACAGGAAAGTTGTTGTTTTTTGTTTTTATTTATTGTGGATGAAAAAATATGACTATATATTTTTATCAAATGTCTTGACGTGGTTCATACTCCTGAAGCAGTATTTGTAATTATATAAATATACATACTTTCCTCTTAATAACAAAATAAACACAGCAAAAATCTTTTTATTTTTATTTTTTTGCATAGGCCATTGACAGTTAGTGCAGAACATATCTTTCTCCATTTATCTTGAATTGTAAAAAAATACTTAAAGAAGCACACAAACATCTCATTTTATTTATTTATTTGGCTAGAACACCCTAAAATCAGTCAAAAGTCCTTCAGAGAGAACCTTTGAAATTGATGAAGGGTGTTTTTTTGTTGTTGTTGTTGTTTTTAAGTTACATTTACACACTGGCAACATTTTTTTTTTTACATACAGCTCCTTTAACTAATGCATTTTGATGATAGACAGTATTAAGCCCGAGACACACCAAACCCATGTCGAAGAACTAGCAGTAGCAAAAACCAACTGTGTTGTCAGTTGAGTCTGGTCCCGTTTTAGTCAAAAAGCTGTGCATGTGCTCACCAAATGGAGGACAGCTGATTAAAATGCAAACGTGTTCTTCGCCTGCGTGAGAGGATGTCTTTCCATACCTGTAAGTGGCAGTAGTCTGAATTGTTATTCCACAAAGGAAAACCAGAAACAAGTGCTGCACACATGCAAACTGTAAGCAAAATAGAGTACATAACATTTTCACAGTACGTCTCACTCAAAACAGAGGGATTCACTCTTGCAAATGTTCCTTCTTATTATCTAATAATCCTTATCGTTTGCAAATGTTTAAGAAATATGACGAAATGAAAGCCACCTTCTTTGACTTCCCTCTTGACTTGTGTTGTTTGCTTGGCTTCGTCACTTCAGTTTTTGTTCTCACACTCTGATTTGTAGCTGAATAGCCAATCAGAGCACTCTTTCACCAATGACTGATGCTGATTTTACATGTTGAATTAGGCGAAATCCCCAATAAGAGGCAATATTTGGAACACTCCAAATAAACAAGCCTGACAGATGCTTACCGGTGGTCCAACACTGCCCAATGGCAGACCGTTGGCTTGGTGTGTCTCGGTCTTTAGACAGGTTTGTCAAGAAAGTAACCAGTTTAAAGCAGTAATGATAATGTTTTTGTTTTTTGTTACATTGAACGTTTGCATTCTTTTCCCTGCATATTAAATTAATTAGACTTTTTTCGTCTTCACATCTTGCTTTGTGAAGGTTATGAAAAAGCCTTCACGGTTCTTTATTGAGCAGTGGTTTTTGACCCACGGCCTCAGTCCTGATGAGCCTGTCTTCTCCTCTGACCCTCAGCATCATCAGGTAGTCCTGCCTGAGCATGAATAGAAATATATGCATGGACATCCCACCTCTAACTTAAACACACTGTTCATCTAACTTGCGATGGTTTGAATGCTCTATGCATAACTCCACACAACTCAAAGTCTTTCTTGAAGGATTTTTATTGCTGAAAACTGGGATATCCCTTGCATGAAATGTCAGGGCTAAGACTACATCCTTTTCCCACAGCAAAAAGGGGTTTTGTGTCCTGACGATCACGTGCCTTTACACATCCCCAGCATTCAGGAGAGAGCAGAGAGACTGGCCTCTCAGTTTAAAGACAAACCGGTGAAGCCAAAGGTGAACTCTCAGCACTGGGTGTCACTATGCCTTAAACACATTTTCATATAATTTATTTTTTCTTGCATAGCTAGCCTAAGGCCGTGTTAAAGGCATTTTGGTGCTGTGTGTGTTAAATAGGAGCTTAAATAAAGCTGCTGTTCATGCCAAATTTGCAGGTAAAACACCCATCTAATGTGTGCTAAAATCACTTTAATGTGGCGTATTGTGGGCTTTCAGCAATATACACTAGTACCATTCAAACATATGGAGTTGGTACATGTCTTAATTAAAAAAAAAATATCTTGAAATGTCTTAAATCGCTTTCACATGAATTAGGACCTTAAATCAGAGCAGCAAGTCTTAGGGTGCTTTCACAGCTAAACATTTGTTTCGGAACCTGGCGCGTTTGCTCCCTTAGCTCGGTTTGTTTGGGCATATGTAAACACCGACATCACCATAAAGCTTAGATCTGCGCCAAATCAATCGTTTTGAGATTGCCCGAATTAGGTGGTGTCTGCTCTGTTGAGTTCAGTTGGAGTGAGAAAGCAATACGATCCAACAAACTAACAAACCAGCCTATAGTATTATGTATTATGGATATGTAAGAGGCAAATATAAATAAATATATATATATATATATATATATATATATATATATTCGTAAATATGTGTATATATATTCGTAAATATGTGTATATATCATATATCATCTTTCTTTTGTTAACGTGACTTCTGATATAGAATCAGTATGCATTTCACAACCCGTGACAATGGAAATGAGGCTGAGTATGAGAAATTCTTACCACTGATTTATATTTGATGATGACTCTCTCTGTGGGTGTCACCATTCAAAATTAAAATGCACCTTTTCGCTTATAATGTATTGTAATAATGTTATTTTTTATCGTCATAAATTAAAATAAAATAACGAGTTGAATAACTTGAATAACTTGTTTTCATAATTTTGGTCCGTTTAGAAACTTTGCCATGTGAAATCGGACCGCACCAAGAACAATAAGAAACAATGTTAATCCCTGTTTCCAAACAAAACAATCGATTTACAGGTGTGAAAGCAGCCTTAAAATCATATGATCATATGGCACTTTTGTGAGGAACATTTCTAAACTGAAGCACAAGCATAATTTCTACAGTGAAGATCAGTGTCCTCATCATTGGCACCAGGACATCATTCAGGGATGTCAATGTACTTTGATTACAGATTTTCTTATTTCTGTTCGATGGACTTTTTATAAATCAATTATAACGTGTAGTGCTATAATGCAATGTAATATAAATCACTACCAATATCCAAAACAATGATTTTTGATTTTGAATTCCTGTCTTGAGGTTGATGTAAAATAATAATAATAATAATAATAATAATAATAATTATTATTATTATTATTATTATTATTGTTATATCAATAATAATAATGAAATAATAATGTCACTAAAATAATAATATTATGACAAATATATCATAATAACAATAATAATTATAATTATATTACAGTTGGGGATGATAAAAGTATTGCTTGACCATTTTCAATTGCAAGTGCTATTCTTTTTTTTTTTTTGTAGACAAAAGCTGTAGATAGAGGTTAACTCTTATTTAACTTTCAGTATTCCTTTATAGACTGTCTATTTTTAATTTTATTTCTGTCTGTCTGCCTGCTGTATCTCTGTCATCTTGCTTTTACTCCTTTCTATCTGTCTGTCTCTCATCTTTCAAAGTCTAAGAAAAAGTCGTCACAGTTGTTGACGGAGCAGTGGTCCAGGGCTCGTGATGTGAGCTCTGCTGGTCCTCTGCATTCCCCCAGCTCTTTCCGGCAGGTAGCAACGATGCATTTAATGACTGCTGTGTGTGTTCTGGAGATGTTTGCGTGCACGGATGGGTTTCTGTAACACTTTCAAACACACTCGCTCATGCTGGAGAAAACCTTTTGACTGAGGCTTCTCTTTTCAATCCTCACCTGTTATAACCTGATGTGTGTATCAGTGTGTGAAGCAAGCAATATTGAAATACAACTAAAAAATGCCACACATATAACATGGCTGTAAAATTTTATGATGTTATTTATTATTATTATTATTATTATTATTATTATTATTATTATTATTATTATTATTATTATTAATGAGCTGCATGAAGGCTTTTTTTGGAAACTAATCTGGGGTGACTTGGTGCATTGAGATTTTTAATCAAAATAAACATGCTTTAAAAAATGATGATTAAGCATTTTGGGAGGTATTGGTGATAAGTTTGAGCTTTAAATATGCTGATTGAATTACACCTTGTGCCTTGTTTCATATATGAATAACCATGCTAGAATATTGAGATGTACATTATTGTGCTAAAACACTCACATATACCCATCTAAACAGTTTGAGGTTTGTAAGATTGATTTTTACTTGCCATTTATTTCAATTTAATAAGACATTACTCAAGTCTTTAGTGTTATGCGTTCCTTTAGAAACCATTTTATTATTGCTGATTTGCTACTCAATTGTCAATATATATATATATACACATTGCAGCAGTAATAAATACTTATAAATAGTAATGATTATTAATTGTTTATACATTTATTTAATTTATATTTTATTTCATTCCATTCCAATTTTATTTCATTATTTTTTTTATTTTAATTTGTAATTTAGTTTAAATAATTATATATATTTTTATTTCTATTTTATTATTTAAATTTATTTTATTTGAACTTTAATTAAATTTTATTTGATTTCAATTTCATTTCAATTTATTTAATTTTAATTCATTTTAATTAATTTAGTTTAAAAATTTTTTATTATTTAATAAAATTTTTTGTTATTTTGTTTTTGACTTTGTTTTAACTTTAATAAAAATAATATTTGAATTTCATTTCAATTTATTTAATTTTAATTTAATTTAATTTATATTTTATATTTATATGCCCAGTCTATATATATATCTGAAAGACAAATTGGTGCATTATTCATATCTTTACCATGACTTTTGCTGAATTTCATACATCCTTTACACAATCTTTCTGACCTCAATCTTCCAAATAGCAGTTTGTTTTGCAAACCACTGTTGCGCATTTATGTAATTATAGGTAACTTTTTTCAATTAACGGTTTTCCTTTTTTTAGTATCTCACAGCTTTTATTCCTTGTCCTCTTTTAGCACTTTAAATGGCTTTGAGCTGAATTACACCGTGTGCCTTCTGTGATCTGCACAAATAACCAAACAATATTTGATTTTACCTTTATTTTTGCATTTCTGATTCTCTATGGTCTTCAAATGCATTCAGTATCTCAATCTTTATCAAACTCTTGTTCTTTTCACCGTCCGAAGCACTGTGTAAAGATGTACACAGGGGGTGTGAGCTCATTGGCTGAGCAAATAGCCAATCAGCTTCAGGCTAAGGACGACCCCAGGCCCTTGCTTGAGAAAAGGGATTTGGTAAGAATTCTGAGTGTTGTAATGTTGCTGTACATCTGAGAGCACATTTTGTCCTGATGCATGGCTTACTTTTAGAACTGGGTATCAAGATGCGTGTGTCATTAATGATTCAGTGCATTGTTAATTGGAACAAGATACTAGAGAGGCAACAACTACTGGATAAGAATAACACCTAAAAGAACAAAGGTTTATATGAGGTTTCATCTATATAGGTTTGTGTTTATTTGATGAAAAAGACATTTTATCAGTCCCAAAAAAGTATGTACTGGTTGATTGGCCAGGGATCAAGTCAATTCTGTAGAGAGACAGAAGAAACTTTGACCTGGATTTTCTTTTCTTTCTTTATTTTTTATAGTGCATTATAGTGTTTATTTTTTCAAGTGTTCATGTATGCTATTTCTTTTTTGTGCAGTCATTTTTAGTTGTTTTTGTAATGTATATTTCTTTAATATTGACCCAACTGGGTTAATCTACACAGATTAATTGATAAATATACACAGATTATCACATTTTTACATTTTTCTATTGTTAATTTAAATATATTTGTATAATTTCTAAAATATTTTAGCTCATTTGAATATTTTTTGTATATTTTATTATTAATAATATGTTTTTAATATTTTTATTTTTTAAATAATTTATTATATACATTTTAATTTATCTGTATAATTAAAAATATATATATTTTAACAGATTTTAATGTTAAAATTCCTCTATATACTTTATTTATTTATTTATTTATTTAAACTTCTTGTTTCTGAATGTAATTTATATTATGAAATCAGAAAGCTCAGTTGTGTTGGATTTCATATATTTGATCATTATCATTTCAGTATTATTTGTATAAAACCATTCGCTCTACCATAGACCAACCTAGGGTCTTGGTGGATGGCAGTTTCTCATGACAGATTTCTGTGCGTTTTAGCAATCTGACCTTAAAAATACCTGACTTTGTCTCACTTCTCTGCCTTTCTCTCTGCAGGGTTCCTTCCGAAAGGAGTTCCCTCAGAACATTGGTGGCAGCGATGTGTGTTTCTTCTGCCGTAAACGGGTCTATGTGATGGAGCGTCTCAGCGCTGAAGGAAAGTTTTTCCATCGCAGCTGCTTCAAGTGCGACTACTGCGGCACCACCCTCCGCCTGTCCTCATATGCCTTCGATGTTGAAGACGGTACGAAATCTAGAGCCAAACCAAAATTAACATACACAATGTTGTTTGTGATTGCTTTTTAAGAACTATATACAGTATACAGGGTGGGTAAAAAGTCACTATGCTGCTCTACAAAGACAAAGTGCAGCTACTACGCATTTGTTAAATTGAGTTAAAGCCTAGAATATGTTTTGTGACATCTATTCTGTCTTGTGACATAGTCTCCCGTTTCAGAAAAAAAGTGTCAAAACTGCAGTAATTACAAAACCCTTTTTTTGCTCTTGCAGGGAAGTTTTACTGTAAACCGCACTACTGCTACCGACTCTCTGGTGTGGCACAGAGAAAACGGCCTGCACCTGCTGCTGCTCCAGTAAACGCCAAGGTACACACTTATTGTGTTATTTACATTTGAAGTCAAAATTATTAGCCCATTTTTTTCTTTTTCAAATATTTCACAAATGATGTTTAACAGAGCAAGACAGTATTTACTATGTTTTATCTTCTGGAGAAAGTCTTTTTAAAAGGCATTTTAAGGTCAAAAATATTAACCCCTTTAAGCTATATTTTTTGTGATTGGCTACAGAACAAACCACTGTTATACAATGACTTGCCTAATTACCCTAACTTGCCTAATTAAACCTTTAAATTGCACTTTAAGCTGAATACTAGCATCTTGAAAAATATCTAGTAAAATATTATGTACTGTTATCAGGGCAAAGATAAAAGAAATCAGTTTTTAGTAATTGGTTATTAAAACTATTATGTTTAGAAATGTGTTGAAAGAAATCTTATTTCCGTTAAACAGAAATTGAGGGGAAAACATATACAGGGGGCTAATAATTCTGACTTCAACTGTATATCTCACCTAATTTTTGATGTAATAACAAAAAACTAAGCATATTTGTGCATTTGTATATTGTAGGAGCCTCAGGTGTTGGCGATATCCCCCAACACAGTGGACGCCCCAGGTCAAGCCGTAACCTCTCAGACCCCTGCAGAGCGCCGGCCCTCAGGTACCCGCCTTTCCTCTTTAAGCCCCATCCTGTGCCTCTCTCGAGGAGTAGGGAGCAGCCTGCGCTCATTGCGGCGCGCCATGTCCTGGACCCGCCACCAGGTGGCACACAACCCCTTAGATTCTCCTTTCCTCCTCGCCTACTGCGTCTATCTGCTCTCCTGCTTTACTCTCAAAATCTTGCTTGATATTCTCTAGCATGTCCCTCTGAGCTAATCTGGCCACTTGAGCCCACATTTGCTGTAACTTCCAGTGATATTGTGCTTAATTTTGTGTGTGTGTGTGTGTGTGTGTGTGTGTGTGTGTGTGTGTGT
>CAIGQW010053418.1:3476993-3487130 GCA_903798125.1 Danio choprae
ATTTATTTCTTTTTTACTAGGGCTGCTCTCTAATAGGCAACTAAACGATAGTCAGTGAGGCTGTTTTTTGGTCAAAGTCATGAGTCAGTGACGGAAAGTTCATTAACACAGCAGGTCAGACTGATTCACTTGCTAATGATTATGTTGGTAAGAAAATCAATAATGTGTAATCACTTGGTAGGATGACCCCAAAACATTTGCCTTCAAGTCACCTGCTTACCACCTGTGTACCAAATACATTGCTTGACTACCGCAACCTAGTACAACAGATCTTGAATATCTTTTCTTGTAAATTAAGTAGTAAACTCCCTGTACACAGTAGGCTATGTTTAAAAGTAAAATAGTGAATGTGATTTCAAAAACCTGTGTTTTGATCATGTCTTTGTGATGTTGACGGACAGCCCTAATTTTACATAGACGCTAATAACTTCACCTAAATATGAAAATGTACTCACTATTTACTCTCCCTCAAGTGGTTCCAAAACTTTGAGTTTCTGTATTCTATTGAACACAAAAGAAGATTTTATGAAGAATGCTGAAAACCTGTAACCATTGACTTCTATAGTAGGAAAAACAAATACAATGGAAGCCAATGGTTAAAGACTTTAAGCTTTCTTCAGAATATCTTATTTTGTGTTTAGCAGAAGAAAGAAAGTCAAAAAGGTTTGGAACAAGCAAAAATTTTGTAAATGAAGACTGAATCATTAGATTTTGTGTGAACTGTCCCTTAAATAATACTTTAAACAATTGGCTAGTATCTGAGTTAATATTTTAAGGGTTTTTTTGTGCAATGTACATGATAATGTAATAATACCTAAATTCATTTTTAATAGTAAAATGATGCAGAATTTACCAATTGGCCTTTAACATGAATATAATTATCAGCATTTTGAAATTTAGAACTGGTGAAGCTCTAACCAGCATTTACCGCTCTTCGCTTTTGGCCTGACCACTTGAGATGAATGTTGCCAGGTTTTAAAGAGTTTGTTACGTGTGAATTTGCTCGTGTGGTCATGTTTTTTATGTGAATTTCTCTTCTTTTGATGACTTCTGCATTCTTTCTTTCATCCACAATAGTGTTTTGCTTGCTTTTAAAGCTTTCTGCTATCTATTGTCTTGCTTTAACATATTTATACATCGCTCTGTGTTGTTGTGAGAATATATTGACCTTTCTCTGTTTGAGTTATTTGCTAGATTTTATTGTGTCTTTGTCTTTATCAACATTGTGCATATTTTGACATTACTAAGTACACATTCCTTCTGTTTATTTCTTTGATTTATTTATGATTGTATGTATGCATTTTTGTGTTGTGTTGTGTCTGTGGATCTCAAGTACTTGTTACCATTTTCATTTTCCATTGGTTTAATTGTAGCCCCCTCCCACAAATCCGTACGTCACGAGGCTGTCAGAGCCTGGCTGGACTCGATGTCTGGAGGTAGAGAGGAAGAACATACAGTAACTTATATTAGCAGCTAACACACACAGTGCATGGCGAGTCTATTGGACAATTAACACCACTGCATTCATTGAACACTGATTGCATGTTGAAAAGTTACATGCAATAAACGGTTTTACACTACTGCATGCTGGAGTCAAGAGACGGCATCTGGTGTGATAACTATGATTATCTTTGAGCTTAATTCGAACACATACTGACTAATGCATGCATCTGATATTTATACTTAAAAGGGATAGTTCACCTAAAAATGAAAGTTCTGCCATCATTTACTCACCCTTGACTTGTTCCAAACCATGTTTCTGTTGAACACAAAAGAAGATTATTTTAAGAATGTTGAAAACCTGTAACCATTGACTACTATAGTAGGAAAAACAAATACTATGAAAGTCAATGGTTAAAGGTTTCCAACATTCTTCAAAATATCTTCCTTTGTGTTCAACTGAATAAAAAACCCATGAAAATGTCAAGGGTGAGGAAATAATGGTTTTACGGTTTATTTTTTGGAGGAATTATACCTTTAACCATTCTTTTAATATAAATTTATTTTAAATATTATGAAATGTCCCTAAATATATATGCAGTCCATTAGCACAAATTCTGTGAAAAACCATTGTTCAGAATGTTAAAAGACTTTGTACACTTTTAGTTTATTTTCTGAGGATGCAAGAAGCATGCTGTGTCAAAATTGCAAGGCATTTTGCCTCTACAGCACGGCATGGAGAGGTCAAATGAAAAAAAAGAACTAAAAACCTTTCTAAGTATTTTCATGGTTTAGCGAAAGCACACGCAACACCCTTGAGTATAACAACCTTGAGCATGTTACATTTGTGCAAGATAGAAATGGACCAAAAGCATTCTGAATCTTTTTTTCTTCTTTCCAAATCTCAGCTATAGTTCAAATTTTGGTCGCTGGTAATGAACATAACTTTTATCCAAATATTAACTATAATTAATGTAATTTCCTGACAAATGTTATGGTGTGTGGAAGGGGTGTCTCTGCTAAGTCTTCTTTTTTTATTTTAGTTAGTTTGGTGTCATTTTCTCTTTACTCACTCTCATCCCAACCCTTCTCAACAGCTGCTGACTTGCACACTGTAAATGGATACTTGCATGTGTTTACCTACTAATGCCATTCATTTTTTCATTTTGTCATGCACACTCATTGTGTTTACTTTAAATTTCCCTCAAGACCATCATTGGTTAGCTGCGTGATTAATGTATTCTTTGCTTGTCCTTTATATATTTGCTTTCAGAATTTGGCTTTAAATGATATCTTGTGCTACCAACACCTTGGCATTTTCTTTTAGACTTCTGCTTATCTTCATTTTCTCCTGTGATCACAGAACCCTGTGAAGACGATGATGACCCTGAAGCAGAAGCAGGCAGTCCTGACTTTGAGCCGGGCACTGAAATAGATCAAGGTTTGCCAAATGTCATTTCATGTTGAGATGAGATTATGCCTTTACAAAGGTTACAGAATTAACCTGTTTTGCAATTTAATTGGCAGCATAAGCCCTAGTAGTGTGTGCCTAAAGGTGTACTAATTAGAATTGAATGTTGTGTAATTAACTGGTTTAACTAAATAATTGTTTTTAAAATCTTTTAAAGATGCTATCATGATTAAAAACCAGGTGCCACAATTTTGTTTTTAAATACTGTACATTGGCAACAGAAATGCATACAGAAAAAAAAGAAAAGCAAAAATTAGGACATACTCTGTTGTTAGTACAATGTTTTAATTTCTAATGTCACAGAAGACATTCCCTCAGATGCAGAGGCTGAAGCTCGTTCACGGTGCATAGATGAAGTGGTGACACTTCCAGTGGATAATGGCAAAGCAGAAAGCCAGGGACACGTTTTCAACACTGGTAATCATAACTTAATTACAATCACATAATGCGATGCTTTTTCTAGTTTTGTTTGAGACAGATGATTGCAAAATGTTCCAACAGTGTCTCTGAACACATTACATCAATGTGTTACTTCATAGTTACTCAACCTTTGATGATTAAAATCTCAGCACAAGGGAATTTTCAATGCCCATCAATATTTAAGCCAATTTTCTTTTTCCTAGCAGAGAAAACATCTACAAATGCAAGGGAATTGATTGTGGACGTTGTGCTGTCTCCAATCCAAAAACCTGCTTTACCCATTGAAGAGGTAATACCGGATTGTGGGCACAATTTGTTTTCTATTTAAAATGGCAACAAAAAACACTCCATATTATAAAATTTTGCCTTCCCCTTTTTCCTTCTACAGGTGAATGAAGTTTCTCCTGTAGTACTAGTTAAATCTCCAGGTGCACGTTTCTTCCCTGAACCCTATCTGCCTGATAAAGTCAAGAAGAACATTCCCCCGCCTCAGAGTCCTGATGATAAAAGCCCCCATTCTCCCGTAGTTCAAATCATTGCGCTATCGCCCATCTGCTCCCAGCCTGTTTCACAACCAGGCACAGCATCTCCCAAATCTCCAGTCCAACCACAGCCTTGTGCCTGTTCTCCAACAGGCAATCCTTTGTCTCCGATTTGTACCCAATCACAACCCTGCAATGAGCCACCTTCACCTCTCTCCACAAGCTCCCCCGTCAGGACTCAACCAGTCCCAGCAGTTACTTCTACTCCTTTAGCTAAACCTGCTTCTGAGAATGGGACTAATGAACATTTGAAAGATTCAACTCCTGAGGTTAAGAAAACAGACCTCATTGAGGAGTTTTGGTTGAAGAGTGCAGAGATTAGAAAAAGTTTAGGGCTCACTCCTCTGGAACGAAGCAAAACTGCTGTGGAGAAGAGCATTGTGAAAACTCCAACACCCGAATCATCATCTCCCAGGTCTTACACCCCAGAGGACTTGTCTGAGGAACAGAAGCCTACATTTACAGGCCGTTCTATCATACGCAGGATCAACATTACCTTGGAGGGTCAGGTTATATCCCCGGTGGAACCTAAGAGTAATGGTTCAGAGAAGAAGGACCTAAGCAGCAGTTCAGGGTTGGGTCTTAACGGAAGTGTGACTACCAGTCAGACAGCTGCTAGCGACAGCTACAACAACTCTGATTCTACAATGCTCACCCCTCCTTCCAGTCCACCACCACCTCCACCCAAGGAGGAACCTGCTTCTCTCCAAAACAAGAGGTCTCAGGTTTCCTGGGACAACCTCCTTGAGGGCACAGAAGAACCCAAATCTGAGACCATGCCTATTAAACCCAGGACTCCAGTTAGTCCTCCTCAACCAAAACAAAAACCAGTTACAGCTCCAGTGCCAACCCTTAGAACCAATCCACCTGTTGTGATGAGGGTTAAGGAGCCCAATAAACCACGTCGAGAAGAAGTAAGAAAGTCTTTTGTTGAGTGTGTAGACGAGATACCATTTGCTGATGATGTTGAAGACACATACGATGACCGCACTCCAGATGCAAGTGGTCTTGAAAAGTTTTACACACCACCGACTAGCAAGGTCAACCGGGATAAGCCGCCTCTCCACTTGGCACTGGCAATGGAAAATGGCAAGCCCAATATCCCTGGAGTTTCCCGAACAGCAAAGGGTTCCCAGCATTTTTCTCCTGAAGCCAAGGAGATTGCAGAGGAGCGAATGAGGGCACGGGAAAAATCTGTGAAGAGCCAAGCTCTTAAAGATGCAATGGCCAAGCAGCTTACCAAGATGAAAGATTCTGAGGCTGCCAAGGGTGCTGTGGCAAAAGTAGCCTGGGATATTCCTGAAACAAAAGGAAAAAGCAAAAAGCAATCTAAAGCCCTGAAGGACTCTGCAGTGAAGGCCTTGGAGTCCAAAAAGCAAACAGACACACTTCCAGACCGTTTCTTCACCACACCATCCAGTAAGGCCTTAGACAGCTCTGTCACATCTTCAGAGAGCTCCACAGGGGGCAAAAGCAAGAAACGCAGCTCACTGTTTTCTCCACGCAAAAACAAAAAAGAAAAGAAAGCCAAAAATGAAAGACTGTCCAGCACAGAAGAAACGCCACCCAAGCACAAGTCCCTTTGGAAGGCAGTGTTCTCCGGCTACAAGAAGGACAAAAAGAAGAAAGATGACAAGTCATGCCCAAGTACACCCTCAAGCTCTACAACTGGAGACTCGGGGAAGAAGAAAGATTCACCTCTGGACAGGTCCTCAGGTAAGTTGGATGTTTTTCATTTGAATGGCACATCCTTTTTTTTTTAGCTGTTTTACAGAATTTATATAGTCCTACTCTGACCGATTTGGTTCATTTTGTGCAGTACATTCAATTAAGTTCGCTGTCAGTATGTGATAATTTCCTCAAAAAGACAGCTCACTTCAGACCCTCATGGGTTATGTTAAAATCAGAATTTAGCTCAAATTTTGTTTGACTTGCATGTTTTCTCAGTCTTTTTCCACTTATGCAAAGATCTCTTTAATTTACTGTTGTAGATTTACGTCTGAGGAAAAATCTAAGCTTTTCTGAGGACTCTGATCTCTCCTGTGACGATGTTCTGGAAAGATCCTCTCAGAAGTCCAAGGGTGATGTAAGTGTATATAATATTTAAAGAGTTTCTTTTTTCTGATATCATTCAAATGTTTTTTTTTCTCTGCAGCTTCTTAAACTTTAATGAAATCTTTTGCTCTTCTTAGCGTCATGTGGACCTGTTTGACTTGGTGTCAGATTTGAAAAAAGAAGCCATTAAAGAGGAGAAAGCCAAAGAGAAGGCTAAGGATAGGGCAAAGGAAAAGGGAAGAGTTACAGAGAAGGGCAAGGAAAGGTTAAGAGAAAGGGAGAATGAAAAAAGAGTCAAAGAAAAGAGGGTGAAAATGAAAGATGTGGAACAGGAGAAAGGAAAAGAGGAAGAGGTATTTAAGGGGTGATACTGCACAGCAGCTCGGAGCTACTGGGTTTAAGACAGAACACGAATGCAACTCCATGCTAACAAACCTATGAATGCAAAAAAATATTGAAAAATGTCAAATAGCATTGGGTTTCATTTGTAGCCTGTACTAAAACAAGTATCTTCAGCCTTGCTGTGTGTTTGTGAAGTTGAACAGAGTGGGCTTAGATGTGTAGAAGGAAGGTTATAGTGTTCTTTAAAATACATAGAATTTAAAAGAACGAGTTTACAGTAGGCACTTTTAAGGCGCTGATATACTTGATGCAAAATCGAGGAACAAACTTGTGATATAATTGTCGAACAAATCAAGTCAAAACAAGTTACTTAAGAGCTTGCAATGATCAGATGCTTTCTTAACTGATGTTTTCTTACTGCTATAATTATACTACGATAATTTTGTTATTTGGGAAGATGCACAGCACGCATTTACATATTTATCAAAAAAAGCTCTTTAAAAGTTTAGCTTCAAAGGCAGCATTAGCATGTTTGCTAACAGTACATCACTGCTGAGGTATTTCAAACTATTTACCTCCAAACAAAGAAAAAAATATTTTGAGTATATCGAGGCCTTCTTAGTGCAGAGGTTGTGCCACAGGTAGTTTGTGTTTGTGAGATTTGTTGTGAAATTTGTACTTGTGTACTCATCCCCCAGCGTCCTTAAATGTTTAATCTTCTGTTTGTATGTTGTCGTAGAATCCTGATTTGACTTAATTGTACATTAACCCATCTAATTGCATTGTCATTGTTTTGTTTGTTTTTTCTTTTGTCAATTTGTTTCTTTTTAAGTCTGTTTATGTACCTCATGCATTGGCGTTCAAGAGATCATATGCCACAAAGGTAGTGTGTTCATTCATTCCCACTGGTCTACCTGTTTACGCATGTCATACCACACGTTGTGGCTAACCCCTGTCTATTATTGTTGGTCCAAATGTTTTTTTGTTCTTTATTTTATTACTAACCATTATCTGCAGCATGGTGAAGGCTGAAGCATCCTCTTTCTGCTGGAGGATGTAACTGCATCACATGATAAACTCAAAAGGCTTTCTGGCTGTTGACTTGCATACTATTTCCTACACTGTGTAGCTCACTGGTTAAAATGCGACCAGTTTTTCTGATTTCATAACTTTTACTAGACTCTTGAAGCATCTCGAGATTCAACGTTTTATTCTGTCTTTGTCTGTCTTGCACCTTATTCGTTGACTCAATGCAAAATACTGATGAGATACACAAAGACAACAATGGCAAATGACATTAGTCAACTCTGTCGTTCTGTCTGTCTGTCGTTCTGGTTGTCTATAGTTGTCTATCGTTTTATCTATCGTTCTTTATCATTGTATCTTTTGTCACCCTATCTATTGCACTTAGCTGCATCCATCATTCTGTCTTTTGGTCCATCCATCCATTCATCGATCCATTCATTCATCATACTGTCTTGTTCCATCCATCTGTTCATCATACTGTCTTGTTCCATCCATTCATCCATCATTTTGTCTTTTGATCATCCATCCATCTTTCCATCCAACAGTCTGTCTTGTGTTCCATCCATCCATCCATCGATTCACCCATCATTCTGTCTTTTGTTCTATCCATCTATCAGTTATTTTGTTTTTTGTGCCATCCGTTTCTTCATTTCTCCATCCATCCATCTATCTGTCCTTTGCTTAATCTGTTCGTCCATCCATCCGTTGCTTCGTCCGTTCATACATCAGTTGCTCTATCTGTTCACCCGTCTCTCCATCCGTTGCTCCACCTCATCCATAGTTCCATCTTTCTGTCTCTCTATCTGTCTGTCGGTCCATCTGTCCATCCGTTTATTCCTCCATCTATCCATCCTCTATCCATTCATCCATCTGTCTTGCCATCCATTCATCTCTCTGTCTTTCCATCCATTTCTCCATCCGTCTGCTTTTCCATCCATTGCTCCATCCATCTGTCTTTCCATCCATTGCTCCATCTGTCTGTCTTTCCATCCATTGTTCCATATGTCTGTCTGTCTTTCCATCCGTTGCTCCATATGTCTGTCTGTCTTTCTATCCATTGCTCCATACGTCTGTCTGTCTTTCCATCCATTGCTCCATTTATCATTTTATCGCTCCTGTCTATGTTACTGTTTCATTGGCTCTCCTTTTCTCTTTCACACAATCTATTGGTCCATCATCCTATCCATGGCTCAGTTGCTCTATTTGTCACTCTCTTTGGCTCTCTCTCTGTTGCTCCATCACTTCACCTTTCTATCTGTTACTATGTCTGTCGCTTTAACTGTTTGTCACTCTATTTCTTTGTCTGTTGCTCAATATATCAGTCATGCCTATCTATTGTTCTAGCCTGCAAATGTACAGTTTGAATCTACACATGATTTAAAGTTGCTTGAGATGATGTACTTTACTGCATTTATTTCACTGAATTGCTCAAGGAAGTATATTGTGTATAGGTATATTTTGTGATATTATATATATATATATATATATATATATATATATATATATATATATATTAAAATACATATGCAGTACCATTAATGTGATATAAATTACTTCCAACTAGGCCCACACAGAATCTGCACCCCCAAAAATCCACAAATTTCCGTTGACTTCATTCAAGCCCATCATTCAATCTAATGTTTTTCTTATGTAAATGTGTGTAAATATAGATTTATTCAATTGTTTTTTTTTCATATTAACTAATATTGTTTAATATTATTGAATAATATGCAAATATTTGCAAATGTTTAGATGATTTACGTACAATACTTTACAGTTTGCGGAGTAATTTTTTCTGCCTTTTAGTAGATATATAACAGGAGAGACTTTCTTTGTTTACCAAACAAGTGTTTCTAATTGAATTGGCATTGTAAACCTTAAATAAAATGTAAAAAGTTATTAATTTATATTTCATGTGTTAAGTTAGTTACTCTCAAAATCATTCAGCATAAATCTGAAGATTTTGTACAGAATTGCACAGAAATAGTAAAATATCCACAGATTCTGTCTGGCCCTGCTTATGACATGAACTTGATTATACTTCTAAAATAGCATCTAGTGTTATTTAATTCAGATATACTCAGGCTTTTGTAGCAGTAGCTCAGCTTCGTGTTTCAGACTCTGCTGTAGACAAATTACTCAGACCCCTGCTGTAGACACCCGTAAGACTGCAGGCAAAGATCCGTTTATAACTGACTTGAGCGTACGCTACTGGAATACTACATCTGACTTCTAATTTCCTTTTGCAGAAGACATACACGGAGGAGGAACTGAACGCCAAGCTGACAAGAAGAGTACAGAAAGCTGCACGGAGGCAGGCCAAGCAGGAGGAGCTCAAGAGACTCCACAGAGCTCAGGTGAAAGCCTACTAATGACTTTTTTCTTTTCGCATGAGGTTGTCAGAAAGTTGAATTTCAGTCATCATCACGCAGCATAATAGAGTGTGAAATCAACCAGACGCTGCTTTCTGATTCCTCAGATGATTCAGAGGCAGCTGGAGCAGGTGGAAGAGAAACAGAGGCAGTTAGAGGAGAGAGGCGTCGCAGTGGAAAAGGCGCTGAGAGGGGAAGCAGGTATCTCTGTCTTTCAGTCTTACTACTTTTACAAATGTTTCCTCAGATGTGCTGCTGAAGGGTTAAAACCTCAAAGCAGATCTTTATATATCAGGCTTTTCTTGTTCTATTTTGACCTTGAGGTCAGAGCGCTGCTTGCTGTTCTTTCTAGCATTAAACTACAATGCAGACTTAAATTAAAATGATGTTAATGCTTTATTGTTTATGCATAAGGCATACTTTGACTTTTGCTGTTTTGTTAACTTGAGTTAATAGTTTTTTTAATATA
>CAIGQW010053418.1:3487530-3499085 GCA_903798125.1 Danio choprae
ACAACTTTGAATTATTTATTCAGCAAGACTGCTTTTTTAACTCTCTAGCTGCAAGTGAATTACAGGCCTTTTTTGTCTTTGACACATTTATATATTAAAAATAAGTGTTATTTAAATCTATTAATACTTAAGGATTGCTCCAGACAAATGGAAATCTGGCCCAGCAGTCTGCAATGTTTTAAAAAAGCTATCAAAAACCTGTACAAAAACAGCTAAGATAATTACTGAAACCTTTCTGTTATACAATTAAAAAAAGAAAAGAAAAAGTGTCCTGTTGCAAAATGTGAATGGTAAATACTGACAAAAGGATTCAGTTGTGTGATTTCCAAACAGACTAAAGCCAGTATAATGCAATTGATAAGTTTGCACTTAATGCTTATTCTCTCAACTTCCCCTCTCCCCTCCATCTCAATGTTTTATATAGTGTTTCTTAATCTCTTTTATCCTTTACTCTCTCAAAGGGTTGTATAAAGGTTCTAGCGTTAGTCCAAAACAGCGTAAGAGACGCTCAGGTGAAAACTTAGGTGTTGTAGTCGTCTCCGCGTACCGTACTGTACCATCCTCATCCCGAGCATCGTCTCTCCTGTTGTCTCCTCATGTATGCGTCAACTGCATGACCCGTCAGTTTATTCACACCAAACATAGATTTGTGTGCCATCTAACTGGATGTGGTCCACTATAAATGACACAGGATAATATTCTAGGTTTTTTAAATTTTAAACACCCTTTTTTAAGTCACTCCCTAAATGCTTTCTGTTCATGGTTTGTTGTTTGTTTAGCATAGTATATTTGCAAGCTCTACAGATTACCCATAGCATAAATTATTACAATACCCCATATGCATTTAGTAGCAGACATACTTTACCTGTAGATGACTGACTGGGATTAAAAGAACAGAACGTTTTGTTTGTGTTTCCCCATGCGAATACAGCAGTGCTACAAATCTATGTACCCATCTACCATTACGGGACATGCAGTGTAAATACGATTAACTACATGTGTTTAAACGCCAATAACAAGTTGTAATGAGTGTGCATTTGGCATACCTTGCTGTGTGAGTGTGCGTTTGTGTGCAACATATGCATGACCTGAAGCTACTGGCTGTGCCTGTGTGTGCAGTAACATGTTTCTAATATATCCTTATTGTAGACTATTGGGGAGAGTCTAATTACAGTGAGATCCTGGATTTGCATCTGGGCGGTATGTATTTCAAATCTGTTGCTTGAAATGGACTAACATCTAACGCCCTCACTTTCCCCCCCTGTACTTACTGAAGCCTGTCTCCCCTATATTGACTCCCTCTGCCTAAATATTCTCACATTTGCCCATAGTATTATCTAATAATATTTTCAACACATTTTATAGAATTTATATGCATTATTAAATGTTTGTACTTGCATCGTATGTAGTATTTAATTGAATTTGCTGTTTATTTTTGATTTAGATTTGTAGATTTATTGTTATTAATTGTTGCTTATTTAATTGTTCCTTTTTTAACATATGAATGTAGTTTAGAAATATATATTTTTATTTTTATTAATCATTAGTTACTTATATCTAAACCAAACACAAATTGTAGAATTTTTGCCAAATTGCTTGCTTGCAAAACGCCCTGCCATTATAATTCCTTATAATCTTAGGGTGCAAACTATTAATTGTTCCATTAATTTATGGGCTTCCAAAATCCAACATGCTTAAAGGGATAGTTCACCCAAAAATGAAAATTTACTCACTTCTTTCTTTATTCTTTGAACACTAAAGGACATATTTTGGAGAAATATGAAAACCTGTAACCTTTGACTTCCACAGTAGGAAAAACAAATACTATGGGAGTACAGGTTTTCAACATTTTTCTAAATGTCTTCTTTTGTGTTTAACAGCAGAAAGAAACCCATAAAGATTTGAAACAAGTAAAGGATGAGACTATTTTGGGTGAACAGTCCCTATACTTGGGTGAAAACACCTATAGATTGCAATAGCTTGTAATATTGATTAAGCCCCTCCCCTCTAGCCTTTTATAGAGCCAGTGCCTTACTGCTTACCTCGCCAACAGCTTTCATATCTTCCTCCCATACCTGCTCAGTTGCATAGGGGCCCCAGACCCTGAGAGACCCCAGTGTTCTGCATCATTCATAAATGTGACTGATGCCTTCATGTGTGGTTCGTCTTCACCTTGTTCCCAAACATTACATCTCACACTGTGGATCTTTTTTGCTTGTTTGAATGAGTGTGTTTGTCTTGTGGTGTTTTCATTGATCATACTGTGAAGTTACCGGCAAGCCATGCCAAAAAAAACCCTACGCAGACAGGAGATCGCGTGGAGCTCTGTTTGTGGCGATGCATAAATTATCCATTATTTTTTTAAAGGACGTTGAGGCATTGTTTAAACCATCCTTTGAATCTTTTTCAATGCAACTTACTAGAAAATATTTGTAATGCATATTCTGGTGGCTATTTTATGTTTATGGGTATTTACATATGCGTACAAAGGTAAGTACAAGATATTTTTTTAAATAAAAAAAAAATTCAAATAACACACAAACTTAATTTTGTAAGATTTCTAATGTGTCTTTGTAGCACTGCAGCCCAATAACTATGTTGCTACATTTTCTCTCATTTCATAAACAGTTGCACAGAGATTAAGTGACTTACATGCGATCTGTACACTTGGTTTGACGTTCCTGTAAAAGTGAGGGTTTTTTTCCCCATCACAATCTATTTGGTGACAGACCTGTGAACAGTTGGTAGATTTCCTGTAATCCTAGCTTAAAACACTTTGCGTAATTACTGTCACTGTTCTGAAGCCATTATTTGGCTGCTGAACTTGGTCTTCACATCCAAAACAATACAGTTGTTCTCATCTATAAAAAGCTGTTGTTGTTTTCGGTGTAACTTTGCATCAGTTTGTTTATGACCTGTTTAATGTGGGTCTTTCCATGCATGTCTGCATTGAAATGTAAGCTTGTTGCTTTTTTGTGGATAATTGGCTTCAGATTCTTCCCATAACTACAGAGGTTGAGCCAGCGATTTGAGGCTTAAAGGGATAGTTCACCCAAAATGTAAAATTCTGTCATCTTTTACTCACCCTTTACTTGTTCCAAACCTATTTGAGTTTCTTTATACTGAAATGTGTAACCATTGACTTCTGTAGTATTTGGGTTTTTTTTTTTTTACTATGGAAGTCAATGGTTTTCAACATTCTTCAAAATATCTACTTTAGTGTTTAACAGAAGAAACAAACTCATCAAGGTTTATAACCAATTGAGGGCGAGTAAGTTTATTTACAGTGCTTAAATATTCATTTTTGGATGAACTGTCCCTTTAAGAGGACTGTTTTTTGCATGCTATTAAAATATAAAGCCTAAACTAAATATTAGTGTCATTTTTTGCTTTTACACGTGTTAATGAGGTCAGAATAAGGGACAGTCATGTAGAAAATGCAGTTGAGGTAAGCCTTCATATGAGTGCTAATTAGTATTAGCATTAGTGCTAATTAGTAGGAATGCGTGATGTTTGCAGTCTACTATAATATCGTAACTGTTGTTTTTGCAATGTGCAAACTGCCATTAAGTATAATACTCACAAAAAGCAAACAAAAACATGTCTTCAGCGTACAGAAGCATTCACTGAGTGAAGCAGAAATACTAGCATCTAAGTGGGGTTGCAAATGCGATGTTGATTTTATACATCAGTTCAACAAACAAGTTAATATAGAGTGTTATTGTCTAATTTGATCTATTTCACCAATGAAATTAGTTCCAAACAAAGGTTATTAAAGTAATAGTAGGTTATTACTTTAATAACCTACTGTTTGCTGTGCTTAGTGTGTACTTTTTCTTTAAAGATACACATTTGGGTGTGTAGTGAAAACGTTGACAAGCTTTAGGACACACTATGACATAAAATGTGTTCTTTAATGGACACTTTGACGCATAATTATGTCCATCCTTTTATCATAAACTGTCAATCATCTTGTCACTGTTAACATCCTCCATTTAATTTAATTCAGTTTTATTTCCTACCATATTGGAGAGAAAAGGAGTAGCACTGATATGCCTGTCATGGGTCTTTTATGTGTAGACATCTGCTCATATTTTTGCATAATGTTGCATTTAAAGGTTAATGGTCAAACTTGTTTTTGTCCAGATGCAATATAACATGGATTAAATTAAATATAATTTATGTTAAATGTTAATTAGTCACTCAGACAGAACGCTTTATCTACTTTTACGGGAAAAACATGAGCTTAATTTGTATAATCACATTAATTAAAGTCACACTGCAAAAAATATAATTTTTTTACTTAGATTTTTTGACTTGTTTGTAGTCCAAATATCAAGTAGCATTTTCTAGACACGCAAAACATATTGTCTTAATAAATAAAATTAAGTGAGTTTTCCCTTAAAAAACAAGCAAAATAATCTTATATCAAAAGATAAAAACAAGATTATTTTGCTTACCCCATTGGCAGCTTATTTTGCTTGTTTTAAGGAAAAACTCACTTAATTTTGACATATTATTTCTTAAAACAAGACTTGATTTTTGTCTTGTATTTTTAAATGCTTCTTGATTTAAGAATTTTTAGATTTGGACTAAAAACTATTTTTTTTTGCAGCGCGCATATATATATAAAAATACACCCTATTATAGTATTTAACAATGTTTATTCAGTTTATGGCTTTGAACCAAATCATCCTCCAAATCATAATAGGTTTTGGGTAATGTTAACTGTGTATGGGGTGGATTTAAAAATCACTTCAAAAATCAAATAGAAAGAAGTTGATTATCTGGTGAAATTTGGCATACACTTTTCAACACACTATACTTTGATACACACTTATAGGGTCACATACTACTTAGCATGGATAAGTATGCTCCTTGAGATGTTGTGGCTTAAATTAAAGTATAGCAGTAAGAATAGTCAGTTATTGTTTCATTGATTTATATTTAACTTAAAATAATCACTTTGACATTTAAATATGCTGTTCAGCTTTAAGATTCCTATGATGCTTAGCACTACTGACAGTGCGCCTTTCACTATAGTAATGTTTAACTGACTCAGTGTGTTGTGGAGTTTGGTCCTGTTTCAATGTACAACAAAAAAACTTCACTTAACAGTTTGTTTGATTCAAATCCAACTTGACAGTCGTCATTATTGCTTGCTAATAAGAAAAGACAGAACATACACAGGGAATCATTTGCATTTTTCCAAATAAATCTGCAGTTTTGAGTGAATCGTAAATTTTTTGGTGTCGTTTTAGCATCATATATACCAACACAAAAACACACTCGTACGAAATAGTGTTTAATTATTCTCACCCAAATAGGTCGACTTCCCTACTAATTAGTTTCAGCAATTTCAGCAGTTGAGCTGTCAAGGATTGTACTGTTTGACTCCTCTGCTATAGTTCATGTTATGAACTAGGACATTGTTGTCAGTTGGTTCAGCTTTAGTAAGGCTGTTCTGTCATCCGAGCTATGCAGAGCACAAAGACTGATACAAGCATCTGCCTTTTAATTGGTTTCCCCATGCATCATTGGCAAAACCCTTTACTTCGGCGCCAGTTATTTTTCTGACGCTCAATTTTTGTCTAGATCTCCTTTTCTAGTTGTGGTTGGATTGACAGCCGCCATGCAGATTGCTGATTTCCACATCACACATAGTCAAGAGGATTGCGAATTATCTATTTTGCAGCCAGACAGAATGGGAACATCCCAAAGACAAAAATACAAATTCTAAATGTCCTATTATGTCCTGATTAGACAGGAGACCTACAGTTGCACACTGTACGCCTTTGATGTAGCCTGTGCAGACATTAGGTTTGCTTTTGAGTCGCCACTTATTATTTGCCCTCAGTAGTGCATAGAAGGAAAAGTTCAAAGAGCACCATGATATTTCACCTCTCTTCCTCAATTCATTCATGTTTGCGTTGTAGTCCCGTGTCATTTCCTCACACTATCTCGTATCACACTGCTGCTTTCAGTTTCTTCCCAGAATTCCTCCCGTTTTTGATTTCCCTCCTCACTATTTTTTTCTCTTCCACATCTCTTTCTTTTTCTCCTCTGCCTTTCGCCTTTCTGTTCTCCTCCACTCCTTTCTCTCATTTCTTTCCTGTGTTGTGGAAGTTGAGCCCTATGTCGGGACCCCTCGCCGAAGAGCCCTGTACCTCTGCCCCTGCTGTGCCCCTGAAGGTAACGTAAACCCCGTCCTGTTTGCCGCCGGCCAGCTGTGTTTTCATAACTACATGGCCAGCGGCACTACTTTGGCAACCTACTGGACCTGTGGAGTATTGCTTCAAAGTGAACTCCTCTCCCCTGCCCTGCCCTGCCCTGCCCGTGTGTGTTCAGGCTTAGTGGATTTCCCCCAGCAGATCACTGCATCACTGCCTCAGATAAACACATTTCTAGCAGAAGTAGGGCTGGACAATATATTTCAGCCATTTGCCATAAAATGACTTAAAAGGCAAATTAGCATTTCTGAGATGCACGGCTATGGAACACATTAAAAAAACACTGAAATTCTGAGTTTGTCAGGATTTGCTGGATTTATTAGTTCGAGTGAGATACTAATATATGATTCATTCTGTAAAGATCCGATAACATTTATTAAAAACAAAATAATTGTAATATATATATATATATATATACACACACACACACACACACACCAACTTAACCGCTTTTTATTTTATGCCATGAAAGGATTTTTGTACACAGGATTTCTGCAAACTGTTGAATTTCAATTTCAGGCAATTTTATTGAACGTAATCAGTTGAATGAATCAAACATGCTCAAACTATAAACTTTTTTGTTTCGTTATGGAGCTTTAAATGCTATTGCTATTCTACATCAGCCACATAATATTGAATCTATGGTAAATGTTTAATATATCGCCCAGCCCTCTGCAGCATCAGCACTAGTCAGGCCCACTGTTTGGTTCCTTTACTAATCAAAGAACTTCTTTGTTTTGTGCCAGTTTAGACTTTCTAAAGAGGACGAGCGTAGTGTGAAATGCATTTTTAATTGGTACATTAGAGCAGACCTGATGCGATGACACAGATCATTAGTGTATTTTGGGGGAAACTGCTCTGCTGATTATCAGTGTGGTTTTTAAATAACAGCATGATTGTCATTTGCTCTTAGCCAGTTTTAAAGCCGTCAGCATTATATGTGTGCAAAGCTCACAGCTCCTTTACAGAGCTGCATCATGATAATTCATAGACGATGTGTTCATGTTTGTCCATAACACTGATGATTTTGCTGTGAAGGAGAAGCATGTGTGAGTGAACACAACAGGAAAGTGAGGTCTCAAAATCTCACCAGTCCTTTTTAATGTCTTTGTCACACCATTGCACAACTTAAAGTCAACATGAAATCCAAATGGCCACCTTCTGCTTTTTTATCTGCTCCTGTTTATTCTGCTGCTTTTTCTGCTGCTTATTTATTTCCACTTAAAAAAAATTCTGCTTCTTTTATTTATTAGACTCGTAGTCTTGAACAGTAGAAGCTGGTTTTCTTGTTTCTTCTTTTAATAAACTATAATAATTTTAATTTTTAAATAACAGCAGAAGCAGTATTTGGGGGTAAATAATTGTTAAATAATTTTAAAAAGCTATTGTGCTGTTTGTTTTTGTTATTTTTGTAATTTATGCATTTTTAAAGATTTGCCCATGGCAATTTCATAAATTTGATAAATTATTAGCTTTAATTATATTATAAATTAATGATATTAATTTGTAATGCTATTGCATATTATTGCTTTAGTAAGTAGAAATAGTATACTTAATTATACTATTTTAGATTAGAGTGTAATTTTGCTTAACTTTAAACAATACAATTCATGTTATTGCTCAATACTTTATATTATTGCATAATAATATTATTGCATAATATTCCAGCTTGCTAATTAAATGGTATAAAATATTACTTGCTACAATTTTAGTTTAGCCTATTATGTTCCTTTTATAATCATGTCTGACTAATATGTTATTGCATGTAATTATTTGAAACTTACTTTGGAAACTTCATTCAGGTTTTTCTATAAACATCTTGTTTGTAGCCAAAATATTGTTGTATTAAAGTTAGATGTTTGCTGTAGTGATTATGATAATTACATGTTATTGCTGTAATTACATTTGATACTTTCTAATTAAAACATAATTGAAATACACTGTAAAAAAAATCCCGTAAAATTTACGGTAAAAAACTGGCAGCTGTGGTTGCCAAAAAGTTACCATAAAAAATATAGAAGAAATGTTATCAAGTTTACGGTAGCAATAACCGTAAAATGTATGGTAAAAACTGTAAGCTGTGGTTGACAGAAATCTACTGTTAAAAATACGGTAGAAATGTTTTTCAGTTTACGGGATTCTTAAGAGAACTGTAAAATTCAAAGTAAAATACTTCAAAGCTGTGGTTGACAGAAATCTACTGTTAAAAATACAGTAGAAATGTTCTTCAGTTTACAGTATACATGAGATCATTTTAAAAGACAAGTTATAAAATGGCAGGTTAAATTAAATTAATAAACAATAATGTAAAATTGAAAAGACTGTTATTTAACTTCAGTGCAACAAATACATATATGGAAGGATATCCTGGACAATTTTCAAATGCAGTTGCAAATAGGATCACCAAAACATTATTAGGCTACAATGAAACTTAAACCCGATTATAATAGCCTATCATACCTCTCACACTACTCGTTGTTTTACTTATAATGTCCTTGCGTGAACAGCAAATCAGAATAGTCAGCTGGGCAGCAATTCTAGTTTTGTTTTCAAAGCTCCTGTGCCTCAGTCAAATCAGGCCAAATAAAGAAAAAATGCACTCATAAGTGCAAAGTGGAGAGCAACAGTTGGACATTTTCATTTTCCTGCAGTGGAGGGGAACGTTTTATTTAGTTTAATTTTATTCTATAGTCTTTAACTACGGCGACTGTGAATGACGTCACTTCCGAATACAAACACACCCAATGAAGTAGTTCCACCCCTGTCGTTTGATTGACAATGCATTTGAAATTCAAATGCAAAAAGGATTTGCGATTCCATTTGAGATTTGGGAGTTTACATGCACGACGCAGAGAAAAAGCAAATGAAGCAATTAATATTGCTATTTAGATATGTCAGGCTCATAGCTCGTAAGAGATGGGAAATGCATTTGCAAATGGACTTTGCTGTTTTTACATTTGAAATGTGGCAGTCACTGCTCGTTCGCGAAAGCAGAAATGCAAACAGTGATGCGGGGATTGCAATTGCAGTTGGATTATGTCACAATTTATGCATCCACATTTGAAAATTGTCCAAGATATCCTTCCTTAAACATCGCCAGTCTCCTTAAAACAAAAGTAAAGACCGATTGGCTTCATTTGGCAGAACAAAACAGATTTATGTCTTTCACAGAAATCAATAACAAAAGCATAAAAATCTAAATTTCTGTAGTCTCAGACACACAAAAAAAAACCTTTCCATGATAATGAAATAAATAAATGGGTAACACTTTATACACTATAAATAATTTATTTGCACTATATATATTTGTGTATATATTATAAAAATAAAAATAATAATAATAAAAAAGGAAAAATATATATATATTTACATACTATAGATAATTAATATTATACATATTAAACATTTTTCTAAGCTAAAATATTTCAATATAAAACTAAAATGTTTGCGAATGGCATTTCATGTTGACTTTAAATCCAGTAGCTCAAAACACTTTAAATGTCCAGCAAAGTGTGTTGTTCCTGTGGGTTTGTAATGCAGTGTGTGTGTGTGTGTGTGTGTGTGTGTGTGTGTGTGTAACTATACTTGTATACAACAGTGCTCTTACAGCACAGCGTTTGGCGTGGCTGTTCTTCCGACTGTTCTAACTAACTGTGGTTCTTCTTTCTCTGTTCCTCTTGGGAAAGCATGGGGCTGAGTGTTGGGGAGGCCCGTCACAGTGCGTCCCACTTGATAAGTTTAGCCTCCTTGTCCTCTGTTGTCCCCCGTCTCTCTCTGTTTTTTGTGTGTCTGAGGACCTCTACTTTGCCTCTGTGTGTTAAAAGCAGTCCAGCAGCCGTGTTTGTTTTTTTTTTTGTTTTTTCCTTGTGTGTCGCAAGAGCCGCTTCTCCGTCAGCTACGTCAGTACGTCATGCTACATCCAGGTTTGGCTCATTTCAGTGCTTGGCTTCACTTGTGTGTTTATGTATGTGTGTGTAGGGATTGGAGACAGGTTTTTTTTATCATAGACCTCTGGGACTGTACTAGCATGAGCTGAGTCTGACATGTACAGATGTTCCCAGTTTTCTGCATTGATCACGGACTTCAGTTATACGGCATGAGGGTTTTTTGTTTTTTTACCTCATGCAGTACAATAGAGGAACGTCTAACTGCAGTGCAGGTAAAGGATTTTTATTCATGAGTGTAAACCAGAGGAGTTTAAGTTTAAACATTAAACAGAGGAGTTTAATGTTTCAAATTCAGTGCAAGATTTTTCAGCAACTTTTCCTGTGTAATGGTAATTACCACTGGAAATTATTTTGACTTGTCTGTTTCTTTTTAGTAAAATGCAAAAATAGTGGTTTTGGGAAGGCAATGATAGCAGGGTATCCACGGGGTCTTAAAATGTTTTAAATTTCAAAAACAAAATTTTAGGCCTCAAAAAGTTTTAAATCCACTGAAATATATTGTGTTGTAGGTCTTAAATCATTTTAAACAGTTCTTAATTACCCTGTGTCTATGTAAAGCTACCCAACATGGATGGGTGTTGGGTAGCTTTACATACATGTTTATTTATTATCTCTCTTTGCCAATATGGTTTTATTATCTTCCTTACAATTTCATTTGTTTTTAATGTTTTAACTGGGACATTAGAACAAATTCTTAGCGTTCAGCCTTGTGTAAGTCTGAAATTAAATTCATAAAGGTTTTAAAAAGGTCTTAAGTCTTGACTTGAATTTAATCTGACTTGATGAAGCCTGTAGAAACCCTGGATAGTGATACTATGAGCTTAACACTATTTCAAGAGTTCACGCTTAGATATTGCTTGACACTATTAGCAGATTTGGCATGCTGTCCCGAGAAAGAACCCTGAGCTCAGAGATAAATTGAGCCCAGAGCTCCCGTCTGGTCAATCAGCATGTAAGGGGGTCAGAGATCAGGTAGGTCTTGAGAGCTCCCTCTGGTAAAAGGAGGAGATGGGGTGGAAGGGTGGATTCTTTCAAAACGAAAATAAGGCAGTAGGGTGAAATCGGTCTATTTGTTGTAGGCTTGGATCAATCTGATTGGATTATTGCTGATTACAGATGAGAGACCAGCCACGATCAATCATATCACGTGCTCCTCTCAAAATTAGTTTATAAAACTTTACTTCAAAGATAAAACATTCATACCGTTTACTTATTTAATATATCCATTATTATATACTGTAGATACCTGACTTAAATTTTTTATAAAAATAATTTCTATTTTTCTAATAATAAATATGATGATGATGATGATGATGATAATAATAATAATGATAATAATAATAATAATAATAATAATAATAATAATAATAATAATAAT
>CAIGQW010053418.1:3511418-3524509 GCA_903798125.1 Danio choprae
TATTATTATTATTATTATTATTATTATTATTATTATTATTATTATTATTATATTTCTGGCTGTTCAAAGTATTTTCTCAATTATGGAGTGATAAAAAAGATATTCGCAAATGCCCTCTGTAAAAACCTTTGACTAATGTTTTATTAAATAAACAAACAAACCCTGGCTTCAACTGTTCAGATGTTGTGCTAGAAATGTATTCAAATTAGCACATATTTTAATGCATAATTTGCTTATATAAACACAACATAAAATACTTGTAATGCAAAAAAAAACCCCGTTTGAAATACTTAATGCATTACTTAATGCACTACGGAAGTATGGCAATAATAGTTAGTGTTTTTTTTTACCCTATTCACCTTACGTTAGTAGGTGTCTATCATTCCTAAGGATTATACAGCACAATAATAATCTACTCGCGATTTCCGCTATGTAAACATTAACTCAGGCGCTGCTTTACCAGTCAGTGGAGACAGGAAGCCATTTTAGCGATTCGGTTCCTTTGAACAGTTTGTTTCAAAGAACTGATATAAACTAAACAAATCTTTGGATTGTTGTTATCGCGTTTCACGCAAGACGTGCTGGCTCTAAATGTTCCAGTAAAGTTTATCTATCTCACTTTTGGTGAAGTTTATGTAGTAATGGGTTCGTTGTAATGTCACATAACCAGTTTTGCAGTATCTCAGTCAATTTGGTTGACATTTTTTAGGAAGACGACAGAAGATATTTGTGGGCATCTCTTGAATGAATGAATTGAATACTGATTCTATTTCGAGTAAGATATGTGCAAGAGACTTTTTCAGTTAATTGTTCCATGGAGAACCGCCGATTCAGTCCATTATGTGAACAAATCATTCAGAGTCGTTTTATGAACCGGTTGAATTGATTCAAGCAGAAGACTCGAGTCCGTTCATGCTCACAAGTCGGCCAGCGTCAGAAGGAAACCAAAGTCTGTCAGAATGCACGCTGCTAGTTTCAGAGATTGCAAAGTAAGTTGGAAACTTGTGTATTTATTAATCACTTTTTGTAGTTATTGTGCTAAACTTTTTACACGTTTCTTGAGATAAAACACAATAGCCATTGTAAATCTATCCAGCAATGCTTCAAAAGTTCGCTGCACACGTTATGGTGATTGAAGTTTAGTTGTTATATTTTGTTTCATTAGACTACTAAACATGTGGAACTAAAACTTTTCAGCATGCCTGCAATGTACGTCACAGACAAGATAAAAACTTAGTAAACAACACACTTAAACCATACAACAACAGTATACACTAACATTATTATTTACAAAAACTAAGACCCCTATGTCACTGCACACAGTAATTTGTCAGTGATTTGTCAGCAGTTTCTAGACAGTACTTGGGTAAACCAAGGGTAATTTCGACATTACTTCTTGTAAACACCGTTTTTGCTTTCTCATGCTTTTTTATTATTAGCTTTTTTTTCTACCTCATGTTTTTGAGCTTTTATCAGCTGTTACAGACACAAACTTTAATATATTATAGTTTTTTTATAATTACTAAGAGTATTTGGTCCCTGTTTTGAATAGATTTTTTAAATTCCAGAATTTGAAATTATCTTGTATTTGTCATTAATTTAACTATTAAGGGTTACAATGCACAAACTTGTATATATAGTGAGAGATGTAACTGACATGGTTGACATGAAATCAGGGCACACAGGAAAAATTATTTATGTTTTATAATAAAATATGTACCAAAAATATTACTTAACAGTGACTCTATAAGTATGTAAATATAATGTTGGTAGAGTTATTAATTAGCAAATTAAAAATCCTGCTGAAAATGTAAAAAAATTATTTACATGACTTTAATTCGATATAATATAGATGAAAGAATGCATAGTATTATATTTGAAATGCATTTATTTATTGTTATATCAATTCTATATGTGAATATCTTTTAGAAACGCATAATTTTTCTGTGGAATGACCCATATACTAACATAAATATGTGGTAGTATAATGTAATACCATAAAATGTAATAGATATTATATTAATTATTGCGTCAGGACCACAAAACTAATTCAAGCTATATTGTGCAAACTTTATGATCTGTGTTGTGATCATGTGTCGTCAGGCCTGGCAATCTGAGGGTCTGCCGCTGTCCACCAGCAGTAATGAGGCTTGTAAACTATATGATGCTATACTGTCTCAGGTACAGTACATATATATAGACTGATACTGATGATGACTCTGAGCTTTTTGCTTCTCTGTGTAAATAACCTGAGTATCCCTGTCTCTGGCAATCAGTATGTGACCTGGCGTAATGATGAGACACTGGGGGGAATAGAAGGCTGTATTACATCCATCAAAGCTGCAGACCCGGACTTTGGTATGTGTGATTACAACACTGAATGTTAGAGTCTGTCAAAAGACACTGTAAAAACAAAAAGGCTATAAATGCTAAATTGCTTATGGTATAGATATATATATATATATATATATATATATATATATATATATATATATCTTTAAATGCTCAAAATACATTATATTTGGGCACTTTTTTTTCTCATTACATTTTTTATTGCACATTTATGACTCACAATTAAGAGCAGAATTAAAAGATGTATACTCAAAATAAATAAATAATTTAATAAATAGATAATTTAAATAAAAAAATATAAACAATTATGTGAAAAAAGTAGCAAAGGAAAAAAACAAGAATTGTGAGATATACATTTAGAAATAGGGCTGCACAATACTGGAAAAATTTGCAGTATTTTTGACTAATGCGATAAAAACAATTTATACAACAGTTCTGTCTGGTTCTCTAATCTGATTGGCTGATAGCTGTGCGATATTCTGCAGTAACAGCACCCATACAGCCTCTTGACCCTTGTGTATTACTCCGCCCACATAGAGTGACAGCAGATCAATAAACTCACTACAGTTTGACAAATATTGCAGCTGTTGGACAACATAATGTACTTTTGAGGCTTTTTTAGGCAAGAATGTAGTTGTTTAGATTGCAACTATGCAGTTTATATATAAGGATATTGCCTATTTTAAATATTCATAATTTTGGAGATTCAGCGCGTTGGTGGCCATTAGCCTGTCATACTGGGCAGAGCAAAGACGGTTGACGTTCCACCACAAAATGGTGACAGAGACCGCATAATAAGTCCTTAGGGGAGAAAAAACTGCATTTTCTCAACGTAAGTTTCAAGTTTCAGATGTTCTGACTCTGAAAAGTAACAATTAAAAAAAGTTGAACTGTCCGATACTCAGAATTGAGAGACAATATATAATAATAAAGTATATAGTTTTCTTAATTTTTCTTTTATTATTCAATTCATTTCATTTAGATAGTTTAGCAGTGTTGGTCAGCTTTAAAACCCTAACCCATTAATTAGTATTTGCATATGGCATCTTTAACATTAGTTGGCAGTATGAATTGAAATGTATTCTTCTTTTTTTTTTGCATATGTTTGCATACTTAATGGCTTGTCTTTTTCTTCTTACATCGTTTAACCCTTTTTGCAGGAAAATGTGAGCATGTATCAATTTACTTTTTTTTAAATTAATTAAGAAAGTCTTTTCAAACTTTTCATACAGTACGTCACAAGAAATGTATAACTAGTATAAACTAGCAAGTCTTGATATTATATATGGCACTGCATGCACAAAAAAGCTTGCAGCTGTCAATTTTGAGATTTTTAAAGGTTTTTATTTATTTATTTTTTACACTTTATCAATATTTGTCTGTAGATTTGAACCCAGACTTAACATAAAATGTGTAATAAAAACAATATAGTGTATAGTGTTCTTTATAGCTGCTGTTCTTGTAGTTGTTGTCTGTGGTGTGTTTTGCAGTGATGGGTCATGTCATCTCTACTGGACTGGAGCTGGTGGGTACTGGAAGCTCAGTCCTGCGGGATGAGAGATTGGCCAGCGCAGTTAGGAGGACCGTGGAGCTGGCGAACGCTCAGGAGCTCACATCCAGAGAAAAGAACCATGTGAAAGCCGTCCAACTCTTCTCTAAAGGGTCAGTTCACCTAAATCAGACCTTTATGTTCGACGGGTGACATTATGAACATATAACATACAGCCACTCAGGATTTGGCTACCTATGTAATAATTAGTTTTTTTTTAATTAGTCGTTTTAAACCAAGCTGCCTTTAGCCCACAAGCAGTTATGAATTGGTTCTTTTAAAATTCATGTTCGCTTTACTGCATCCTTGGGCGGGAGAGAGTGTGACTGTCATATGAATGTTACATTAAAGTTCAGCTTTCACACAAAAGTTTCCCTGTGGTTTTCTGCCAGATGATCACTTTTAAAAGAGGGGTCATATATATTTAGTATATTTTAGGTTGTAAAACACAGAAATTCAGTTCTGAAAAGAGTCGAGTGTAATGAGAGTGTTGTCATTATATTTTTGATTTCAATACAGTGTTGCTATCATTGTTTAAAATGTGTTACTTAAAATCTGTTAGCTTTTTCAGCAGTTGAAAAATTTATCCTACTGCATATTTTTCTTAAGAAATTTTGAATTGACATATTTACTAATATTCATTCGTTCATTTTACTTTGGCTTAGTCTCTTTATTCATCAGGGGTCACCACAGCGGAATGAACCGCCAACTTATCCAGCATATGTTTTACACAGCGGATTCCTTCCAAGCTGCAACCCAGTACTGGGAAACATCCACACACATACACTACGACCAATTTAGTTTTTTCAGTTCACCTATAGTGCTTGTCTTTGGACTGTGGGGGAAACCGGAGCACCCAGAGGAAACCCACGCCAACACGGGGAGACCATGCAAACTCCACACAGAAATGCCAACTGACCCAGCTGGGGCTCGAACCAGCGACCTTCTTGCTGTCAGGCCACAGTCCTAACCACTGAACCACCGTGCCCCATTTTTACTAATAATCAAATAAAAAATATATATATTAAAATGTATAATTTTATATATAATATATAATTATTAATGTTGGGTAAGTTACTTCAAAAAAAGTAATTAATTACTAATTACAAAGTAGATAAAATTGTTTTTAAATTACTTTTCTAATTTGTCTGAAAAGTAATTTAGTTACTCAATAAGTAATGTAATTACTTTACTCAATACTACTTAAAACCCCTATAAAACGCAGTGCACAGACAAGATAAATTACTATTTTAATTATTTAAATTTTAGTCACACAGTGCCTTTTAGCTTTATTAAATAACTCAACTAAAAGAAAAGTTAAACATCATATGTATCAAAATACGGAACATTTAAAATAATACTGTTAATACCAAAAACCAATAATACCTAATTTTAGAGAGGCTACTGAATGTTTACATTTGTTGTGATTGAAAGCCAAAGCAATTCCACCAAATATTGATTTGAAAACATTGATATTGTGTTGTCTTAAAATTATATAAACACGTTTGAAAACATGACTCATTTTTTTTACTTTATGCAAAAAAATGCTTTATGTAAAATTTGACACACAACTATAAAGGGTAAAGCTAGAGAAACCGAGAATTTTAATGTAGTTTAATAAAACATATTTATATATATATATGTATGTATGTATGTTTAAATAAATATGAGAGTAAGAATAAATATTTTTTCTGAATGAACTGTTGACTGGTATGTTTCAGAGCCCTGCACAAGGCCTGTGAGGTTTGGGAGTGTATTCTGGCGGATCACCCCACAGACCTGCTGGCACTGAAGTTTGCCCATGATGGATTCTTCTACCTGGGTGAACAGACTCAGATGAGGGACTCTGTGGCCCGGGTGGTGCCCCACTGGAAACCACATATGCCCTTGTACAGGCAGGTGCTTGTGCTTCACTGATGCCAGCCTGAATGCTGCCTCATGCTGTTTATTTAACCGTTTGACAAATATTGCATTGCTTAAAGAGCTTGTAAACTGCATTCTTTGTTTTTTATTTCACATTTTTTGCTAATTTTGTGTTTGTTTCACTTAATGTTTTTTTTTTTGTGAAATAATTCATTTGCATTAAATTTTTAATTGAATAATTATTAGATTTTTTTTATGTTCAGATTTAGTTTTCTATCACTTAAATATTGTTCTGCTTTCTGCTTGATTAAAATATGATTTTCGTTGCATGTGATTATTATTATTTTTGACTTGAATGCATTTTAAAATCATTAAATATTTTCTTTTGTTCTAGTTATATTAAAGGGATGTATTCCTTTGGGCTTCTTGAGACTCGTCTCTATGATGAAGCTGAAAAAATGGCAAAAGAGGTATTGTTTGTTTAATTGCATATTAAATTCATATTATTTATTTATTAGTATTTCTAACTAAGTTCTCATGTTATATTCTAACTACGTGTTTCATGTCATATTAGTCTATTAAACATGCATTATTAACCGCAATCTGTTAAACCTGTTTTTTAAGCAGTGCTTTTGGAAAATAAACATAACAATATAAAATGGTGGGGGCAAAAGGTTTAACCTTTTGCCCAGAATATAAAAAAAACCTGAAGATGCTTGAGCTTGTTTTTGAATGAGAGCAGAGGCTTTTTTTTTCTTGAAACTTCTCCAAACTATTGGTGGTGATGTCTGATGTGTGTGACCCCAGACTGTAGTTTTGGAAACTTTCTGACCCCAAAACCAAACTAACTTCTGCAGTTCCCCAACTGTCATTCTTGGAGATTTTTTGTCCTCAAACCAAAAAATGGTGATAAAGATGGCTGATGCTAAATGCTTTCAGCTGACTGATTGGCATTTTCAGTGTTTCTGCTGTTTTCTTATAATCACTTTCCTTTTCGTGAAGCTCAACAACCGTTTGCCACAGATCACAGCTGTGTTTTTGCTCTTACGCATTGTCAGTTTGGCTTGAGTTTTTCATCATATATATATATATATATATAGCTGTGAAACAAGTGGACATGATTGATCAATTTCCTGTTTGTCATCAGGTATATGTACAAAATATATTTTGCACATATGAATGCATAGGGGTAACAATAATTGTGGAGCGCAAAATTATTAGCTCTCCTGTGAAATAATTATTCTTTTTAAATATATTTCGGGATATTTAATGGATTTTGGAAATTTTCACAGTATTTGCAATAATATTCTTTCTTCTGGAGAAAACCTTATTTGTTTTATTGTGGCTGGAATAAAAGCATTTTTTTAAACACGTTTAAGGTTAATATTTCCCTCTTAAGCATTTTTTTTTCGATTGTCTACAGAACAAACCACTGTTATACAATTATTTGCCCAATTACCATAAGTTGCCTAATTAACCTAGTTAAGTATATAAATTGCACTTTAAGCTGAATACTAGTATCTTGAAAAATATCTAGTAAAATATTATGTTCTGTCATCATGGCAAAGATAAAATAAATCGGTTATTAAAAATTTGTTATTAAAACTTTTATGTTTAGAAATGTGTTGAAAAAAACTCTTCTTTTCGTTTAACAGAAATTGTGGAAAAAATATAAAAGAATTCAAATGTAACAGGAGGGCCAATAATTCTGACTTCAACTCTATATAACTTCTCTATGTTCTTGTTAATATTTTGAGCAAAGGATGAAAAGCTTAAACAATAAATAATTTTCTACAGCCTTTTTTGCTCATATGTACCTGCAGTGCCATTATTAGTAGATGGCGTTGGCATTTTAATTCCCCATGCAGAAATAATTAAATAAACATTTGTCCCGTTCACTTTTTTCAACCCTAATACCTAATTTCTGAAATGCATTCTGCCTATAGGCTCTGTCACTGACCCCGGAGGACGGCTGGAGTGTCCACGCTGTGGCTCATGTCCATGAGATGAAGGCAGAAGTGGACAAGGGTCTGAACTTCATGGCCTCTACAGAGAAAAACTGGATGGTCAGTATAAGAAAGATCACATAGAATGTATCAAAAAAAGCATATAAAACATGTTGCATATTGTGTGTTGTAAAGCATTAAGATCATAGGATGTATTGTACTCCTCAAGGTGTGCGACATGATTGCCTGTCATAATTACTGGCACTGGGCTCTGTATCACATTGAAAAGGTAAAGATTCTGTCTGTCTGTCTGTCTGTCTGTCTGTCTGTCTGTCTGTCTTTCTTTCTCTCTTTCTGTCTGACCATCCATCCATCCATCCATCCATCCATCTTGTATGTATATCATGAATTCATTCTTTTGCTGCTGCTTCTTTTTTTATGTTTTGTTACATAACTATTACCAGCATGGTTACATAGCCATTACCGGCATCTAAAAAATAGATGGTTGATTAAATATACATTAATTGCTAATTATTTATATGATATTTATCATATTCCTTTTATTTATTTATATGAATATGTCTTTCCTCCACAGGGGAATTATGAAGCAGCTTTAAAGATTTTCGATGAGCAGGTCAGTGTACTTCTAACAGTCTAACATTATATTTATTAACAAAGAGGTGACGTAGTAATACCATAGTTTATTTAATATTTTTTTCATTTATTATAGTATTAGCATGATGTTCTTTGAAGTGCATTGGAGTAGTATGTAAACCAGTGGTGCTTGCATATGGTACAACATTTGCTATATATCAAAGACAGTGGCATCTGATACCACCCAGGATATAGTCCCGGTACTTATTTCAAGTGCAGGATAGATCTTGTAGACGTGTGGTGAATTTAATTAGTCACACCGGGGGGGACAGGGAGTGTAAATCCTGTCTTGTGCTCCATATGGATTGTGACTGATTCAGGCTGGTGAAAGTTGAAGTGATCTAGACAGGAGCATATGGGTGTCGAGCCAAGTTGCTTCCAGGGCAAAATCTTCAGACTAAACTCCCCTGAACTGTCAAGAGACCATCATCAGTATTCACCCTATTTTTTGCAATTTGGAAGTAAGCTACTTTCTGGGATTGTTTTAGGATTTCTGATTCATTTGACTATGGGTAAATGACCCGGAATAACAAATGGCAGTAAAATGGTCAAACTGCACTGTAAAAAAAAGTAATTAGCTGACTTAAGTTGCTTAAAAAAGGTTAGTAAACCTGTTGTTTTTAAAGTGATTAGTTGACTTTTCTTAAAAAGGTGAGTAAACCTGTTCTTTGGAAGTAATTCATTCACTTTACTTTAAAAATGTGAGAAAACACATTGCTTTTAAACCAATTAGTTGACTTTACTTTAAAAAAGTGAGTAAACCTTTGCTTTTAAAGTGATTAGTTGACTTAAACTTGGTAAACCTGTTGCTTTTGAAGTAATTAATTGACTTTAAAAAAATAAAAAAGTGAGTGAACACATTGCTTTTAAAGAGATTAGTTGACTTTACTTTAAAAAGGTGAGTAAACCTGTTGCTGGGTGAAACGGTTGCTCAGTGGTTAGCACTGTCGCCTCACAGCAAGAATGTCACTGGTTCAAGCCCCGGCTGGGTGAGTTGGCGTTTCTGTGTGGAGTATACATGTTCTCCCCATGTAAGCGTGGGTTTCCTCCGGGTGTTTCCCAGTACTGGGTTATGGCTGGAAAGGCATCCGCTGCGTAAAACATATGTGGGATAAGTTGGTGGTTCATTCCGATGTGGCGACCCCTGATAAATAAAGGGACTAACCTGAAGGAAAATGAATGAATGAATGAACGCGTTGCTTCTAAAGTAATTAGTTGACTTTACTTTAAAAAGGTGAGTAAACACGTTGCTTTTAAAGTGATTAGTTGATTTAATATGTAAACCTGTTGCTTTTGAAGTAATTAAATCGTTTAATGTAAAAAGGGGGTCGGCATGGTGGCTCAGTGGTTATCACTGTCACCTCACAGCAAGAAGGTTGCTGGTTCGAGTGCCGGCTGGACCAGTTGGCATTTCTGTGTGGAGTTTGGATGTTCTCCCCGTGTGCTCCGGTTTCCCCCACAGTCCAAAAACATGTGCTATAGGTGAATTGGATTAACTAAATTGGCCGTAGTGTATGAGTGAGTGTCTTAATGCGAGATTAAGGGGTGTTTCCCAGTACTGGGTTGTGGCTGAAAACATATACTGGATAAGTTGGTGGTTCATTTCTCTGTGACGACCCCTGATGAATAAAGGGACTAAGCCGAAGGAAAATGAATGAATGAGTTGGTGGTTCATTCAGATGTGGTGACCACTGAGCCACCGTGAAATAAGGGACTAACCACTGTGCCACTGTGCAGCCATGTTTTGTGTCAATCCCATATTTCTTATTTATCTGTATTCAGTCTTCATTAGAATACACTTAAGTAGAAAAGGTTATATTTAGAACCTTATTAAAAATATAGATAACACTGTAATAAAAACCATTAACAATCATTGCATAACTTGAAAGCTCAGTTATATATAGGCGAGACGTTAAAGTAGAGTATGTTCACATCACGAATCTGTGTGGTTAAAGGTTTGTGGACACCGGAACACATCTGTGCTTGCTGAAAGTTTAATATTATTATGGAGTCAGGCCTTTGCTCCCTTTGCTGCTGCATCTTCCACACTTTTGGGAGGACTTGACATTAGTGTTGTAGAGCCAGTCTTAGTTTTGTTTTGATATCGAGTTTATTAATTCTCAAGTCTCAGACCAAGAGGACTCAACTGTGGATTTTATTTTAAGACCGTTTAACTCCCACAACTGTCTTCTTTAGTGTGTGCATTTCACATTGGTGTTTGCACACTGATGAATCTACTTTGAACAAATAGTTTGAATGACTTCGATGATTCATCAAATGATTTGATAACTACATAGTTAATAGTATTTTGTATTTAAATTAGGGCTGTCTGTCTTATTTTTAATCTAAATAATTACACAACAAAGCAATCAATTATTCAAATCAATCACAAGTTTTCATAGTAACTTTTCATAGTAAATTTAACAAATTTGTTTCCCAACAGAAAAAAAAGTTGTTATGTTAAATGTACATAATTATATGAAATAGACATTAAAATATATATATATATATATATATATATGTATGTGTATGTATGTATGTATGTGTATATATGTATGTATGTATGTGTATATATGTATGTATGTATGTATGTATATGTGTATATATGCGTATGTGCGTGTGCGTGTGTGTGTGTGTGTGTGTGTGTGTGTATATGTATGTATGTATGTATGTATGTAAAAATAAATATTTAAAAATAAATATTTTGATTTTTAGGCTAAAATATCCATGCTTTTATTTTTTTTAAATATATATTTACCTACTAGTTATTGCAATCTCAAAACAGTTTGGTTACCAACAAGGTCAGGCATCTGTGAGTACACAACATAACATTGAAGAGCTAGCAATATATACAGTATATTTTTTTATGTTTTACACTGTAAAGTTGCTCACATTATAGCAAAGAAAGACTGAATAAAGAGCTAAATAAGTAAATAAATGTGACTTTATTTAACAGAAGCACTGAACTGCATAGCTTTCAATATTATTAGATACTTTCATAAAGCAACAATATGTGTTTAGTCACATAAATCTGTGCATACTTGCCAAAAACAGCTTTATTGTGTATTGGTGAGGACACTAACATAGTTTGTGCAATAGTTATCCTTAAAGTTGTCAATTTTGGTGCAAACAAATGTCTTAAATATTAGATGTAGCTGATGTATGCATGTCCTTTTTTGTGTATAAAATTAGTTTGACCTAATAATTTCATTATTGTAAAAATCAAAGCTATGATATGGGATATTGCATGACATTTTAAAACATTTTTTCAGGTTTCCCGGCGCTGTGTGAAATCCGGAGCCATGCTGGACATTGTGGACTCTTGTTCTCTGCTCTACAGACTGGAGCTGGAGGGTGAGATATCATCTGATCTCAAAATACAGATTAAAGAAAACCAATATACCTTGTTGTACCTTGTTGAGTCTGAACAGGAGCAGAGAAATGTTTCTGCTGAGTCTGTTTCTGTTTGGAATCCATCAAACCAGCTTGTGCGTGCTGAAACATTTGCATTTGACAGTTTAATCACGGCAGGTAGTGTCTAAAGTTTGGGCTGGAACATGTGAATCTGCTCTGCTGATTGGGAAACTCTATTGGCAGGGGTACATTTGGTCATGGATTGTACTGTATGTAAATAGAGACCTATAGTGTAAAAAAAAAGTCTGTAAATATAATAAATATGTTATTCATATATTTTTTAAAAGTTTAGTATGTCTTGAATAGTCCTGGCAAAGATTAATTGCGATTAATTGCATCCCAAATAAAAGTTTGTTTTGACATAAGATATAAAAAGATTGATTTCTGGGGCTAATAATATTGACCTTAAAATGGTTAAAAAAAATTAAAACTGCTTTTAATGTAGCTGAAATAAAACAAAGACTTTCTCTAGAAGAAAAAATATTATAGAAAATACTGTGAAAAAATTCCTTGCTCTGTTAAACATCCATTGGAAAATATTTGAAAAAGAGGGCTAATAATTTTGACTTCAGCTGTATATATTTATTTGGTTTATGTAATACAAACACATACATAAGATCAAACTATACAAAACTTTTTTTGCATAGATATTTAAATGTATATATAATTTGTATCATATATATATATATATATATATATATATTTTCCCAAATATATGCATGCATATGTGTATTTATATAAATATTAATAATATTCACAGTACGCACACATATATTATGTTAAAACAAGCATTTATTTTGGATACATTTATTTTGGATGCATTTAATTGCGATAAGTTTTTGCCCAGCACTAGTCTTGAAATCTTGTGTGCGTCATAGTTAAAAAAAAAAAAAATAGTAATCATAAATATTGTTAAAATTAGGTTGCTGTTGGAAGTGGTGTTTGTGAGGCCAGCAGAGGGCGCTCAACCTGCGCTCTGTGTGAGTCCTAATGCCCCAGTAAAGTGAAGGGGACGCTATACTGTCAGTGAGTGCCGTCTTTCGGATGAGACGTTAAACCTAGGTCCTGACTCTCTGTGGTCATTAAAAATCCCATGGCACTTCTCGTAAAGAGTAGGGCTGTAACCTCGGTGTCCTGGCCAGTTCCCTCCATAATGGCCTCCCAATGATCCCTATCCACCGAATTGGCTGTATCACTGTCTCTCCACTCTCCCTATAGCTGGTGTGTGGTGAGCGCACTGGCGCCGTTGTGCTGTAGCTGCTGTCACATCATCCAAGTGGATGCTGCACACTGGTGGTGGTGTGGAGAGACCA
>CAIGQW010053418.1:3524609-3542814 GCA_903798125.1 Danio choprae
GTGAGGCGAACGTGCTACCCACTGCGCCACTGTGAGGCCCTATTCAATTCATTTTCTTTTTTATTTAAAGTCGGTCACACTTTACAATAAGGTTTCATTAGTTCATGTATTATTTACTAACATGAACTAATAATGAGCAACATGCAATATTTTTTATTTTAATTTTTTTTATTTTTAACTTTAAAGTCACAATCCATGCTTGATAACATTAGTTAACGCGCTGCGAGTTAACATGAACTAACAATGTACAACTTTACTTTCATTGACTAATATTAACAAAGATGAATAAAAACTGTAATAAATGTGTTCATTGTTTGTTCATGTTAGTAAATACATTAACTAATACAGTCTTGTTGTAAAGTGTTAACCAAAACGTCTTAGTATATTACACAATTTCTATACCTCGAATTTAAAGTTGTTACTCGGCCAGACTAATAATTTTACTGTCACTACCGATACAATGAAAATGTTAGGAATGTGTGTTTGCTCAGATTTACCGCTAAGTGGAGCTATCGCCATCAACTTTTTTTTTTTTTTTCACAATTTGAGTGTGATCATGTTGTTGTAACTCATTGGAGGTAGGCAATTAGCCTTGATTCAAATACAGTAATTCATTTAACCCATTCATAATCACAGAAATTATTTTACTTTGGATAAAAATAAGTAGGCTACTAGAGGAAAAGGATAAGGCTACTGTTTTTGTAGTGAAAAACGGGTTTGTGTAGATTTATTTTATCCTTAAAATTATTTCTTGAAATCATTTGAAATTAGACAAGCTAAATATAGGAGGCAATGTCTGTCATCTAAACAAGTCTTGCTAACTCTCTTTTTTTTGTCATGGAAAGGCCTTGAAGTATGTGCATTTCTTACAATAAATTATTTAGTTCCTATGTACAGTATAAAGCTATATTCCTGTATATAAAAAGAAGAGCAAACTTGGAGAACAATTTATAAAGACTTTATTTCAGAAATATAATTTAAAGGTTCAAGGGATTTAAATTGTGGCTATAGTATACTAGTAGAACAGAGTATTTCAAAATAAGCAATTTCCTTCAACAAAAACATCCTTATTTTGTGGAAAACACATCAATGATTGCAGCACAAGGAAAGATTACATCTAACGTTTCTGATGGTTAAATTAGTAGGAAGTGTACAGGCCATTGTTTTGAATGACTTCAATTCTCTTAAATGTGGAGACACGCTGTATGCAAGATGGATGCTTTCTTCATTCAGAGCTGAAGCAGAGAGCAATTCTAGCTGCAGTATTGCACCGTTTGCCCACTGAGATTGCCTATTGACATGTCCTTTTATGCATTTGTCTTTTATCGACAACCAGGCGGTTTGGAGGACTTGAATGAGTTATTGACTATAGTGAAGTTGCAATATTCTAGAAATCACAGATTTCTCTGGCTGAAAGACTCATCCCTTTGGCCTTCATGTGGAGATCCTGCTGTCGGAGGGTTTTAGTCACTTTATAATAGATCACCATCTTGCAAATCAGAGAAACTGGAAAAATCAAGGCTATCGCAATTTGTAAGTTTTTGATTTAGTGGCTAATTCATATGAATTCGTAAGATCTCATTCGTACAATTTAATATGATTTGCTCATCCCCAATGATAGTTGGGTTTAGGGGTGGGTTTGGTCCCACGCCTCCTTTTTAAAATCATACATTTTTGTACGACTGATGAATTTGTACAAATTAACCACTAAACTGACCAAATGTATTATAGTTACGTTTACTTGGAAAATTAGCTGCCAGTTCAATTAAGTTTATCAGACAATTAAAGAAATTACTACCAGATTAACACCAATAACTGACACTCCACTTTTTTTTTTTAAATAGTCTCATTTTTTAAATTTACAAATAAACAGTTGAGTTTTATATATATATATATATATATTTTTTTTATCTATTCAGCTGTTTTCCGGTTCTGGCATGAGCACGTTTAGCTTAGCTTAGCATATATCATTGAATCGGATTAGACCGATAGCATCTCACTCAAAAATGACCATAGAGATTCAATAATTTTTTCTATTTAAAGCTTGATTTTTCTGTAGTTTCTTCATGTATTACGACAGACGCACAATTTAAAGTTGCTCTTTTCTAGGTTGATATGACTAGGAACTGTACTCTCATTCCAGATAAATAATCAGGAACTTTCCTGCTATGTCTTGACTGCAGCAGGCGCAACGATATTAGTGACGTTAGTTCCTTGATTATTATGCTGGAATGAAAGCATATCATAATATAAAATAGCAACTTTTCATTTTCAAGTCATGTCTTGGAGCACAATGTAACTACAGAAGGATCGAAATAGAAAAACTATCAAAACTCTTTTTTTTTTTCTTTTTTTTTTATCAAAACCCGAGATGCTAATGGTCTAATCCAATTCAATGACCTATGCTAAGCTAAGCTAAAAGCTACCATAAATTGATTTAAAAATAGTAAAAATGGTAAAACTGTTTAACTGTTCGTGGTGAGATAATGAGCCTATTGTCAAAAAGTGGAGTGTTCCTTGAAAACTGCTCTTTTAAACTCAAATAGGACTAAATAGTGACATTAAAATATGAAATGATTCTCTATTTTCAATCTCCACGCTATTATTACTGATAACTGAAGGTACTTTTGCTGCGAAGTTCCATGAAAAGTTCTTTGTTTGTCTTTATATTTCTTTATGGATCATGCAGTCGCATGAGGAGACTTTATAAAGCAATCTTTATTGTTCAGTAGGTGATCTAGGAGATATTTCCTCCTCTGGGACATGAGGATTGCTGACATTCCTCAGCGAAGATAAATGGAAGATCAAGGAGAGTTCAAGCTTTCCGGTCTTGATTTTTAGGGTGAAGTGGTTTGAAAAATTACTTGCTTTACAAAAAACTGCTCTTGCTCTATTTCCTGCTTTATTTAGCACAGTTGAAGTACGGGACATCATGATCTGCTTTCAAAGATTTTTTTAAGGGTTTAACTGAAAGTATAGTTAGTTTTTATAAAGCATTTTTTCCACTGTATATGTTATATTGAGACAACTTCACAAAAAATAATATAGAAAGGATTTTTTTTTTGCCAAAACTAGTTTATTTTGGGTAGATTAGTGAACATGGCAGATGCCTGAGGTTTACAGAAACAGTAACAGACCTAATTTCTTTGATCAGATATGGAGCTGATTTTATTTATGTTTTTAATCAGGTGTAGTTTTAAAGTAAAATGACCTGAATTAGATAGTATGGATTAGGTCTGAACAATATATCGTTTGAGCATCAATACTGCAATGTGTGTATCCGCAATAGTCACATCTTTATTTTTTTAAAGATTAAAAGATATTATTAAATATTATTTTATTCTTATTGCATAAAATGATTTATACAATGATGATGACCGTGTTATTTAACATTTGATTGTTCAGCTTCTATATCTGTATACTGTTAGACTGCCCAGAAAACCTCAAAGCTCTGTTTATTTAACTTTTATTTTTGTTCTATTGTGTTTATATATGCTAGTTGTAATTTATTATATTTTATGCAGATGCACTGCATAGAAAAAGACTTAATCTGTTCAGTCAATCTAGTTGAATGAAATCTTTCCAAATAGAGCTATTCAAATCATCTGGTCAAATTGTATGGTAACACTTTATTTCGATGGTCCAATTGAATATTAGTAGACTGTCTGCTTAATATCTGTTGATACTGCTCCTTCAACAGACATTAAACTGACTATAAGAAACTTTGCAAGTACATGTCAGCTTACAGTAACCCGAACCCCAACCTAACAGTCTACTTATAATCTAATGAGAATTAGTTGAAAGGTAGATGCAATGTAACATCAAAATAAAGTGTGACCAATTATATTTATATCGCAATATATATCGCAGCAAAACAAAACATTGCAATGTCAGATTTTTCCAATATCGTGCAGCCCTAGTATGGATAGTACATAACATGGCATATGACTTTTACGGAGGATCACAGACTGAATTAGTTTGATTTTATATTTTTAAATAAAAATGAAATAAAGCACAGATGTTATAATCAGTATACAATTAATACAATTACAAAATATTTAAATGAATGCTTAAAACAGGAAAACACTTGGAATATTATGTAGTCTCAAAATATGCAGTGGTGTTTATTTAGAAATATATTACTGTTATGTACTGTGTTAATAATTTAGGTTCCTCTGTAGTTTGCAAGCATGCAAAAAAAAAAACACGCAGACCCTGCAAACTCTGCAGCTCTAGATGCATACGAATGACAATGGATGGAGTGTCAGAAACCTGGAAAGAAACTGGCAGCAGTCTCTGAAGCATCTCTATCCGTCTGGCTGAAGTGGCTGCCAGTAGGCATGGTTTAGAATAAAGCAATAAACCCCAAGATGCAGGGGTTTAGAGTTGGATGTTTAGCTGAAATTCATTTTCCTGTGAAATATGAATTCTTTTTAAAAATATTCCCCAAGTGTTGTTTATTAGAGATTGATTTCAACACATTTTTAAGCATAATATTTTTAATAACTGATTTCTAATGACCAATGTTAATTATTATGTTAACTAGGCAAGTTAATAATTAATCAACGTATTCGATAGCAGTGGTATGTTCTGTAGACAATCGAGAAATAAAAATCTTAATAAGGATAATAATATTGACCTTAAAAGTTTTTTTTTTCTTAATTTAAACTGCTTTTATTCCAGCCAAAAAAAAAAAAAATATATATATATATATATATATAAAATACTGTGAAAAAAGTCATTGTTCTGTTAGAAAATTATTTGGAAAATATTTGTAAAAGATTTTTAAAAAGTTCTATGGATGGCTAATAATGTTGACTTCTGTATTTTGAACTGTACATAGCAAGATTTGACAAATTGAAATAATTTATTTGTTTCACTGATGATAGCAGAATAGTTCCCAAACAGCAGTCACAGATGTAGGTTTGTAGAGTATTAGCTTGTAATGCAGCTCAACCAATCAGAAGCATCAGAATTATCCACTTTATAAACACAGATAAGCTATATGAGAACTGGAGATGTTGAGTTTTGCAGTTGCTTGATAAAAAAGGGATACATTTAAGCGCTAAATAGACAAAAGTGGTGCATATTTGTATTTGATTTTGTGTGTTTCTGTGTTTTCCTGCAGGTGTGAGCGTGAATGAGCGATACCGGGAGCTGCTCCAGGTCACACAGCCCCATTCAGAGGACCACACATTGCTCTTCAACGACCTGCACTTCCTCATGGTTTCACTGGGCAGCAAAGACACGGGCACCACTCAGCGTCTGCTGGAGAGCCTGCAGGAACTGGCTAAGTGAGCACACATTACATAAGCCACTCAGGAGATGGCAACATAGACAGCTTCTAGAGCTGTATACAATTGTAGAGTGTCTTCAGGCTCCATATGTAATTTCTTTAGACGTTTTCCTGCTCTGGGGAAAACTAGCATTCTTAAGCCCTATGTGCTGTTCCCCGAATGTTTTCATCCACTCTGGGGTGATTTTGAGTCTTATTTTGGCCACAACTTTCTCTGTGTTTCAACAAATTGAATGATTTTTGGTGACAAAAAAATAAATAAATCAACAATACACTCTGGCCTTTTCGTTATGTTGGTGGCTGTTTTTACCCCATTGACTTCCATTATAATGACATTTTTTGATTGCAAAACCACGACACCAAAAAATCATGTATTTCTGATTGTTGCTGGTTTTTCCTGTTGGAAATTGAAATTTACTGTTGATCATCAGTTGCAGTGCAAAACATGCTTAGTGGAGTATAGTGTGAGTGTGTGAGAGAGACCTTTGTGGACTTGCATTGATATGTGTTAGAAAATCAAAAACAAGTATAGCTCAGCTCTCAGAACATAGTAAACATAGTAAGTGTATTTATACACACACACACACACACACACACACACACACACACACACACACACACACACACACACACACACACACTATAATCTGCTGTTTTGCTCTATAGGACTCTATATAAAAGTCGGAAACTTTTTTGCACAGGCCTATCCAAAGGGTTCATGCTGCCAACTGATGATCAACAGTAAAAATGTAAAGTTTTACCTCTTCCCAACAGGGAAAAACACCAACCATCAGGAATGCATGATTATATGGTGTCATGGCTTTGCAATCAAAAAATGTCATTATGATAGAAGTCAAATGCGCAAAAACAGCCACAAACATAACGAAAGGGTAGTCCATTTGAACAGTACACAAGGATTTAAGGGGAGATATTATGTTCTTGTTCATAAAATGTTAAATCTCTGGTGTCCCCAGAATGTATCTGTGAAGCTTCATCTCAAGATATCCCACAAATCACTTATTTTAGCTTGTCAAATTTGCCCCTATTTGGATGCAAGCAAAAGCTATAATCTGTTGTAAGTCTCATCTGACTGGCTGGAAGGTAGATACAAAACAATCGTTTATTGCTCAGTCAGTTTTGATCACAGTTTGAAATAAACTGTGCTATTCTCAAACATTAGTAGTAACCATAGCAACTCAGTGACAGTTGCCGGAGCATTCATTCATCTGTGTAATCTCGACGACACCAACATGAGCTTCAACAGGGAGCCGATAGGACCAACCAACCAACCAACTCATTAATATGCAAAACTATTTGTGAAGAGGTAGCTAACATATGTTATTATGAGCTATTGGATATGCCCGTGTCATGATCTTTCTCATGCACTCTCCTTCTCTGTCTGAATGTGACTGATTCAAAACAGAACTGTGAGATCTAACTGACAACAAAAATTGGTCAAATATTTGTAAAGAGCAAAAAATTGTTTTAACTTCACACTTGAAAATAAGCGCGATTAATCAATATCTTGTAGTTTCACGCCAGTCGGTTGTTTGCCACTGAATTGTGCATTTAAAATCGTTTAACACACAGCAATCTGTTGATTCTCCCTTACTTAGTGAATTAAGATATGGAGTAAACTTGATTTAAACTAATTGACTAGCAAGCTACTGCTTTCTGGCCTTTACAAATAATCATTACATTATTAGCTGTAATCTATAATAAATCTGCATTTACACTAGCGATGAGCACTTTTGGGATTACTCTAACAATATAGTTCCTGTCTCCTTGTTAAAACAGTCAGAGACAATGGTAACATTAGTCATATTAGCCACACATCATGTTAACAAACACATTCAGAAATGACATTTGGACACATATTTTGGATATTATGTTATTGATCCTTTCTTCAAGAAACACCATTGACCTGACTGTGTAGGTAAAGGTTGAACTGCTGCAGCGGCACTGTTGGTGGAAACGTGCAGATTAAGAGGTGCTAATATATAATAAGATCAATTTTCTACGGCTAAATCGGCTTGTTTCTACGTGTGCTTGCAGAAAAAGACTTACTGGGTTGTCCTTTATCATGTTTGCTGGGTTGCTAGATGGACCGGCTACCAGATAACAACACTTAAACACAGAAAAAGTCAGATTGTCATGATATGCCCCCTTTAAGGTTAATGCGCCTCATGCATGTCTATATTTGTCAAAGCGGGCTAAACAAATGTCCAGTGAAGGTTGTACGCAAGGAGTACAGAGTGTATTGAAAGTATAACCAAGTACAAAAAATAAATAAATCATTTCTTGTCAGCATGCTGTGTTTTATAAGATAACATGATGGAAAGGAATCCTCTGGGAGCTGTATTTTCAGCACAGCATCTGTTCAAAAAAAGCAGTGTTTTCTCAAAGAGCAGAATGTTTTTTTTTTTTTTTTGTTTCCCACTGACTTTCTTTAGGCTTTTGGAGGCAATTTTACACTAAGGAAGAAAAACAAATGCATCATTCAATCAGTTATTTAAGCCAAGTTTTCAAATTTAGTTGATACAATGAAAAATATTGGGTATGTAAAGGTTTCTGTATTTTATTTCTACCCATTATTTGATTTTATTGATGGTAAAAAATATTTTAGTAAAAAAAAAAAAAGACCAAACGTTTTAATGTTTATTTGTAAATTGTATATAATAATAATAATAATTCACATTCATATTATTTTTATTACTACTACTGTTTAATTTTATATTTTAACTGTAATAAAAAAATCCAATATAATCAGTATTCGATGTTTTCGGGAACAATGTAACCAATTGTATAAATCTATATACATTTTAAATAAATATGTCAATTTAGATTTAATTTATAATACCAATGATACCAATTTTTATTATTGTTGCCATTATTATTATCATTAATGTGTTTTTTTAATAATAAAAAGCTAATCAAAACTACAATTATCAAACAGGTTTTAACATGATATAATATAATAGTTAGCCTTTTCACTTTTTTCATGCATCATCAATACTCTTTTATGCCCCATGAAGAGTATATTTTTATTATTATATTGTATTTATATTTATAAGTGTATTATATTATACATTTATATTTATTTTTATTATTTTTTTACTAAAATTCCAGAACTTTTCCATTATGTTTCTAAAACTTTCAGGTAAATATTCATGACCTAATGTTTCATGTAATGTCTATGTACACGTGGTAAATAAGAAAAAAAAAAGCACATTCAGATTTATTGCAGCAAATCAAAAAATATGTGACAATCTATGTAGTTTATGTTTATTTTTATATCTGTAAAATAGTTTTCAGAAAGTGTCTTGCTGTCTGTGTGAAAATATTTTAGAAATGTTGGCTTGTGTTTTCATAAGACTTATAAGAAATAACTTTTAGCACCCACAGTATCTTCCCTCTGTAGTTAGAGATTAATTCTGGACACCACATTCTGTAGCTTGAATTATGATAAATTCGAGTTGCTTTTTTACCCCACACAGAAAACGGCACATGAAGAGATTAACTATGCAATTGTATTTGAAATTTACTCAATATTATCACTTCGAATATATTCAAGTACACGGATATTTGTTAAAAAAATTCCATGACTTTTCCAGGTTTTACAGGACCGTATGAACGCTGTATATTATATTTATATTATTGTTGTTATTATTATTATTATACTAAATATTTATTTATTTATTTATTTTCATGTGACAAAATCATACTTAAAGACATTTCAGCTCAGTAGCCAGTTCAAAAGACCCACCCCTCACTGACAAAGCTCCAGAATTTGTCCCATACATGAGCTCACTTGTCTTATTTTGACTGCTATGCCATCCTAAATAGTGAAAATAATCCATCCAAAAAAAAAAAAAGGCTTTAAGATCAATTGGAATCCTCTGTTGGCTGTCGGTTCAGTGTGACTGCAGCTAATCAGTTTTGGCCAATGGAAACAATTATTTTTCGTGAATCTAACAGCCAGCTGTGTAAGAAACCATACAAATCTGATGTAAGTGAAGTCATCTTTCACTACTGTTCTGTTTTTAAGAAGAGAAAACATTTTACAACTTTTATTCTAAATCTTGGATCTATTCTTGAAACAAAAAATGACCAATAAAAAGGTCTGAAGCATCAAAATCTCCCCATATTCAAATTAATTTGAATACTATTTTGGCTATTGATATCCATGAGTTTTTTTTTACTAAAGAGGCTAGAAAAATTGTGAAGCTCTACATTATTATGTTTTAATTATTTATTATTTAAATGGCAAAATTCTGACTGAGGAAAGTTGAATGTGCTGGCCAGTTTGTTATTTGCCTAATAAATGACAATATGCTACAGTTTTTAATAAAAAAAATGACAGATTTAATTTTTTTTTCTAATGATATATGATGTAATACATGTGTATTTTAATAATAAGTATTTTTTCATATTTCTTTATTCTAAATCTTTAGGAAATATTTTTAAAATGCAGTATTTAAATCTCATCATTAAATAGTAAATGAGGCGTATAACTGCAAAAAAGTCCACTTTTTGAAAAAAACAAGCCACCCCTTTCACCAGGCTGGCTACGGGCCTGCATTTATGCTGCTGTTTTTCTCATCCAGAATAATATGAGGTGACCAGCGGCTCTACCAAATGAAGCCATATTGTCTGTATATGTAATGTACATGTTGCTGAAGTGTGTGTGTGTCTACCAGAGATCCAGCAGAGAACCGTCAGCTGCAGATAGCGGAGCGCGTGGGTCTGCCCATGTGTCAGGCTCTACTGGAGTTTGAGCAGAGGAACTACAGGCAGGCTGTGGAGCTCCTGAAGCCCATCAGACAGAGCTTTGTGGAGATCGGAGGCAGTGACGCGCAGGTCTCTCACCGCTTCATTACAGTCTGTATGAGCATAAAGCAGCATTTACAATCTAAAACAGCCTCCTCCTTCGCTTCTCTGCAGAGAGACGTTTTCAGTCAGCTCCTCATTCACGCCGCCATGAAGTCAGGAGACAAAGAACACCAACAATTGGCCAGGTAAACGTTGTGTTATTGACAATGTGTAAGTGGAGAGTGGTTTTCAGAGAACTCATTTGCAGTCTTTTGTGGTTTTGTGCTGCACTAAAGTGTTCAAAGCTTTATGCTCAAGCTTTGTTGATGGCGCAGAATGACTCTGACAGTTACCACATTATCATCATTTGCTGTGTTGACTTTTATTAAGAGTGTTGAGTTTTCATAAGCCTGGCAGAATCTGCATTTTGAAATGAGAAAGGAGATCAAATCTATCAAATAGGATTCAATTATTAATCATTTCTGAGATTTAGTTTTTATTTTTAAAATATTTATAATATTATAAATATAAAAATATTATCTAAAAATAAAATAAATCGACAGAGAAATTGATAATGTCCTACGAAAGAAAATATCAGTATGATTTCCATTGTTTCTGACTTTTATTAAAGTATGTATATATAATATAAATGACTGTTTAATAATAATAAATAATAATAATAATAATAATAATAATAATAATTTGCTATAAAGACAAATAAAAAAAAATTCTCAGGACATTATTACTTTTATGTATTTATTTATTCATTCATTTATTGAATCATTCATACACTTTAAATAAAATGCTTGGTTACTTCATCCTAACTTTTGGTAAATTGTGGACAAAACACTGCTGGAATGGAGGACGAAAACTGCAAAAACAATAAATATATAAATATGCAAAAAAAAAAAAAATATATATATATATATATATATATATATATATATATATATTAACAAATTCCTGCATAAAGATATAAATAATTAACAGTGTGGGCAGTTTAAAAATTAAATAAACTACACAAATGTTTGGGAAATAAGAAAATGCAACTTTCAGTTTAGCATTTTCTTATTCCCCCAACATTGGTGTAATTTATTTAATTAAATAAACAATAAGTGCCCGCGGCAAGAAAGTCGCTGGTTCGAGCCTCGCCTGGGTCAGTTGGCATTTCTGCGTGGAGTTTGCATGTTCTCCCCGTGTTGGCGTGGGTTTCCTCCAGGTGCTCCGGTTTCCCCCACAGTCCAAAGACATGCACTATAGGTGAATTGGTTAAGCTAAATTGTCCGTAGTGTATGTGTGTGCATGGGAATGTGTGGATGTTTCCCAGTGATGGGTTGCAGCTGGAAGGGCATCCGCTGCGTAAACAATATGCTGGATAAGTTGGCAGTTCATTCCGTGCCTGCACTATTTTTATTAATTGTTTATATATTTATTTATGCAGGAATTTATGGATTTATTTACTCATTTATTTATTTATTTTTATATTTATTTATGTATTGTTTTTGCAGGTTTCGTCCTCTATATACTGGGCTAATTGTTTCATTATACAGTAATATATAACCCAAATGTATCACAATTTTTGTGTTTGTTCATATTTTACCTAGTGTACAGTTATTTTATAGTTTTATAGTGTACAGTTTGTTATTTTTTTCTTAAGCTAAACTAATCAACTAAATAAGAAACATTTCTTTGACAACTAGCAGAATTAAAATGAGTATACAGTGCTCAGCATATATGAGTACACCCCATTTTGAAAATTAATATTTCTATCCATTTATCAGTGAATATAGGTCATATAATTTGGTGCATTTGAACTAAACAGATGTATTAAATGGATATATTTATTAAAATAATACTTTAGTCACTTAGTCAACAAAATGTTTGATATTTTTTGTTTCTCTTGAAAATTGTCCCTAACATATAAATTAAGGCTACTATTTTTTGGTTCGCTATCGTAAATTATTTTGTTAGATTAGCTCCAGATTTGGCTTCAGTACTGACTTATCTAATGTATTTGCACAAATATAATATTGTAAAGCATCCTATAGAAAATGTTCATTTAAATGAGTGATTTGTAAGGCGTGTACTAACCCTGTGCACTGTATTAGGGGTTGCACTCGCTGCGCAGATCATGTGGTTTGACCTGAACTACATGACAGCTTTACACATGATCATAACAGTAAAATATGTCTCTGAGCAAGTCTCTGACAGTGTAATAAGGTTTAACATTTATAGCCTAGCCTTTGTCTTTCGTGCGTTATTTTGTTATGAAATAACTTCAAATGAATCTGTGTGCTGATGACATATGCATTACTTCTGCACTAAAATATGTTATTGTTACATTCTTACTAGAACCTGCAGTGATCAATGTGTTGACTTATTTAGCAGTGAAATTAGCCTGGGTGCAATATTAACGAAATGAAACTGTTGACATTGCGTTTGTTTTGCACTAAAATTAGACATTGGTAACGTTGCATAGTTTTTGCTACGTGTTATAAGCTGTCAAACAGCATGTGTATATATTTCCTGCAAAAAAAAAAAAAAATCGCAAATTGTTGGATGTTGCAAAACATTTGCATCTTGTGTTTTTTTTTTTATGACGTCACCGGCGACTAGTCAACATCGACTCGACTTTGATAACCTAAAAATTGGCTTCAAAAAATCTGAAGTCGTTCAACCCCTACACTGTATATATTGTGGTTGGGGGTGTTATAGTTATAGCTACATTCAATATAGTTTTATTTAATTGGGAAATGAATGACAAGTTGTGACCCTCAACAGGAGTCGCTAGAGTTCTTTTAAGAGTCAACAAGCCTTTCGAGATTTTAAAAGCACATTAACCCTTTTTTTGTCTTCATCAACAAATCTGTTTTATGAACACGGATGTCTTTCCAAGCAGATAGTACAAATAAATAGTTTTAACTAAAAAGAACAACACATCAAAACCCATGGCCAAATACCTTTCAAAAAGACAAATCTGAAAATTCTCCGCATTCACTGAACTGGTTGGCACACGACAGATTGAAAGTGCACAGTTGGCAGCACATTTTCATGCACGAACCACTAAAACTTCTATACAAGGCTAGACGGGGCACCTAAGATGAACTGTCATATCAGTTGATTTAATATATCAAATCAACTAAATCAACTGATATGGTGATGACAGTGTGATGCCCACACTGTCAATGGATGCCAGGTATTACTGCGTAATTCAGACTGAAACTTGCATTTCATTAGTATGCGATGTCCATAAACCAAAAGTCTTCCAAATTGCAAACTCCCACCTGCTCTTCACAGGTTGCGCATAAAATGAAGAAGTGTACGCGAATATTTTTAAAAGCCCTCGTTCAGACAGCCTTGCCGTCCTGCAGGGATTTTCTTGGACACTTTCTGAGGAAGCAGGTGTTGTGTGTTTTTGTCTCTAGATGCATGCTGATGGAGAGAGACGCAGTGCGGCCAAACTCCCCGCTCACAGACCGCCTGATCCAGCGAGCCCACTCCTTACACGCTTAAATTCAGGCCCTATTCCCTGTGCGCTAAACAGTCTGTTCTTTGCTGCTTTAATTATAGGCTAACACATTTAACCACAGACATCAGATCAGAGAGCACAGCACAGCCCATGAGTTTGCATTGAACAACACTGTAAAAAAATATCCATAAATTAGCAGTTTTCCGTAGACCAGTTTTGTTTTATTTTTCCTCGTTTATTTATGCTTTTAAATTGCATTATGGGACTTTGATCTTTCTTCCAACCACTTTTAACCTTGAAATGTTCAAAAAAGTGACTTTTATTAACAGTTTTAATAGTTTAAAGTGATATATTGTCTGGGTTGGTGTTGTATATTATGGTACAAAAACCTTGTAATAAACTGCCAGTACATTTTCTGTTATTTTACAGACTTATTCCTCTATATTATTTCTTATACATTATATTATTTCAAACTACTCATAAAATGTCAATAAAAGTCACTTTGTTAAACTGTAGAGTTGAATTTTCAACATCAAAAAGCAGAAATCAGCATCCCATAATGCAACTCACAACCGTAAATAAACAGAAAACACTTGTGAATCACAAATTATGTAGACGAAATATAAAATATGGATAATTTTTACAGTAAAGATCTCAAGACACACTTCTCCAATAGTGTCTAATGGTTGCAAAATTGCAAGATAAAAATAAAGCGAGTGCCTATTTTGCATTACACAAGTCCGAGCAGTGTTTTCTCCTTTCCAGGCTTGCAACCAATAACCGTGATTATTCAAAGCTGTGTGCATTAAAAATGAACTTACAAGTGTGCCTCCAGACTTAGGGAATTAGTAATGAGGAAATAACAAACAACCTCACATGCTTTACAAGCAAACTTTTTTTAAACCTAATAGCAGAAAGCGAGATAGAAAATAAATAAGAGCTGGCTCCGAGGCAGAGGGAAATGGAAGGGGCAGTCGCTGCAGAATGAAAGCATCAGTTTGCCTGGCTCTGCGGGTGATCGTCTGCCGCTCTACATGACGGATCGGATCTCAGAAATGAGGATCTGAGACAGGACGATGCCTGCGATCTATAGATCAAACAGAAGAAGTGTGTCAGGTCAGCAGTGCATATGGAGACGTAATTTCAGTTTCCCCAACACTCACTGAAAAATTCATGAATGGAAACGCAGTGCGTCGCTACAAGATATGAATACACAACATTCATTTCGAAAGCATCATAATGCGAAAGAAAAGTGTGTGAATTTGTGAACGTTGTGTTTTTTATTCAGATCTGTATCTGTAGTTGTATGAATTTTTAACAAGTCCACACAGTTACTCTGTTTCTGTTCCACCGATGAAAGTAGTTTCGCAGACCATCGCGCATCTCTAAGACGGTGATTAACTGTTTCTGAATGCTTCTGTTAATAATTGAACAACTCACTCGTGAAGATAATTATACGTTTTGCTCTTAAATGAATCATTGAATGAATTGCTTGAATAATTCAATGACTTAAATTTTGTTGGCATCTACAGTTTAAAAAACTAGGTGTAATGCAAAGACTAATGCTGTCGATACACTGGGCAATGTTTTGAGCAGTGCTGCCGGGCTATATTGCTTGGCTACTTTACTCTTGAAAATGGGCAACAAAATTGTATCTGGATCCGATTGCCTTGACTAGCTGCCTTGTGTCCTTTTGCCATTTTGGTTGGCCATTGATGGCATTATTTCCCAAAGTTACCCGGCAACATTACTATAAAGGTAAGGTTTCTCTATGTATCATGAGCTCTAGGGCTGGTCATAATGCAGACAACTGTGGTTTTGGCCACTTGATCACATCCAGACGTACAGTAAGTCTGCATAATGAACAGTATGGCTTGTTTTCTTTTTATTAATTAATGCATACACTGTTTGCACAGCTTACACATGTTGTTTGAAGTCTTTTCTGTTTCACTGTTTAATTTGTTTAACAATGAATTTGACCATTTGTCATCAGGCTTATCATTATTCTGTCAAAAATGCATTTATAGTGGAATGTGCTTAATTAGGTCATGCAGAAAACTACATATCACCATAAGTGGACCACAAGTGTGGGTATTGGGACAGGCACAAACAGGGAATTTAAAAGACTCAACTTGACCAATCAGATTCAAGGACTGAAGCATTTTTTTGTACACTTATTAGAGTAGTAGAATGCCTAGTATCTGTCTGGAGAGTTGGATAGGCCTTCGATATTGTGGCACCAACATATGTTCCCTACAATGTAGATTTGAGCTCCAAATGATGTCATCTGGATATAATACATGAGTCATTGTAATTTAAATGGTTACACAAGTGTTTCATTAGTTAATGTATTAACTAACATTAATAATGAACAATACCATGTAGAACATTTATTAATCATAGTTCAACATTTGCAAATGCATTATTAATATCCAAATTCATGCTTGTTAACATTAGTTAATGGACCGCAAGTTAACATGAACTAACAATGAACAACTGTATTTTCATTAAATAACATTAACTAACATTAGCGGATACTGTAATTAATGTATTGTTCATTGATTTTTCATGTTAGTAAATGCATTAACTAACATTAACTAATACAACCTTATTGTAAAGTGAGAAGTGGACACGTCGTCCATTTTATTCTGAAGTCTATTATTTGATTTCAATTGATTGGCATTGGAAAATGCCATGCTAGGTGAAGTTTATTTATAAACTAATTTCGAGAGGATCACGTGCTTATGATTGTTGCGGCTGGTCCCGCATTATCCAATTCATGATTCACCAATCAGACGATTCCTAATCCACTATAAATACCCTAAGTTTCATATCACAGCCATCTTCGTTTTGAAGAATCCCCCCCTTCCACCCCTACTCCTCCTTTCCTAGATGGGTGGCACGGTGGCCCAGTGGTTAGCACTGTTGCCTCACAGCAAGAACGTCACTGGTTCTAGCCCTTACCAAGCCAGCCGACATTTCTGTGTGGAGTCTACACGTTCTCCCCGTGCTCACGTGGGTTTCCACTGAGTTCCCCGGTTTCCTCCCACCGTCCAAAAACATGCAACTTAAGTTAATTGACTAATCCAAATCGGCATCATAGACATGCTCCTAGTAAGTAGTCATCTCAAGAGCAATCACTATCTGTTCATCAGCTACTACAGCAGGGGAGTTCTCGAGATCTACCTGAGCTCAAACTCCCCTCTCGCCTTGCAAACGGGAGGGAGCCCTGGGCTCGAGGATCTATGAGCTCAGGGCTCTCTACCGGGACAGCATGCCAAACAAGCTTTATAACCAATCATCAGCTAAGTGTGAAGTCTTGAAAGGATATTTTAGAGAATAGATGGGTGGATGAAAAAATATATCGAAGTGGATGTTTTTTGGGAAATAAGTTTAAAAACAGTCAATAGTTCCCAACACTCACTGAAAAATTCATGAATGAAAATTCAATGCACTTGTGTCCACTTATGGTTATGTAGTATTTTGCAAGATAACATTACTATGACAATGTCCTTTGTTTGTATCTAGCATCTTTCATTGACCAATTAGAACACCTCTGAGATGATTCAGCGGATTGTTACCTGTGGTAAAGCGAGACCCAGAGTCAGAGTCCCAACTAACAGCAGGTGAGATTCGATCCAGATAACAGCTCTGTCTGCACAGCCCACCGAATAAATGGATTTGGTGGCATTGAGGTGGTTCTGCATCTGAACCCCAAAGCCACACATGCTGTTGATCACGGTCTGTAAGAGTAACACAGAAGAGGTTCAGTCTTTGTCCCTTCAGCTGTTTGTAGTCTGTAAGCAGCAGGGGGCAGTAATGTTTTACCCACGACCATTTAATGTGCCTAATAAATACACGGTATACAAATACAAACATGATTAATTAGTAATTTTGCTAAAACAAGCAACCTTATTAATACAATGCATATTTTTGCTATATCAAGGGAGCGGAATATTGTCTGGGGTGATTATGGATTAGTAGGCAACCAGCCGAAAATCCTTAACAACTGCTTAACACGGTAAAAAAAAAGTCCTACACAAACAACTGCATAACAAGAGTTCAGACAAGACATACACGTGTATAAGAAGCAATAATTTACAGCTTCTTGGTGCTTTCGATTCTGTTGAGTCTCCTTTGCAATTTGCGTTAACAGTCTATGATCATTTTCATTTAATTGTTTTGTTTTTAACAATGCAAACAGACATTATAGAGTGTTACTTAATTAGCAAAAATACAAAAAACATCATTATAACCCAAAATCAATGTATTTGTAACATTTCAAAACGCTGCAAAAGAGTTGAATTTTTTTTACAAATGTATATATTAATTTATGTATTATTTACGTATATATATATACTCCACACAGAAATGCCTACTGACCCAGCCGAGGCTTGAACCGTGACTTTCTTGCTGTGAGGCGATTGTGCTACCCACTGCGCCACCGTGCTGCCCGAGTTGCATTTTATTCATCTAAAAATTGTCAATTTTTTCACCAACGAAAATAGTTTCAAACAAAACATGAGCATCATTTGTGCATTACAGAGCAACATTACGCTTTACAAAATGCTGGGTTGTAGTAACTCAGGGGTATTAAAGTAAATTTAGTGTAACGCAAAAAAAATAAA
>CAIGQW010053418.1:3547814-3558321 GCA_903798125.1 Danio choprae
TCACAGCAAGAAAGTTGCTGGTTCAAGCCTCGGCTAGGTCAGTTGGCATTTCTGTGTGGAGTTTGCATGTGGGTTTCCTACGGGTGCTCCGGTTTCCCCCACAAGTCCAAAGACATGCGGTATAGGTGAATTGGGTAGGCTAAATTGTCCGTAGTGTATGTGTGTGAATGAGTGTGTATGGATGTTTCCCAGTGATGGGTTGCAGTTGGAAGGGCATCCGCTGCGTAAAAACATATGCTGGATAAGTTGGCGGTTCATTCCACTGTGGCGACCCCAGATTAATAAAGGGACTAAGCCGAAAAGAAAATGAATGAATGAATGAATGAATGAATAAGTTTTAAATGTAACTGGAAAACAAAGACACAACTGGAGTGATGTGCTAAGATCGTTTAAGAAATCTTTTGCAGGAATAAAAATTTTATTTGACAATTCTATAAGATACAAAAAAATATATGATTAATAGAATAATCTGTAATTACCCGACTCATGGAGAACTTTATTGGGCCTAAGTCTTACCTCCTTTCTGCTTCATAGCATGTTTAGTCAAAAAAAGATCACCATCATATTGTTTAAAGTTTAGTTTTGTCGACCTGCAGGATCAGTGCGTGAGGTGCACGTGAATGGTTTTCTGCACGCATGTGTCAGTTTGTTTTCTTTAAACTACATTGATTTTTACCAGCGTTGGTTCGGTTGTACATAGACAATAACATCTTTATTCTGGGATTAGCACTCTTAATAAATACACTGACATATAGTGTAAATCGTAAGCTTTTACTGGTGCACAGCCAATTTTATACTGGGGCATGTGTGTATGTTTTAAAGGCACAAAATATTCATGCATTGCACTTGGAAGCAAATATTTCTAGATTTTATGAAGTGCATGACTCGCTGTAACAGACACCCCCGCCTCGCGAGTAAGAGCTCCATTACTTACATCCAATCAAACTGTTTGGTGTTCCGTTATGATTGGTCAGGGCTTTCAATGCCCCTTTTCCATTTTTTCAACACAGAAACAATAAAAACATATTTGTATATTGCTGTCTTTTTGATTTGGTGGGCAAGACAGACGTTTGGGTGGGCTCAGCCCATTCCTGCCCATGCCTAGAGCCGGCCCTGGTATCAACCCCCCTCTAAGTCGCACAGTTATAAATTGTGTAGAAATTTCTGAAAACATTATATCTTTTTTGCTATTATATGTAATAAAAATTATATTCTAAATTACATTTTTATTGTAAATTTGGAAGAGATGTCATCAATAGTTTACAGAATAAAATTGTAATTACTTAGAGAACTTTCCGAATGCAGAAACATGGCAAAACATAGTAACCGCCACATGGTAATTGTAGTTGAACCATGGACTTTGCTGTACTAACCATAGTTTAACCTTTGTATCTGTAGTAAATCTGTGGTTACACAAACAATAATCAATGTGCAAATAAAACATGATTACTACACTTTTTGTAGAATGAGACTTTACCCTTTGTAAGAGAACAGCTTGTAATGAAACTTTCACATCCTTGACTTCCTACGCTATCTATGAAATCCTAGAATAATGTTTATACGAAGCACTCGGAACAGTTTTGCTGGGAAAATGTAAAGGATGTGATGTTTACACATGGTCAGAAAAGCCTCTCTTCCATTCTATGACATAAAAATGAATGCTTATACATTGTTCAAGATAAGGAGCTACAGTATAGCGTCAGTATTTTATCAAATATGTTGAATAAAGAAAAAATCTCTCTGTTAAACATCAATTATTTGACAAAGAATTACAGTCTGTACGGTCAATCATTTTGTCCTCCACGAATGCAGATGACTACTCATGATGTCTGACATGCTTATGGAAAGAAAAATAAAATCACCCTCACCTCTTTCTGGATGTAATCCATCAGGTTTTGCAGGTCCAGGTCGTCTCGATAATGCACAATGGCTTTCTTCATGAATTCCCCCAGAGCATCTCGTGTCTGCGAACATGACACTTCATTCAGTCTGGCCACCAAGCACATTTCCACCTGAAATCAACATCCTACATCTGGCTTGTATATATGCATATGTAAGCGTGCTACAGGAGACAGGTCGACAGCGCTAATTCACCATGGCGGCTCTAATAGCATATGCTTTAGTGTGGTAATTAACTCTTGGGGCCTCCCGAGTGTCTCTGTTTCTCCCCTGTCGGTTCCTCTAACTCTGGCACGTTCAAGCACCTCTGCATGTCATTAGCAAAGCCACCATCCGAACGGAACATTTGCTTCCACTTTGATGTGGCAAAAGCTCTTTAATCATTAAGCAGGGAAGATGCTGGAAGCGACGTCGCTAAACTGCCCTCCCTGTTCGACTGTGCGCTGCGAAGGTGAAATATATGTGTGATGTAATGCTCTCAATGGGACTGTAGAACTTCAAGGCTCCATGAGGTAATGAGTAGACCCTGAACACACTATATGCTATGCAGGTTGATTTAAATATAAGCAGATGTATTTTTTATATATATTAAGCATGATGATAATTGGTCCAGATGATTTGTCTGGGGTCATTAAGAAAAGCCATGCATTCATTTGAAAGAATACTTTTTTTTTCAGCAGGGATGCATTAAATAGTTTAGATGTTATTATAAATACATGATATTAAAAATGTAAATAATTTACATTCCATTAAAGAATCTTTAATGATTAATAATAACAAAACAATTGTGTCAAGGTTTCCAGTCAATACATTCATAAATAAGCATAATAATAATTTAGACCATCCCCGCCTCCTGGATCGTACATTCAGTTTCAATTGTCATGAAACAATTAAGTCTAAGTTTCATCTTCCATACTGTTAAATAGATATTTGCATAAAACATCTATTTTTATCATTTGTAATTTTATAATAATAAAAAAAAAACGTGTTTGTCCTTACATTGTGGTCAACCCTGTTACATCTGTTTTAAAAAGGCATTGCAATGTGTAAAGCACTGATAGAAAAACATACAAACAAACAAACATGTGACTTGCTCCAAGCGATGTTAAATATTTAGGGAAATATTTACCCAGATAGCACACATGCGTCTGCTGGACATCCACGTTTTCATCTGGGAGACGTATTATTTAGGGTGTTTGCTCATCTGGAAAACGTCATATAGACGTCCTTGTCAGACATTCAAACAACATCTATGCGATGCATCGCAGATGTTCATTATTATAATGTTAGGCCTGTGAGACATCTTATTTATGTAGCATAGACGTCGTTTTTTATTTTGACATTCCCTCATCCATACTGCTATAAATAACAGTTACACTGATTATACATCCGTCTACACGTATATGATAAGCTCAAGTATTTTCCACTCAAAAATAATACAACCGCTGAAGAATCATTTGTAGAATTTTATTATATTATAATTTATTATAATTTATATTTTTCAACAAAACCAATTAAAAATTTCAGGAGTTCAAGATTCATTGTATAGACGGCGTATAGAGGTAAAGAAGACGTCTCATTAACAAATAAAAACGTCCGATCGAATGTGATGTTTAGCAGATGTTACGATCTTTCAAAGACGTCTCCGCGACGTATGTGTGCTATCTGGGTAGTTTACACTAACAGTAGATTCATTATGTCAACTCCGTTATTGTGATATTTTGGTTAATTTCTTATTCACTTAAAAAAAACAATAATATGACGAGAATACATAAAATTCTGTTTTAAACATGCTATGTGGTATCTGGTTTGAGGTTATCGTCTTCAGATAAAGCACAAAATGGTGGCAAATGTCAACTCTGTTGTTGTCAGCTCTAGTTAAACAACATAGTAACAGAATCAAATGTTACCAATCACATTTAGACATATTGCATTCTTTTACATTAATAATGGATTCAGTTTACTGTAAATTGTACATTTGCTGTATTGATTCTTCACAGCCATTTGTATCTTTTTGGCAAGACACTTCCGGTCTCTTTTACTTCCATTGACTTTTAGAGATTAATACAGCCCATTACGCTGCTTCATGTTGCAAACTGATATTTTCTTACGATATTCTTCTTCTTTTTATGTATAGTCATGAACATTCTTGTTTGTAGAGCAAGTAGTTTGATCGTTTTCTGCTGTTTATTATTCCTAGTCATTTCTCCCACAGGAAACTGCATCGGAAGTTCTAAAACTATCGCAAAAACGAGCACACTTCCGCATCGCTAAATATTGGTTTAAGGAAAATAAATGGAAAAGGCTTCAAATGTACCCGCAATTCTGAAATAAGTCATATGATACAATATTCCTGTTTTACACAAAGAAATGCATATATGTATATATGCAGTCAACGGGACCTCATCTGAACTTTAAGAGTCCATGAGGTAATGGCAGACCAATAGGAAACCCTATAGTGAGAACTGACGTTATGAATAAGATGAACAATGGGAGCGAATGGCGGATTGCTTTTAAATTGACTTTCTATCCCATGAGATGGACTTAGAGTCTGAGAGATGACTGCTAAAAGAGGTTAAGCCTCCCCAAACAAGCCAAAGCCTAATGCTACAATTAATCTTTAACAATCTGCACTGTGTGAAGGTCATACCAGTGAAATACATTTGTGCCAATAAAAATAACCATAAATTGTCTGGAAAATACACCATTCCAAAATAAGATCATTCATTCATTTTCATTTCGGCTTAGTCCCTTTATTAATCTGGGGTCACCACAGCGGAATGAACCGCCAACTTATCCAGCATATGTTTTACACAGCGGATGCCCTTCCAGCTGCAACCCATCTCTGGGAAACATCCATAGACACCCATTCACACTCATACACTACGGACAATTTAGCTTACCCAATTCACCTGTACCGCATGTCTTTGGACTGTGGGGGAAACCGGAGCACCAGGAGGAAACCCACGCGAACACAGGGAGAACATGCAAACTCCACACAGAAACGCCAACTGACCCAGCCGAGGCTCGAACCAGCGATCAGCGACCTTCTTGCTGTGAGGCGAACGTGCTACCCACTGCGCCACTGTGAGGCCCAAAATAAGATCAACTGAATAATAATAATAAAGAATGAAATTACTCGGACGCAAAAATGTAACATGCTCTCCCAATATGCTTTGTTAACAATTTTCAAGGATTAGTTTTTGAAAATCGCCTATGATTTTGTTTGCTTGTTTCCATAGATATGTACACTAGATGTCGCATACGGACCCAGAGCATGCGTCAGTACCGCCACCACATTTGTACAGTGCTTCCAGGACAAAAGTCCTTCAACTGAACTAGTCAAGACTAAAGCCAATCTGAAGATGCTGGACTATTTCACTGTGTACGGATAACAAGCAAACAAAGAAAACAAAGCATAAAGGCAGAACATTTCATGGGTAAGATTCCGTTTTTTACGTTTTTGTATGTTACGAACTTTTGTGCTAAACAAGTAACGTTATTGATGATAAAACAGTCACATACTGCACTGACCATAAGGCAAAGTAGCACCAACTTGCACTAAATTATAGGCTTATGCTAGTTTTGTTGAATAAAATCAGCAAACAATGTAAACGAAATATGACAACAAGACGTTGCGGTGCCAGAGACTTGTATTATTGTCGGCTAAGTGAAGTAACGGCTAGTTTTTGAAGTAACTTATAAGCGTGCTTGATAACATAACAGTGCCTGCGCCTCAATGTGCATACTGTCCGCCATAAATTATTGAATATTACAAATGTTATATACCATTTAGATCAGAAAGATATATATGCACATTGAGACGCAGGGATATCGATGGTTCACATGAGTAGCTCATAACGGAGATTCATTCACAAACGAATCGCTCCCTCCGTTAGAATTAGAGGTGAAAGCGGGAGAGGGGGTGTGTTTCAGGACATTCATTATATCAAATTTAACAGGGAGGGTGGATAATACATTTCCATGCACACAAACACACACTCTTTGTCGGCAATGCCTGTGCGGTGGCTAATCCATCGATATAGTAAAGTGGTGTAAAATTATCATTTTCGTAATTTGAAAAAATATTTGCATACTGACCACCGGGAAAACTCCCGATCATAAATATATGTATATATGTCTATAAATCTATGGCTCCACATGGCCAGTCCTCCACTGCACCATGGTCCCACATTCATTTCAAAAGAACACTACCCTGTACTAAAATGGCGGCTCTATTGACGCTTTTCTTCCAATAGACAACAATAGCGTAGGCTACATCTAATGTAAATATCTATGGCTTGTTTCCTCTTTTGGCACAAACCTATTCTGGGGCGGGTTTAACAGTGGCCTACTCTGATTGGCTAGTGCGATTTTGATGGACAGCTCGCTGATTAGTAGACTTTAGTCAGAGGTTTGCGTAATAGAAAACTTTTTTCAGTAAACTTAATGGTAAGTAACACTTACAATAATAGTTCATTAGTTAATATTATTCATTCATTCATTTTCTTTTCGACTTAGTCCCTTTATTAATCTGGGGTCGCCACAGCAGAATGAACCGCCAACTTATCCAGCATATGTTTTACACAGCGGATGCCCTTCCAGCTGCAACCCATCACTGGGAAACATCCATACACACTCATTCACACTCATACACTACGGACAATTTAGCTTACTCAATTCACCTATAGCGCATGTCTTTGGAATTGTGATGGAAACTGGAGCACCAGGAGGAAACCCACGCAAACACGGGGAGAACATGCAAACTCCACACAGAAACGCCATAGTTAATATTAGTTAATGTATTTACTAACATGAACAAACTATTAGTAATAAATGTAGTATGGTATTTATACATATTTGTTAAATTAGTTCATGTTATTTAAGTTAAATAACGTTAGTTTGCATTAGTTCATGTTAACTCACTATGCATTAACTAATGATAACAAGCACAACTTTGGATTTGAATAATGTATTAGGTAATGTTGAATTGATTAAGAAAAGATTATTCATAATCATACATTAACTAATGGACAATTATTCTAAAGTGTTACCAACTTAACTTCTTGCTGCCCAAGGAAAAAAAAAATCTATATAATTACTATAACATTTATAAATAAAATATTATTTATTTATTTATTTATTTATTTATTTATTTATTTATACTTGTGCTGCACGTTTACATGATAACAACAAACATAATCAATATGTTGAAATAAACTTATTTACCATTTTGCATGCAAATCAATAACATGCCAATGCAAATAAACTGTTTACTGTAGTCTACTAAAAAATCAGGTTATTAATTTGGTATTGTTGTTAAAATATAAGCTTCCATATTTTACATCCAATTTATTATGCGAGTTGCGGTATTAGATAAAACATTAAAACACACCAGAGTACTTAAAAATGTCAATCGAAAAACTCATTCTCCATTCATATCTTGGATTTCCACATACCACCTGTTCTTAGTATGCACCAGAAAAGATAAATAGGAATGTAGGGGGTATATTTCTCATTAGCCAATTAGAGAAGGCCACTGTTAAACCCTCCCCCACAAGAGATTTGGGTCAAAATAGCAAATCAAAATGAATCATTGTAAATTGTTAATAAAAATAATCATTTTTCAATGTTTAGTTACTTTCTTCTTTCATACTGATGTTCATTCATTCATTCATTCATTCATTCATTCATTTTCATTTCGGCTTAGTCCCTTTATTAATCTGGGGTCGCCACAGCGGAATGAACCGCCAACTTATCCAGCATATGTTTTACGCAGCGGATGCCCTTCCAGCTGCAACCCATCTCTGGGAAACATCCATACACACCCATTCACAGTCATACACTACGGACAATTTAGTCTACCCAATTCACCTATACCGCATGTCTTTGGACTTGTGGGGGAAACCGGAGCACACGGAGGAAACCCACGCCAACACAGGGAGAACATGCAAACTCCACACAGAAACGCCAACTGACCCAGCCGAGGCTCGAACCAGCGACCTTCTTGCTGTGAGGCGAACGTGCTACCCACTGCGCCACTGTGAGGCCCTCATACTGATGTATTTTTACTAATTGAAGTACGTTCATTTTTCATTTTTAAATGTGTGTGTATGTTCATTCTCTTCCATAACATTCAAGTTATGTTCATTTTTACAGTCTCTCATATAATTCCGGAGAAATACGGCTCATGTAACAGCCTATGTGCTTTATCACTGTTGTCTAGTTTATGCACTATGGTTTTATGTGAAAGCCCACCTGCTCAGAGTAGAAGAAGCCCAGGATTGCAATGGCCATTTGGGTAAGAAAGACCAGCGTCAGACTAAACGAGAACTAGAGGAAGATGAAAGAACATCATCATTTCTGATATTTGTGGGAGATTTGTTTGATTGCACTGTTTATGTTTATTTTTAATATTTCAAAGAACAGGACATTTTCACCATAAATTCCAGGTAGCAAAACAATTGAGTTAATCTTCAAAAACAGCTGCTAAATGTAGTGTTATCATATCAGATAATAAATGTATCATTTTAGTGTTATACATACTATAATTATCAATGCCTGTTTTTTTAATTATAATTTGTCATATTTTTTTAATTCAAGTTTATTTGTATAGCGCATTTTACAATAATTATTGCTTAAAAATAGCTTTACGAAAGATGCACATTATTGCATTACAATCAAATATAAATTATTATACATATAAACATAGTTAACCTGCAGTTTTATAGCATATAGATGATGTCTGTGTATAAATACATTTTCTTATTTATTTATATCATTCATTCATTTTCTTTTCAAGAGGCTTAGTCCCTTTATTAATCTGGGGTTGCCACAGCGAAATGAACCGCCAACTTAGCCAGCATGTTTTATGCAGCGGATGCCCTTCCAGCTGCAACCCATAACTGGGAAATATTTCTTAAATGATGTTACATTTATATTAATTATATTGTACTTATATTACACTATAATGAAATTAAATGATGTTACGTTTATATTAATTATATTGTACTTATATTACACTATAATGAAATTAAATGATTCTATGTTTATATTAATTATTCATTCATTCATTCATTCATTTTCTTTTCGGCTTAGTCCCTTTATTAATCTGGGGTCGCCACAGCGGAATGAACCGCCAACTTATCCAGCATATGTTTTACGCAGCGGATGCCCTTCCAGCTGCAACCCATCTCTGGGAAACATCCACACACACTCATTCACACACATACACTACGGACAATTTAGCTTACCCAATTCACCTGTACCGCATGTCTTTGGACTTGTGGGGGAAACCGGAGCACTCGGAGGAAACCCACGCAAACACGGGGAGAACATGCAAACTCCACACAGAAATGCCAACTGACCCAGCCGAGGCTCGAACCAGCGACCTTCTTGCTGTGAGGCGATCGTGCTACTCACTGCGCCACCATGCAGCCTATGTTAATTATATTGTAATTATATTATACTACAGTGAAATTAAATGATGTTACGTTTATATTAATTATATTGTAATTATATGACACTATAATGAAATTAAATGATTCCAGCATTCCAGGTAATAATTTTAGAAGTTTTAAATTAAAGTTATTTTGGTTTCCAAGGCAACTTTTCTCATTTCTAAACATTTTCTTTCAATGTAATATTTATATTTTATTGTTTTTTTATCATTAACCTTCTTTTTTTCATTTTCATCCTTTTTTTCATTCGAAATAAATCTTTTAATAGTTATAGTTTTAATAATAACAACACTGGTATGAACAGTACAGTACAAAGTACAGTACATAAAAACCATCAATAGTGAACAAAAACGTTTTATGTAACTGACTCAAAACCTGTTAGTTATTAAGATCATCTTCATGTGAAAACTGGCCCTGTATTCCACATGCACAGAGAAAGACTTTTATTTTATTTTACTAAAATAGATTTGTCGATTTTATTTTGTAGGTCCCTTTGAATAAACATGTTGATTCCATCAGTTTATGCTCACGATCTTAAGGAGGCGTATGTTCTCCCGCAGAGCTCCAATGCATCCGCAGAAGGTGATGAAGAACATGACGACTCCCACCACTATGAGGATCACAGCCGGGTCAATGAGGAACGAGTCCCGCACGGTGTCTGTGGAGGAACAAAATAACCCATTCAGAAACACAGCACTGCTCCACACACACATCTGCAGTTCAAGACGGTGAACAGAACAGAACACACACACACACACACACACACACACACACACACACACACACACACACACACACACACACACACACACACACACACACACACACACACTTCTCATACCTGTCGCTTTCTGAGCTTTAGCATACACCCCGATGGCTACGATAAGAAGAGAAAACACCTACAATGAATAAATAAACACAAATAAATAATGTGACAAGTACGCGTGGTCATCTAATGTGACCACAAAACATATTTACTGTACAATTACTGCATCAATGTGACAACATATGCATGTCTAATATACCTAGGCAAATATGTAACTCACATTTTAGAACTTTTATGAAGTTTTTTAAGCTTTAACTCTTTAAGTGCCTTACCAGGAAAAAAATGTTTGCAGTTTTTAAGCTTTAACCCTTTAACTGCCCTA
>CAIGQW010053418.1:3582327-3610720 GCA_903798125.1 Danio choprae
TTATTATTATTATTATTATTATTATTATTATTATTATTATTATTATTATTAGACATTTTTGTGGGATATAGATATACATTCAATTTTTTTTTTTACATTTATTTATTAATTATTATTAGTATCATCCTATTTTCATGTAACTACATCAGGTGACCATGCCATATGTAAATTGATAAAAAATTAAGATTCAACATTCTCTACGTTGTTTGTTTTCCTTTAGAAATCTGGATTATATTTAACAGCACCATTTCTGCATGGTTCCTACAGTCTTCTTCAGTGTGACAGTAATGCGGAGTGTCTCCACACAATGTTCACATTAGCCCTGGCCACAGTGATAATCAAATACATCGAATTCCTGCTCTTTCTAGTCTAGGGCCATAATGAACCACTGCAAGACATCATGTAAGGCCGACAGGTTCACTTTCTATATATTGAAGTATCAGGAAGCCGTAATGAGCACTTCACCTTTCTCTACCGGGCTGAATATGGCGCTCTAAACATGGACTGTTTCAGCAGAACCAGAATAGACAGTAGCGCTCATTATCACCACCGCGTTTGACACCCCGAGTGATGGCAAAACACATGCACACTATCTTACCTGAACTACCAAGATGCACATGCCGATAGTTCCAAGTAGGTGCTTATTATCGTCAAGCCACTCTTCAACCTTCTCGTAGCAGCCCTGGAAGACAGGAGAAATGTCGCGAGGTGTGATTTATCTCGTAATACAAGCAGATTGTAGATGTTTATAATTTGCCAGTTGCTCATTTTAATATGGGGAAAATGAGCTGAAGTTTAGCGGCAGTTGAACTCATTTGAGTGAGCCAGTGAATGCTGCGGCTGCATTTTTAACACGCAGTGACTGGGAAAAAAGCACATTCAGCAACATACTGTACTGTATGTGGCTATGCAGAAGAAGAAACAAGACAAAACTGCTTTGAGTTGTGGTCTGCGGTATTTAAAAAGAAACCCATTTCTAGCAAAACCGAAAATTGTGACGATAATGCAATAAAATACCTTTCAATATGGCAAAACTGACTACACCAGAAAAGTTGTCCATCAGGAGATAGATAGGTGAGGTAAATGTGTGGACATCATTAAGGTGTTTTGAGGTGTTTTCTTTGGTGTTGTGCAAAGAACGGCACAAAATGAATCCTTTATTCTTTGATAATATTCAATTCAATTTTATTTGTATAGCGCTTTTTTTAACAATAGTTATTATTTCAAAGCAGCTTTACAAAAGGTGCACATTATTGCGTTACAATCAAATTCGGAAAAGTTAAGGTTATTAGTTACCATTGCTTTATTAGTTACTAATAACCTTAACTAATTAACTAGTAACTAATAGCTTTTAACAGTTAAAGTTATTATATATACCCATATTTAACCTGCAGTAATATACCATATAGTAATATACTCCATATAGTGTACATTTTACACAAGAAACTGTAGTCAAATGTAAGCTGAAGTATGTATTTGCAGTTTTACAAAAAATGTAGATTGAGGTACGTGTTTCCAATGAACCTGTGTTGTAAGAAATTGTGTCCTCATATTTTTTGTGTGTCATATCACATGTTAAAATCACATTTAAAGGGGACCTATTATGCCCCTTTTTACAAGATGTAAAATAATTTTCTGGTGTCCCTACAGTGTGTATGTTTAATTTACTGCTTAAAATACCACACAAAATTTTTTTTATAACTCTTTGAAAATGCCCCGTTTAGGCTTTCATCCAAAATGTGCCATTTTGGCGACTGTTGCTTTAAATTCAAATGAGATTGCAACTCCCAGCCTCTTTTCAAAAGAGGGTGGAGCTACAAATGTCTATGCATCAACATAGCTGCTGAGGGTTGTCCATGCTAATGAGGTAGAGATCGTCAAAATGGGAGGGGCTTATCCCCTTCGATGACAAGTACAAAGGGAGAATGTACATCAAAATGTTTTTGCAGACTGTTTTTATGAAGTGAGATTCTAAAAAAAATTCATTAATGAATGTTTACCATTAGAGGCTGGCTATATTCACACACTGTTGCCAAACAACCGTCTATAAAAGTGATTTATTTCATAATAGGTCCCCTTTAAAATAAATGTTGAACACAGATGAAATGTAGTTTTGAAACATCTTAAATTTCACATGCGGCAGCATTTTTAATGCACAATGACAAAGAATAAATGCACATTCAGTGATATTTATACTGAACGCTATGTGGGGAAAATTCAAAACAGCTTTGAGTTGGTGGTGGTGTTGTGGGCTGCTTTATTGAAAAGGAAATCCATTTCCAGCACAAGCAAAAAGTGTGACGGTAATGCAATATAATACCTTCTGATATGGCAAAACCCGTCTGTGCAAACAGCCTCACGTAAGAGTTTTTTGACTAATTTCTCTTGTTCTGTGAATTTAAAACTTTATGTTGGGTTGCTGTTTAACGTCTGGGGGTGAAGATAAATTTAACAATTTAACGGCTTATGGTTTCAGGCTAACTTGACTACAAATGCGTCCTTGTGTAATTTTCATCCCAGCAAATGGTGACATTTACTCAAATTCTTTCTCTTGCGGCAGTTTCACAAACTTCAAACACTCCTCGTTCTGCCTTAATGAAAAAATTGCGTTTGAAAAAACATTTAGAGTTCACTAAAAGGAAATGCCTCATCCGCACACACTCTATTAGTAGCTCTGTGGTAACTAAAAGCTGCCGATAAGAAGGTGCGACAGCTTGACGAGCAACATCAGCTACTGATGTAGAGCTCTGTCAATGGCACAAAAATATTGCCACAAGAGACCATTGCCCTCTTCACAATCTCATTTAAACATTCAGTACATTAAAATGAGTTTTCATAAGCTAAATCATCTCCCGTAGGGAAGACAAATGCATCGAGTATCCAAAAGTGAGCAGAAATACATAAAGATACATGAGTCTGGCACTTTATAGACACACTTAGAGCTTCTTCCAACAGAGAAGTCTTAAATCTTTGGCTTTTACTGCCTTTCATTTATTAATAATAACTCTTCTCAAGGACAGAAAAGAGAAAGAAAAGAGAAGTCGTCTCAGTTATTACCTCCAGTCCTTTCTTTGATCCCATCCCATTTCTGAGATGTACTTTTAATGGACACAGGAGTTTAAATACAAATGTATTCAAAATGAGGACAATTAAATGGAAAGTGGTGCATTTGAAATGTCACATGTCTTTGTTGGGTGTTGATCGACAGGTCATCTGACCAACCAAACCACTGATATTACATGCTATCTGAAGCTATCCAGCTATCTGAAGCTATCCTTTTGTCTGGTTAACAAACTTAAAATTGGACTAGTTGGTAGATTTACATTGGTAGACTTGAAATTTGAAAGGTTGTGAAACACTTTTCATATGAGACTTTCAACAGACAGCAAGAGCCCAGAGAGGTTGTGGAATATCCAAAATATTTTCAGATAGAAAGTCACCGAGACCGAAATGACAAGATGTACACACTGGTTGGTTACTTTATTTTACAATAGCACAATGTTTTGCGGTTGTTGTGAGTATACACAAGTTAAGTAGACTCTTTTCAGTTTCAAATGATGTCTTACTCTTGTCTGTATGACTAAAAATGACAGAGAATGTTATATTCTATATGCTCCATTACAAAAAGGTAAGTTGCAAGTTGATAATAAATTATGTTGCATAACTTATAACCAACATGGTTTTGGCACATGTTCCAAAACCACATTTCAAGTCCGCTCCATGTGTGTTTCAAATGTGATTTTAATGTGATTGCACATGATAACCACTTACGTTTGTTTTCTATAAGAGCTGGGAATGCAAGTAAGTGCACCAGTGCATTCATCCACTTCATTAAATGTGTCATATAGACGGCTGCTTTTTAGCATTCTGAAGTGGGCAATGACAGTAAAAAGACCTTTAAATATTCTGTAATTTTGGTTGTACAGATAAGTGTAGGAATAATTTAAACCTGTAAAGAGTCTACTTTTATATGCATGCACTGTACATATAATTACAACACAAAAAATGTGTTTTGTAAATAAATAAAACAAGCAGAGTGCACTTTCTGTCACCTCGAAATTTGTCAACTAACATCTAAAAGTGTGGGAAAAAAACACTTTCCTCACAGACATGAAAAATCTATATATAAAGCTTGACATCTTCCATTTTAAATGATGCAACTTTATTTGAAAACAAATGTTCTCTGGTTTTGTAATCCATATGAAACTAACGCAGCACACTCAACTTTATTATCTTTAATGAGTTCCTGCTTCTGCTATTCAAAGCTCTTCATTTTCATTATTTTTGGAAGAAGATTCACTCTCAGGAATAAGTTGGACATTAACTTATCAGAGGATGATATAACATTGTTATTTATGTTATTTATTCTTTATTACAGTAACAAATCCAGTCAAAACTTTGGAAATACTACACTGTAAAAAGCGGTTCGTTGACTTCACTTAAAAAAAATGAGTAAACTCGTTGCTTTTAAAGAGATTAGTTGACTTTACTTAAAAAATAATAGTAAGCCTGTTGCATTACATTTATTGAGTGAATAACCAATGTGCATAGTTAAAATAAATATTAAGTCAACGTAACAGTTCCAAGTTGCATTGGATTTACTCACTTTTAAAGTAAAGTCAAATTGTCACTTTTAAAGCAACAAGTTTACTCACTTTTTTATGTAAAGTTTACAGTGTATGATTTGTAAATGTTTTTGAAATAGTCTTCTCACCAAGGCTGATGAATTATGGCAACACTGTTTCTGGTTTAAGCCCATGTTTCCACTCACCCGTGTCCAGAACATGTTGGTGGAGTTGCGGCCACACTCCTGATAATGTTCTTGACAGCAGCGGTCAGGTACAACCTTTTCTTTCAGAGCATCATGCCAATCTGTGTACGCGGTGACACCACAACACTTCCACTGCCAGGCAGGAGGAGAGGAAAGTCAAGAAAGGTCAACAAAACTTGATTAAGTTCGGCACATATAAAAGAATATTTTTAGGACTGTCACAAAGATTACCTCAGCTTGGATGATATTCCAGGCATTTCTCAGCCCAATGTTGTTGTCTGTGTTGTAGAGGGCAAGGCCGTCTTTCAGGTCCTGCTTTGCATTTTCACTGACCTGTGAACAACAGGAGGAAAGGTTTAGCTGCAAAACCAATCTTTAGAGCATTAATATTTCAGTCAGGCGTTATATAGAGTATATAGAGTGTAATGGTACACATCTTTGTTAGAAATGTGTACCAAACATATACCGTCTTGTTGGAACCACTGCAAATAAAATGTAATACAAGTTTCATGAATATATTAATTTTAAAGGTACAGTACATAATTTTTGCGACTAGAGGACATGCATTGTATCAAACATAGGTGTAGTTTAATGATGCTGTGATCTTTAGAGCATTAATATTTTAGTCAGGCCTTATATAGAGTATATTGAATGTAATGGTACACAAAGAGTTCAATTTTAGTCTCATCAGACCAGAGAATTTTGTTTCTTATGGTCTGAGAGTCCTTCAGATGCCTTTTGGCAAATTCCAGACAAGGAATGGCTTCCGTCTGGCCACTCTACCATACAGGACTGATTGGTGGATTGCTGCACAGATGGTTGTCCTTCTGTAAGGTTCTCCTCTCTCCACAGAAGAATTCTGGAGCTCAGTCAGAGTGACCATTGGGTTATTGATCACCTCCCTGACTAAGGCCCTTCTCCCCTGATTACCCAGCTTAGATGGCTGGCCAGCTCTAAAAAGAATCCTGGTGGTTCCAAACATCTTCCACTTACAGATGATGGAGGCCACTGTGCTCATTGGAACTTTCAGAGCAGCAGAAATTTGTCTGTAACCTACCCCAGCTTTGTGCTTCGAGACAATCCTGTCTCGGAGGTTTACAGACAATTTCTTTGTCTTCATGCTTGGTTTGTGCTTTGTCATGCACTGTCAACCCTGGGACCTTATATAGACAGGTGTATGCCTTTTGAAATCATGTCTAATCAAATGAATTTATCACAGGCGAACTCCAATTAAGCTGCTGAAACATCTCAAAAATGATCAGTGGAAACAGAATGTACCTGAGCTCAAATTAGAGCTTCACGGCAAAGGCTGTGAATACTTATGTACATGTGATTTTTCAGGTTTTTTATTTTTAATAAATTTGCAACAATTAAAAAAATCTTTTTTTTCACATTGTCATTATGGGGTATTGTGTGTAGAATTTAGAGGAAATAAATGCATTTAATCCATTTTGGAATAAGGCTGTAACATAATAAAAAAATGTGGAAAAAGTGAAGCACTATAAATACTTTCCAAATGCACTGTATATCACTTCTCTAGTGTTTCTTTAGATATTTCAATGAAAAAATCGTACATATTGTGCCTTTAAGGAAATGACTGACATAGATTCTTAAATCGCAACTGATCTTTTATTCTATGCTGTTTGTTGACTAAGCATTATATAGTGCATGTCACATCAAACAAGCCCAATAACTTTTGTTTTACTGCTTTTGTTCTGTCAAATGTTGTTCAGTTTGTCAGAAAGTTCAAGAAATAAATCCTGTTGTCATATTCTTTGATGTGGATTGATATGTCATTATCATTCCTTCCACTTTACCGCTAGTTTTAGCACCAAATATCCATGAATGAACATTTCATCTCATGTAATCGCTCAATCAGAAATTGAAAGAAAGAGCATCAATAAAAGAGCTTGTAAACAATGTCACATAGCAAGACAACATTTACTTCAGGCAAGCCATACACCATCCACAACATGCTCATTCACTAGAGAAATAAACTCCAGAGAAGAGCATTTCTAAATATTTGCACAATATTAGACCACATATCCATTATTCATTACTTCAAGGGATAGTTCACTCAAAAATGTCGTCTTCAACTTTACTCCACATCTCTATGGGTTTATTAAGAAAAATGTTGGTATACACAGACAGCTGATTATAACCATTATACAGTTAGTACTATACCATTATATATGATTATAACCATTATATACATGCCCAGGATGGCCTTAACAATTACTATTTTAGTGTTTACAAGGCCATCTTGAAGATGTTGCCTTCATATCTCTGCTGTCTTATACAACAGAGAACTTCTAAGAAATATTTCCTCCGTCCGTTCTCCGAATGTTTATTCTCTCTCTGATTCTTTTGTTCGCACTGAATTGGGTAAGAAGGCTTTTTCTGAGTGCATGCATCGTCTGGCTGGATAAGTCTTCAGTTCAAACAGAAATTAAAAAATAGCCATCTTTGGATCATTTTAAGTCAATCACTCAGCAAATAGAGGGTGATTCTCTGATTTCTAATTGTTCTTAATGTGTAGTTTGTCCAGTAAACTCTGTCTTGCTGCTCATTTTGGCCAGGGCACTGCTGTGAAATAGATTATTAATTTCAGAGAGTATTTTCTGGTTGCGTAAAGGTTAAATAAAATAAAACTAACTTTCATAGAGTTTTTTTTTTCCTACAATGGAAGTCAGTGGGATACAGTCTACCTTCAGGTTACCAATAGTCTTCAAAATATCTTCTTCATAGTGAGTACATCTTTATCATTGGGTCAACTATACATCCATTTAACCTGCTATTTACACTCAAAAAATTTACTACTTTCAACTACTTACTTAAAATGAGCTGAATCAACACAATTCTTGAGATTTTTAGGGGGAAAACGTCATTGTTTTATGCTCAATCCACTTAATTTAATTAAAACAAAACAAAACAAATAAGCTAACTTAATTCCTTGTAGTTGTCCCAACACAAATCCATTGCGAACCACTAGCATATGTTTTACACAGCGGATACCCTTCCAGCTGCAACCCAGCACTGGGAAACATCCATACACACTCATTCACACACATACACTACAGCCAATTTAGTGTATTCAGTTAACCTATACAGCATATCTTTGGACTGTGGGGCAAACCGGAGCACCCAAAGAAAACCCACACCAACACGGGAAGAACATGCAAACTCCACACAAAAATGCCAACAGGCCCAGCTGGGACTCGAACCAGTGACGTTCTTGCTGTGAGGCGACAGTGCTAACCACTGAGCCACCTTGTCACCCTGTTATTATTATTATTATTGCTAAAAAATAAATATTGAATTCTATGATTTGGGATCTGTTGTTAATGAAGAATTTAATATCATATTAATATGCAAGCAACAGGGCACCCTATATAGTTTACAGCATTATCTGAGATATGTTTATTAAACCTTAGGAAGATTGCCATTATAAATAAACATATGCAAGAACAGAACCGCAGTTTGTTCAGTAAGAACAGTATAAAGCTGCTCACTTGACACAGAAACATTATTAAATTATATATACACTACCACACATAATAAAGAATACTATGCGTGTCCTTAGAGAAATATTACCTGCTTGTCTACACTAATAAGAAGCCTGCGTTTAGTCAATACCTGCTATCGGGATCTTGCCTACTGCATCAAATGAATGTAATTAGCATCATTAATTGACTGGCATAGTGAGTGGAGCATTTAAAAAAGCCTGCCATTATTGACGCTGGAAGACAACATACTCATATCCGCCACTTTAGAATCGGTATCATTTCCCCCTCGGCTAGGATAGATAAATATTTCACCGGCAGTTTTAATGAGGTGTACGATCTCACATTAGTGGTTGAGAGCACTTTGGCCCAGAGCGTCAGAAGTGTGGGGTGATTACAGTTTGACAAAGCGGGCTGGTCCTCACACAGACGCACACTAGATTAACGTCATTTCAGCCCAGAGAAAACAGCACATCCTGGAATTTCAGGCATATTTTCAATGAATGATAGTCTCTCTCACAGAGCTATAAATAAGATGTATAGAGATAATATCTGCACTTTCAGCTTTAACGTGATTTATCGTCACACTTTTTTTATTGCTGTTGTATTTATTGTATTATCACAACAGTCACTGTTCTGCTCACACTGGAAAGACTTTTGGGAAAGGGTGTTGTCAGTGGTTGCCTAATAAGCATGAAATAATCCATTATGTTTCTATTATTTTAATTAATAAATAAAAACCTTTTTAAATGCAATGTCTGCTAAATGCATGAATGTAAAAATATATAAGTGCATTTTAAATTAACACTTGTGTTAAAGTGTGGGATGAGGTACAAGAATAAGGCAGTGATGCTCAGCTTGGAAAAAAACACTAATATACTAATATACAATATATTATATACAATTTTAAATACAAACTTTAATTCAGGCATGTTTAGGAAATTAAATTAAATTAAATTAAAAAATACTACTAATAAATTATAATACAAATAATAATTATATCGCAAATATTTGCTTGAACACAACAAACAAATACCTAAATAAACATGTTTCAAAGTGTATACTGTAAAAGTAAAATAATAATAAAAAAAGCCAATGATAAAAAAAAATAAATAAATGCAACTAAAATAATTGTGGCTTGTGTAAGCTACATGTTTTTAATTACTGACCTCTTGAATAACTGTCTATTGAATGCATGACATGTAAAATATATATATATACTGTAAATGCAAAGTATCAGCTAAATGCAATGTAAAAATATAAATAAAGTAACACTTTATTTTGAGAAGTCCTTGTTACACATGTTCATGCACTTACCATATTAATTACAGTTAATTAGGCATAATTACATGCAACTAATCCTAAACCTAAACCGTATTTTAACTCAAACCATATAATAAATACATGTAATTACTGAACATAACAAATAATAATAATAATTATAATTAATTATACAATTAATTATAAAACCTAATTATAAAACCCTTTAAATTAATTATAAAACCCTTCTAAAAATAATAATTGTCACCACAAATAGATAAATAATTATTAAAAATAAAAGTGTCTACTGTAAAAGTAAAATAATAAAAAATAACAAGAATACATTCATTCATTCATTTTCCTTCAGCTTAGTCCCTTATTTGTCAGGGGTCGCCACAGTGGAATTTACAGCCAACTATTCCGGCATATGTTTTACGCAGCGGATGCCCTTCCAGCCCCAACCCAGTACTGGGAAATACCCATACACTCACATTCACACACACACTCATACACTACAGCCAATTTAGATCATCCAATTCACCTATACCACGTCTTTGGACTGTGGGGGAAACCGGAGCACCCGGAGGAAACCCATGCCAAACAGGGAGAACATGCAAACTCCACACAGAAATGCCAACTGGGCCAGCTGGGACTCGAACAAGTGACCTTCTTGCTGTGAAGCGACACTGCTAACCACTGAGCCACCATGCCACCCATAACAAAAATAAAAACATATAAATAACTTGCTCAATAACTGTCTACTAAATACACAACTGTGAAATATATAAACTGTGAATACAAAATATTGCATAAATGTAAAAACAAAACATTTTTAAATGTGTATTTTGTATAAGTGCCTGGATCCACATTCTGGATTAAACTGTCTGCTAAATGCATATTGGTAAATGTTAAGGTGCAGTATGGAGTAAAATAATGAATAATAGTAACGACTGCCTACAGTAAATGTGAACACCACTAATAGTCTGACAAACTGAAACATTCATGCTATGCAGCTTCTCTGAATGCGGAAGGAAACTATTTAATGAAGAATATTAAATTTTTTATTCTCATAATCATTCACATTTATGGAGTAAAATTGGGCTAAAATGCCCTCTGGAGACCCGCGTCATGCCAAATGTTTTCCACATTCTTTTCATTCCATGATGAAATAAATTCAGCCGATGATGCAGAATGCCAGCAATAACATTGAGTCAAGACAAGATATTAAAAAGCTGTTGGAAGGCATATGTCTCTCTCTCTGTGTGTGGAGTGTGCGCTCATTAGTGCTCGACATTTTTCCTGGTGGGTTTTGCCGTGCAAGAAGCCCAGTTTCACAATGGAGAGAATAAAGCGAAAAGGTGAATAAGCAACATCATCCTTCTCAGCAGAAACATCTTGAGACCTCTGAGTCTCATTATACAAGAATACATCAAAGAACACTCTCGACTCCATCAGGGTACAGTGTGACATCACTCCTTTCACATCTCGCTCGAAAACGCATGATAATCCGCACTGTTTGGTAATGGCCGTTCTTTCATTCCTAAAGAAAAGAGTCTCCATTACCCAGCACGCGAGACTCATAGCCCACACGGTCCAATTACAATTAGGCTCTGAGTTACAATAAACTCTTAATCAGCTTGGGCATGAAAAAGTCACGCAATTCTGTTCATCCTGTTCAAACAGCAAAATAGGATGTCTAATGGAGGGGAGCTACATGTGAGACTAAGCCTTTCTAATACCACGAGCTGAGTAGGGCTACTAGAAAAGGGCATTTTATTATTATTATTTTCTTGCAGAGTAGTGAAAGTGAATGTGTACACTATCAGCCAGATCATAAAAAATAAAGGGGAAAAAAGAGAGTAAATACTCGAGAAGTTTGTGGTCAACAGTACAAGTACAGATACCCTAATAAAATATTTATATAAAACTCCTTTTCAATTTTACTTCAGTAAAATTTACTTCAAATGCATTTAATTATTAAAAGTTTCATAAAAATACATTCATTTAAAAAAAGTTGCTGTTTTAGGGTCCATTTTTGAATCCATTCAACCGATCTCCAGATCTAGCAGGGCACTTTTAGCTTAGCTTAGCATAAATCATTAAATTGGATTAGACCATTAGCATCTTGCTCTAAAATTTCAATACATTTGCGGCTGAAAACAGTCCCCAGCACCAAGCATTATACTTGCACCACCAGTTATAGTCTGTGTAATATCATTGCGCTTACTGTAGCTATTGTACGGCAGCAAAGTTCCTTGATTATTACATCGGAATTAAAGTATAGTTCCTAGCTAAATCTATCAACAATTTCATTTTCTGTTGGTCTTAGTATGTAATGTAACCACAAAAAAAAACTAAAGTGTTAAACTCCAGGGGAGTTGTAAAAAGAGCATTTTTCTTTAAAAAATTTTGAGTGTTCCTTTAACTCACTCTGATCAAATCAGATGAATCAAACATCGCTTCTGGGTGACGATTTCACCAGTTCAAAATAAGTAGTATGTTTAATGAAATGTAGAGTTTTAAAAAGCAAAACATTATGCTTTAGATTATAGCGAAGCACAAAACACTCAGTGAGAGTGCAGATATATTAAAACAACAACAAAGAATATGGGGGAAAATGTATATCTGTTTCTTTAAAGGTTTAATGTTTAAAATTTAAACTAGCTTTTAAACATTTCAAGACATATAATATTTAGAAATGTTTACTGAGAATCAAATCAGGATATTAGAATGAAAAATAAAAATTCTTAGATGATATTTTTTAAAATACATTAAATACGACATACATACATACATACATACATACATACATACTTTTTATAATAATAGTTTTTACAAAATCAAAAAATTTTGATAAACTTTGATAAAGATACTGTAAGAGACTCCTTAAAGCGATAGTCCATCCAAAAATGATCATTTATTAAGAATGCTGCTTGCTGGATAGTAGCAATTGATAGTGCTGGATAGTAATTCCTTAGTAGCAAAAAAATAATAAAGAAAAATACTATGGAAGTCAATGGGAACCAGAATTTTTCAAAATATCTTCTTTTTTTCTTTAACAGAAGAAATAAAGTGAAAAAGGTTGAAGGATGAGTCAGAATTTTCATTTTTTGGGGTGAACTTGAACTATCCCTTTAATAACTTTTGAATGGTGTAGTAGGGTAATGAGAAAATTATTTCAACACCTTATCAAAAAGCCTGGGAACAATCATAAACTTCTGGGAAAAAAAGTTACTGAACGTCATAGAAATTCATTGGTCAAAAGGTGTGGGAATATAATTTTTGCAACATTCATGTTTAATAATCTTGTCATCTTTCTTCTCATCTTAAAAACCCAGTGGAGGACGTTGGAATGCCTTTATTTACTGGCATAAGAAAGTTGTCCTGTCCTCATAGTGGGATATGAAAGGAAAAGTACTGCTGAGATGGTGTTCTGCTCATATTCTGCTCCATTCGCCATCTTGCTAGTCCTAAGGGACAAGCTATGCTAATGAAACACTGTCAGAAGCATCATATTATGCAGAAAGTTAATTAGTTCTTCTAAACACTGAGTTCATGAAAAGAGCACCAGTGAGAATGAAAGGTTACTAGAGTAGTTATGATTGACCAGCCAAGGCATGTGTTCGTATCTAAAACATTTAAACGTACAGCTTTTGAGTTAGCATCCCCTACCATTCATCTTTAAACTCGCTGTACTGTAAACTAGCGGTCAAAAAGTGAATGGAGCATATGTTTCCCATGGCCTGTGGCTGCTTGTAGCTAATGCACAGCTCATTAGGAGTTTGTATACCTGGCCTTGGGTTATGTTTAAATAATGTCCGTCCAGTTGGATACAGTCTCATGATCGCACGGTCCAAAGCCATTTCAGCCGTCGCAAGCATCTGGATCAAGTGAATGACCTAGCGGCTTGGTGTTTGATTTGTAATCATTCCTCTCATGGGTTTCCTATGTTCTCAGGCAACTTGTGTATGTAAAGATGTTAGTGTTTGTTTGGGAATGTGGAGGGTTTGACCTGAGGGTCAGATGTTATATGTGGCTAATAGATGACATCATTATCTATACCAACAATTCTGGGAGCGGATGCGAGAGAGAATGCTTATACATAGAGAAAACTGTGTGTGTGTGTGTGCGTGTGCGTGTGCATGTGCATGTGCGTGTGTGTGTGTGTGTGTGTCTCCAGAGTGTGGACAGGTTTGGACAGGTTTGTCATATTGTTGCCCCGAGGGCTCAGGTTTTGTGGAGATGTGTCAGCACAATGTGTGTGTGTGCTGATGGAAGCCTGCTGTTTACTAAAGAGTGGAGGAAGAGGAAGATGAGGGCAGACAGCAGATTCTTCACTACCCGTCACCTCTGCCTATGCTAACAAATAAAAGTTTTCAGCAATTTAGAGACTGCAAAGACAAACCTATGCATTCGAACTTGAAGGTTAAGTGATTGTGTGTTTTTTTAGTTCACCCTAAAAGGAAATTCCTGCATTTGTTTTCTCTTGAAGTTCTTCACCTACAACCTATTTTAAATATGAATTTTGTCCACTATTTCAATTGAACTAAGGTGTATGAGGGCTGTCAAACTTTAAAATTGAATAAACACCATGAAACTGGTTCATGTGACACTATATATCTTCTGATGACAAACAATAATTCTGATATCTTCATCAAACTAAACATATTCTTGCTTGTCTCCTCAAGTGAGTTCAAGAAAGATATAGGTACAAAGCGTCCACAAATCACAAAACGTTGTGGCATAACCTAAAACGACCAGAGAATGTGCTACCCAGAACTTACTTCCTTCAATCTAGTGTACAAAACGTTGTGGTAGAACCTGACGAGACCCAACAATTTGCTACCCAGAACTTTCCTGGGTCAATCATAGGGCTGGATCAATAAGTACATTTGACAACTTACATGAGCTTATACCAAAAGCACAAGCTCTCTTGTTCGTGAGCATTTCTACAAACTAGTAAAAAGTATCATCTGCTGTTAAAAGTTAAACATAGAATTGATCCCAGTGAGAATCCCATGAGAATCACGATGAATTCCATAAATCTGAGCATCGCTTAAATTCTGGTATGTCTTTTACCAAAACAAAACAATAAACATAAATAAAAAAATAGTGTGAACATCATATAAATACCAATTATTTTAAGTCATGTGTGCTCTTTAAAAATCCATCTCAAAATAAAGAAGAAAAACAAATTGGATACAAAAACTCCTTATCTACAGTAGTCAAGTGTTACAATCCTGTTTCTGGTCCAAAAATCATATTGATCTTGTTTAAAGAATATACTATACAGAACCCGATTGTGTAGGATTAATATGGTTGTCTAAGTTAGTTATTTTTTATTTAATTTTTTAACTTAATAAAGCTTAAAGTTAGATATTTTATGTCCAAATTTTGCTTAATTAAAATCAGATACATAATTTAAGACCAGCCTTGTATTTTAAGAATTTATTTTAGCTGTTAAGTTTGCCCATTAAAAATAAACGCTCAGTCACACTTATATATTCAGTATTTTGAGAAGCAATTATTCATTTTGCATTGTACTACTGTCAAATCTTAATTTGAATATAAATTGTGTACAATGCGCATGCATGACCATGATTTAATTCATACAATAAACCAATAATAAAATAAAGTTTTAAATTTAAAAGCTTTGGCTCACTTTAAGGCAGAATATATAATGACAATTCTTAAACTAAGACCATTTCGCACAAAGTAAAAAGCAGACAGTTTAAAAAGCAATTAACAAGCTACTTTTTAAGATAATTAGTCTAAATTTAAATAAGTGTTATAATACTTATTTTAAGATATTATTATCTTTACTAAAGCCTGAGTTTTCTTATTTCACAAAATATTATTAAGTATAATTATCTTACTGCACTGGCAGATCATTTGACTTGTTTCTAGTCTGTATCTTCTTAAATCATTCATTCATTTCTCGTATTTAGAGAAATCTCGTATCTCTTGCAGTGTAGGATAAGGCCGAGGTGACCGAATTCCCATCTTAGGATGAACTATTCCATTACCAAACATTTCAACTGTGGAAATAATGTTCCATTAGAGCAGATAAAAGCTTCCCGTTGCAAGTGGCTGTCATGAGATGGTAATTTCCAGCCCAGATGATGGGCCAGACTCTTGATCAGCAAGGGAAAGTCTGGCCATGCTGCTAGTTGGCAAGAAATGCGCAGCGTGGGTCCCACTGTCACGCCGTCAGGTGCTTTGAAACCTGGCCCGGAGTCCTTCGAAAAGCTGGCTGACCGTCGCACACATGATCAGGCGGTTTACAAGACACATTTACTACTTTCAGCTCCCAAAGTGGAAAACGGGTCTTCATATAGTAAAGCCTAATGTAAACTATTTGAATACAGCCACAGTCTTTTGTTGATTTGTTTAATGCGAGCAAATTGGTTTAATTCAGAGCTAAAATCAGCAAGTAAACAAGCAAGCGCAATAATGCCACCACATGAGATCACAAGGTTTACTCTCCCGGCATCAGCGTGTAAATTGAAAATAATAGCAAACGCAATGGAGACTAGTGTTTTGTGCAACTTAATTATGAAACGAGTTTGGGGACCTTTAAAATGGTAGTTTTTCAACACTCAACTCATCACCTGCACATGTGGGCTGCTCCTCATTTTAGAGCATCCCTAATTGCGTCGCTTTTACTCATGTAATGGCACAACATTAGAGGCTAAAAACTGTGAGTCATCTATGGATTAAACCACAGCCACATCTGAGGAGGTGAAAGTGTGCGGTAATGCTCTTCATCTGTCTCTGTAAGCCTATCCGAAAAAATCATGCTACCGTGCCTGCCACCCCCCCACACCCCCACCAAACCAGCTAATATAGCTTCATTTGGCCGCCATCCTGTGGCACACGCGCTGGAATGAGGTCATGAGCGTAAAGACGGATGCTCTAATCTGGTGCCTAGCCTTCGCCATCTGCTGCAGTCAGATGGTGGGTCACTGCAGGTCCACGTATGTGCTTTAATCCACTGCATTCACACACTGCATACAATCGGTAAGGTGGAGACCTGCAACACCGGTGTTTTTCCAACATATCTACAGGAGGGAGACGTCATGCTGAGTTAAAGACTAAAGATGGTAAAAACAACACTTTTCGCTTGTTAAGTCATGACGTATCGGTGACGTATGGACTATTGTTTCCGGGTCCAAGCTGCTACTCATTTGAATTGAGAATTGAATATTTGTTCATGGCCACTTTTTAGTCATATCACACATTAAAGTGAATTTTATATAAAATCATAGTGTACACATCAGCCTCTGGACTTGATGCATCACAGACACCAAAATGTTAACAATTTATAAAAAATTTATCACTTTCTGGCCATCAGATATTAGGCATGGACATTTTGATGAGTCTCCCCATACAGTTTGATTTAGCACTTGGACCCGGAAGCAGTTTCGCGTGACGTCACACTTAACAAGCGGATTGAAACTTCACAGCACTCAAATCATGAAGATGTAAAAATAGATTTGAATAAACAAGTTTTTTTCTTTGTATGATGTATTAATACATGCATGTGCTTTGTTAGGTACATCTGTTCAACTGCTTGTTACAGAAAAAAAAGAAAACTAGCTAAAGAAATGGCTTCTTATATTTAGGCATGGGCAGCACGGTGGTGCAGTGGGTAGCACAATCGCCTCACAGCAAGAAGGTCGCTGGTTCGAGCCTCGGCTGGGTCAGTTTGCGTTTCTGTGTGGAGTTTGCATGTTCTCCCCGTGTTTGAGTGGGTTTCCTCCGGGTGCTCCGGTTTCCCCCACAATCCAAAGACATGTGGTATAGGTGAATTGGGTAAGCTAAATTGTCCGTAGTGTATGGGTGTGTATGGATGTTTCCCAGTGATGGATTGCAGCTGGAAGGGCATCCGCTGCGTAAAACATATGCTGGATAAGTTGGCGGTTCATTCCACTGTGGCGACCCCAGATTAATAAAGGGACTAAGCCGAAAAGAAAATTAATGAATGAATATTTAGGCATGTAGACATAATTAAATAGATAGTCCACCCAAAAGAACTAAAATTGTGCCATCATTTACTCACCTTTCACTTGTTCAAAACCTATTTGAGATTCTTTCTTCTGTTGCACACATAAAAAGATATTTTGAATAATGCTTGTTTCTATGACTGATTGGCTTCCACTGGATTTTTTTTTTCCTATTATGGAAGTCAATGGGTCCCAGCAACCAGACTTCTTCGAAATATCTTCTTTTGTGTTTAACAGAAGAAAGAAACTTATAAAGGTTTAAAACAAAATGGAGGAGAGTAAATAATGAGGTAATATTAATTACTGGGTGAACTCTTACTGTAAGGAAAACCAAGTGAACCAAGATGGTGGCATGGTCACCCCATTGGCTATTCCAGACCCCCAAAATGGTGATTTTATGTATTTTAATTCCATCTGTTTTTCTTCAAATAGTGTTGATTTACTGCAAACTCTTAAGGAAATCGCCCTGAAACCTGTATAGTCTGTCTTAGGTATAGTTAACCATTTATAGTATATGTGTAGTTAGATTACTGCTCCAGCATGTTAGCTATGTATAGGTTTAAAACATATTAACTCTTACGTTCAGTGTTGTGTTCATATTTGTGCTTTTGTTTATTTATGTAGTATTGTGGTCCTGCGAGACGTGATATTTCGGTCCACTAAATGTCCACACATGTAGCAGAATGACAATAAAGCTATACTTGATTTGAAGACTCGATCTGCTGAAGTTCAACTCAAGCATCACAATGGAAAAAAGATGATTAAAGTGACTTTGAATGTAGTGTGGTTGTTGGTGCCTGATGCACTGGTCCGAGCATTACAGAAACTGCTGATGTACACACACACACACACTACCATCTCTAGGGTTTACAGAGAGTGATCCGAAAAAGATGAAATATCCAGTGAGCAGCAGTTCTTTGTGGAAGGAGGTTAGAGACAAATGGCCATACAAGGCAGCATAATAACTGAGGTATATATAGAACACTTCTGAATGCACAACCCTGAAGCAGATGAGCTACATCAGCAATAGAGCACTCCATTCAGCTAAGTTTCACTTTCTGCTGCAAACTTTGGTTGGCAGGGTCAGAATTTGGCATAAACAACACGAATACATGGATCAATCCTGCGCTGTGTCAAAAGTTAAATTGTGGTGTAAATGTGTAAGGGATATTTTCTTGGCATACCTAGGGCTCTTTAGCACCAGTTTCTTGTCTAGCATGTCTATCCAAGCAAAACGTTTGGCTTTAGCTTTGTGGTTTGTACAGAATAAGCACGCTTTCATACATTGCCAACATAACTTTTTTTTTTTTTTTTTTACTCAGAGGTGATAATGAATGCCTTGTGATTTGGAGATCAAATAATGGAATGAATTAAACATTCCTCTGATCGCTCACACCATTCCGTGCAGATGAAACGGCAGGTTTTGAGCAACGGCGATACCCCTGCTGCCAAGTTTTTGTGTTGGAAAATGAAAAGATATGCTTAAAGGGCTGCACGATGGATACAAACCTATATTTGTCATCTTCTCTCTCTCCGTCTCTCCACTGAAGTATCTACCTCATCACAGTGTGTCAAAGGTCACAGAGGTATCTTATATTGCTAGTGTGAACAGCATCAATACATGGCTGGGGGCTCTCAAGGTGGTCTTTAAAAACTAATACATGTTTGGGAACACCACTTTCAGTCTAGCTTCAGTCCTCATATGTGACTGAAAATAGCAGTTTTTGGGAAATTTTGATTTATACGTCTATACATGACAGACTAATGCTTTACATAAATGTATACTTTGTTGGGATAGGACAACAATGTAAAAAATGCTTCATGTTGTCCCTTACATTAATTAAGACCTTTTTTTTTTTTTTTTTTTTTAAAGTATTTTTAAAATATTTAGTATTTAAGTATTTATGTCTAAAATGAAAGCGTCAGTCTAGTAGGTTATATGTAGCCTATGGTAAACTTGCACAACACAGGCCCTTTGAAAATAAAAATCGATCTGTGTGCATGCTGTTGAATTCACATTCATTAATAGGTCTAAATAAATACGTCTATTACTAAGCCCATATAAGTAACAAAGAACATGTAAATGAAAAGATAGCATATATGAAAAAGCTTATTTATTGGCTGTCTTAGTTCAACGATTTTAAAATAACAAATACTATATATCTCTATATTTAGGCTAAAACACTGCTTTTTAATTTATTTTTGTTTGTTTGTTCTTTCATTTTAGTTGTCTTTTATTTGTTTTGTTTTAATTTCCGAATTGAAGTTTACAATGATTATAAAGCTTAACGAGTTTTTTTAAAAATAATTTCTGAAGGAATTATAATGCTTTGTTTCATTATTTCATCTTCCTTTACAAGTAGCAGGGTATTTACAGCTACTGTATATTTCTGTTCGTTTACATCCTGTCCCTTTGTGCCCCCTGGCGGCATAGTCACAAACTGCTGTTACACCTAAAAATGTTCTTAATCCCTTAGTCCTGCCGCGGTGTCAAGTGCAGCGGTAATAGTCATATTGAACTGTTACCCACTGTAGTTGCAGAAACAAACTCACACAGATGAGAATAAGCAGAGAAACATGTAGTGTGCTCGGGAAAATGTGGCAGTCGTTTTGCCACTAGTGTGAGTTACACGCTCCGATAAGACAACCAGGCAGTCCTCGTACCTCGGAGATAGGGAGATCCTAATCTCTAAATGGATTGAGGGTAAGTGAATTACTTTAGCTTCCACAGAGAGCGTGGCAAACTGAGTGAATAATGAACCACCCAGAAATCCTTGAAGGGATTTAACACCTCCAAGCATCCTGTCGCACTTTTAGGAAGTGCCCTTGAAAAGGAGGCCACGCAGTGCACACTTTGAAAACATCTGTTTGGTGACATTTGTGACTCCAACAAAGAGGAAACGGAACGTCTGCGTGCTCTGGGTGGGTAGTAATCCACTAGGGTCTGCATGGTGTCGAGAGGTCAAATTGCTCTGTTTTAGACATTTCAGTTGGCACTGTATCGCTTCCACTTCTGTGCGTGTATGCTACCCTGAAGGCCATGAGAAACAGCCTGACACTAAGGCAGGTGGAAGGATTGACCGAGAAAGAGCTCAGCGCCAATTACTTGGTGACAACTGGCCAGGATTAGGCCTTGTTGTGTATGGTGACCGCTGACCTTTCAGTCCTGGCCTGATGATGAAAACTCTTAACCTGCACTGACAAAGCAAGAGGAGCGGCTGTTCTTTAAAGAGCTCGCTGACCTGATTAAGCTGGGAAATAGGACGCTTTACTTGAAAACCCAAAAGCTAAGTTTCCATCCACATATTTTATGCACATAATATTTTATGCTCATATGGGGTGGTTGACGGAAAAGGTGCATAAAAATTGCATGCACTTACTCAAGGTGGATGTTTGTTTGTTATGCAAGAAGATGTGCATAAATTATAATAAAACGTTTTTTTCAAATCAATAATTGAAGTTTAAAGAGATAGTTCAGACAGAAATGAAAATGAAAATGTCTGTCTCTCTTGGAGACAAATGGTTCCAAACCTTTATCAGTTTCTTTATTCTGTTAATGATTCTGTTAAAGACTTCCATAGCGAGAAAAACAAATAAGTCAATGGTTACAGGTTTCCAGCATTCTTCAAAATATCTTATTTTCTGTTTAACATAAGAATGGAACTCAAACAGGTTTGGAACAGTTAAATTATGAAAAAAGAAAAAGAAAAATACCCAGCTTTAAGGAAATGTATTGTGGGCATTAACATTTAATGTGGATGTGACTATTTTTACACTTGCATATTAGTCTTTGATAGATGCAACCAAAAGCAACTTATATTGCATCCAAATGCACATGTACTGTACATTTGATCAGTTCTTGAACCTATGACCATACGCTACCCACCTACTTATTTGCTTGGGCCAAAAGGAAGATTTAATATGAAAGGGTTTTTCATCATGTGATGATCTACATCATGCCTATTTAGGATGAGGTGCTATTCTATGAGATTGTCCATTTTGGTCCACCGTGCAAAATCAAAGCCTAAGAAATCACTGCTAATTAAAGATTAGATAGTGGGATTTGCATGGAAATAGAGAATAATCATTTGCAGAAGATACAATTGGCTTACCTTATCAGAGTAGACGAAGAAAAGAATGAGCAAAATCAGCTCAGCCAGCAGAATAATCAGCAAGACAATGAAGAACTGTAAAAAGAAAATACACAAAGAAAGGAAGTGAGCGATACGATTGAGAAAAAAAGAGAAGAGAAACAGGGAAAGACCTGTCTGAATGAATCATCTCGGCTTTCCACACTCACTCTCTCCCTCTCATTCTGTTTCACTTCTTCAGCTAAATATTTACACAGTCTTCCACACAGCATGCGCCTGTCAGCCAGTAAACATTATTTTGCTGAGTGCTCGATACATTTTCCAGTCATCTCCTGATGACCGATCCTGTCAAATCCCATCTGAAACACAGATTCGGGCCATCTGAAAAACTTTAAGACACTTGTTTATTGAACCTCCACATTGACAGGTTCGCAAAACAAGTTCCCTTCCGCCATTAAATGAAGGCGAGAATGATTGTGTTGTCTACGTGTGGCCTCGCCAACCGCTGAATGACAATGTGTGTATATGTCTGCTCTGCCATGACTTTACTCACTGCTCTGGGCCATATGGGATACGTAAATTGGGGCAAAGTTGAAGGAATGGATGTGAAGACTTCAAAAGCTTTGAAGGTACTTCCTTCCTAGACCTCTCGGGGAAGAAAGTGCTACGCCACACCCAGAAACACAGGCCCGACTGCTTAGATCTCAAACCCAGTGACGTGAAAACTCTTCTCTGATGTCTCACTCTCCCTCAGACTTTGGGACACGGCGTACATACGTCACAGATAGTGAAATCTAAAGGTCAATCAATTCAAATTTACACTATCCCATCTAATAGGCATTTAGAGAACTGTAGGAACCAGAGACTGGCATTAAAAAGTAATGATACAGAGGTAGGGTGATAATGATTCTGGGTTTGACTGGATTATGAATTCTCTGAACGTCTCTTCTTACACTTGAACCGAATGAAACGTGACTTTTGTGTTAATTGTTTTAGATAAATTGAACAAAAAATAATGCTTGTTTGGAAACCTATGTCAGGCCCACAAGTGCATATGCCAGAACAAAGCAGAATGACATTGAGGCAGATGTATTATTCACTCTTGTAAATGGCAGAAAAGCACAGCGAGCGACAACCTTTTTCAATTAGACTGTGTCTAACATCATTAGCCGAATGATTGGTGGTGGTGGTGGAAGGAGGGAGTGAGAATGAGGGGGAAATCAAAGAGAAAGAACAGTCAAAAAGGGGGAATAATTATAAAAGCATGTGGTTTAACTCTTGTATTGAAACCAAAACCCCTGAGTCCAATGAGGAGACCTATTTTGCATTGCTGATAATTAGAAAAGCTCTCTGGTCACAGTTTACTTTAAGCCTGTATGTATAATGCATTAAAAAAGTTATTCATAAGGCATAATTCAGTAGATCCTGACAGGGCTTATTTTGAGATGGACTGGCTGGCTGTACATTATCCCAATTTTTACACATCTGCTCACTGTATAAATAAAGGACATGAAATGTTGATTCTAAAGGCAAAAATAATGGATTTATGCGAATAGATGAATAAAAGGGACCTAACACTTGCACAATGATAAACGTCACTGTGAAAATTATGCCGTTTAGGAGCTATTCTTTTTTCAATAAGTGATTTATTTCATGTGATGATGACTGCTTTTATTATACACTGCTGTCATTGTGTTTTTTTATTCACACAAACATACAACTGAATACTATGTATAAGAGGCCAGAATTTGGTTTTTAACAAGACATAACTTTCAGGTGTAGTACGAATAAGTCTGTGAAGTTTCAAATACTTATTGATTAATTCTTATAGTTGTGAATACCCCTTTTTTTTGGTTATATCAATAAAAAAGAAAGAGTGCATGTCTCTACATACAAATGAGCTACTTCTCCCCGCCCCCTTTTCAGAAGAGGGCGGTGCCTTTACAGCTCTTGTTTCAGTTACTCCATTCAATAAAACCCACAACTGTACAGTAAGTTTAGAGTCATTAAACTGACATATGGATTTATCAGTGCAAAGACACAAAGCGCACAAAGAGGAACATTAGATGACATATCAAACTAAGTTTTAATTTTGCCTAAACTGTCAAATACATACAAGGTAAATTAAAAAGCACACAAAAACAATATGACACATATTGTTGGATATGTTTGTCAATAGCTGGGTTTCCAGCACCCTGTGTTAACGCACAATGTTAATTAACACTGTGTTCATTTAAAGTATGGCATGAGAAACGAGTAATGGAAACTAAATTTAGAATAAAAATCCCTTAATTCGCAAAAGTTTTTACACTCACTTGAGGTGGTTTTGGACTTGAAAAGGGTTTTTTGAAATTTAAATTGAAAAGCATTAGCTGAATAAACGCCGACGTAGTGAAAATTACACCAATGTGACTAGTCATTCAATTCCCATTATGCTTGCCTTGCTTAATGTTGGCTATTAGGTTAGCAATACTACAGTGAGCTGCTATGACAATTTGATAGAAATGCATCTAATTCACATTTGGATGTTTGTTTGTTTGTTTGTTTGTTTTTTTTTGCAAAATTTGAAAAGAATTGACGTGTATATCAGTATATTAGATCTCTTGAACTGCATCTACTAGTGCAACTCAACTAGTCCTCACCCCATTAAGTCAGAATTATTTACATTTTAAATATTGATGTATTTCCAGCATAAAAAGAGTCTTTTACGCACTAAAGGAACAGTAAAAAGCATATGACCCCTTTAACTATGTTTTTACTATCTTTACATTATGCTGCTATATTCAGTTTGATTCAGTTCTATTAGTTTGTCTTCACACTTCAGGAATGTAAATGTGTGTAGGAGTGGCATAACTTACGCTCAGAAGCAGGCACTTGTTTTCCTTGATGGCACCCAGGCAACCGAGGAAGCCCGTCACCATGACGATGGCGCCTATGGCGATGACCATGTTGGCAGCGGAGAGAGAGGGGAAGGAGGGGGAGAAGGTGGCGAAGCTGCCTTGAGAAACAGACAGCCAGATTCCAACTCCCAGCAGCCCACAGCCACACAACTGCAGACAGAAACAACAGATTGTCAGATACTGATGCATTCTGGAACATCAGTACATCTACATTCAGTATGTGCCACACATACCAGTGGTAGACAATAACCCAATAACTGTATTTACACTAATTTACCCAAGTAGAGTTTCTGAGTATCTATACTTTATCAGAGTATTTAGGAAACATTTACTTCACTACAATTCACAACAAATTATTGTACTTTATAACTCCACTATATTTTTCAACCAGAAAAATGGTCATGCACTCAGTGACAAGATAAAGGTGTATGATTAATGACTGAGCAAAATCTTATCAGTTAATCTGTTGAATCAGTTCACAATACAGAATAAATGTTTAATTTGTCAATTGAACATATCTGGTTGCAGCTGTTCAGGAGTCAAATGAGCCACTCGTAGTGAGCCTATTACTTACAGATTCAAATGATCCACACAGAGCAAAGTCTCCAGTTAATGACTCACTGATTCAAATGAGCCACTCATAGTGAGCCTATTACTTACTGATTCAAATGATCCACACATAGCAAAGTCTCCACTCAACAACTCACTGATTTAAATGAGCCACTCGTAGTGAGCCTATTACTTACTGATTCAAATGATCCACACAGAGCAAAGTCTCCACTCAACAACTCACTAATTCAAATGAGCCACTCATAGTGAGTCTATTACTTACTGATTCAAATAATCCACACAGAGCAAAGTCTCCACTCAACAACTCACTGATTCAAATGAGCCACTCCTAGTGAGTCTATTACTTACTGATTCAAATAATCCACACGGAGCAAAGTCTTCAGGTAACGACTTATTGATTTAAATGAGCCACTTATAGTGAGCCTATTACTTACTGATTCAAATGATCCACACAGAGCAAAGTGTCCAGTTAACGACTCACTGATTCAAACGAGCCACTCATAGTGAGCCTATTACTTACTGATTTAAATGATCCACATAGACCAAAGTCTCAAGACTCACTGATTCAAATTAGCCACTCATAGTGAGTCTATTACTTACTGATTCAAATGATCCACACAGAGGAAGGTATCCAGTTATTGACTCACTGATTCAAACAATTCACTGTGAGAGCACAGTTAAGGATTTACAGAATTTATAAATTGATTCAACAAAATGTAAGTTGCTAAAGCTGAATTTTAGGATTTATTATTATAAGTGAAAATCATATTTAGGCCATGACAAATCAACAGTCACAAAAAAAAGAAAATCACAAATAATGCCAATGCATGCATTTTCTCCACTGTGGCAGGTCATAATAAATATAAAACCAGCATGTCAGGATTTTTCTTCTTAAAATATAACATGCAGATAAAAAAAAAATCATATTTACATTTGTCAGAACACATTTACAAACATGTTTTGCACACTAGAATTAATTATCATCATATATATCAGTGTATGACTGTTAAGTTTTGGTAATAAAAAATATGATAAGGTTTTCTTGCAAGATGAAAAATAAATTATCAATAATTAATACTTAAGTATGAAAGTTGTGACTTGAGTGACATTAAAGAGGAGTACTTAATACTGATTTACCCATGGACAAATACTACTAGAAATGTAGCATTGCTATCCTGAGCATGCATTAAGTTTGGAGCATCATTTAAGCCAAATAGCAAAACAGTTGAATGCAATGGCAGATTATTACAGTGCATGGTGATACTTCAACAAACAACAATTTGCCATGCCAACAGGCTCCCCTAGGGGGCACACACCACCTGCAAACTTTGCCCCCTGAGGGCCACACCATCATCTTGATAAAACAAGACTGTCCATTGACATTTACGTACACCCTCAAGAGTCCAGCTGTGAATATGTTTACAGGAGCTTCTGATTGACAACGCTTAGAGGAGAGCCTGTTTTCCCCATCAATCTGCAATAAGGCCACAAAGTGATGCCCGCAGAGATGACGAAGACGAAGCGGCTGACATTTCCTCCGCTCTTATTGAAATATCCAAAGCAATCTCCTTGTGAATAAGAAATCACACCCACCACTGATAAACAGACAGACGCCGCACAGCGAATCAAAAAGCTTCACAAGTGTGAATGCCGTTGTCGCTGAAACGTTAACATGTTCACCGAAGATAAAAGAGAACCAGACTGATCTTTTTTTTTCAGATGAAGTAAATAATTGATTGCTTTTACATACGCTTTCATTTGCTTTCAAGCATAGACAAGACTGTTAACTTAAGCGCTCGACAATGCCTTCGAGATCTAAACTTCAGGGATGTGAGGGATTTGGGTAGGAAATCGAATAAAAGAAAATATAAATAAATAAATAAGTAAGTGCGTTGATTCAATATAGGCACGGTGGCTCAGTGGTTAGCACTTTCGCCTCACAGGAAGAAGGTTGCTGGTTCCCAGCTGGGTCAATTGGCGTTTCTGTGTGTAGTTTGCATGTTCTTCCCGTTTTTACATGGGTTTCCTCCGGGTGCTCTGGTTTCCCCTACAGTCCAAAGACATGCGCTATAGGTGAATTGGATTAACTACATTGGCCATAGTGTATGAGTGTGTGTGTGAATGTGAGAGTGTATGGGTGTTTCCCAGTACTGGGTTGCGGGTGGAAGGGCATCCGTTGCATAAAACATATGTCGGATTGGTTGGCGGTTCATTCCACTGGGGCAATCCCTGATAAATAAGGGACTAAGCCGGAAGAAAATGAATGAATGAATCAATACGTTAAAGTCTCTGCTATAATCTACTGTACATAGTAGGTATGTGACTTAAGTAACTTAAAACAATTCTCCAGAAATATATATATATATATATATATATATATATATATATATTCATTAGACAGCGTGACATACTCTGAAATACATGTGCAAAAGAATTATTACAAATATTTTACCAAATTGAGAAGATGCTTTGTAAAAAAAATAAAATTACTTAAGTGGTGCATATGCTAGAAGAAGTAAGTAAGCTAGTGAGTAAATTACAGTAAGAGCTAAGTGATATGACACAATGCATAAATGTACACTTATACTCAGCATACACTTTCATTTGCTTTCAAGCATAGACAAGAAGGTTAACTGAACTGCTCAGCAATGCCTTGGAGATCTAAACTCGAGAGCTGCAAGGGATTTGGGTAAGAAATCGAATAAAAGAAGTTCCGTCAATCTTGTTGGTTGAAATGATCAGCACGCTCTTTCTTTGGAGATAAAGAAGGCTGTGAGAGACGAAGAGGCTGTGTGTATCTCACATTTGGCAGGTTAAAAGTGGGCGCTGATGCTCTGTTTGGTGAGAGAGCACTTTAGCCTGAGGGTTGAGGGCCATTTTTAATGCCCCGAGAGGTGAGAAACGGCTCTGCGCTAATGTAACATGGAGAACTCGATGCATCAACATCCACAATATGAAGCAGAAAACTGTCAAATAGCTTGAGATGAAGCAAGCTTTAGTCAGAGCAGATTACTTATTTAGCTTGATGCAAATGCAAAGGATGTGAAGAATAGGAGTACACGTCAAGTTAGATATTTTAGCATTTATACACTGTGATGCAGTATTATATAATTATTGGGCCATGATTGATACCCAAGAAAATGAGAGAGTGACAGTGTTGTGAGGTTCAATCTCTTGCATGGATTCAGTCTTTATTTTTGCATGACCTGCAGTTTAACTGAAAATAATTTAGAATTATTTACTGTATGTATGTATGTATGTATGTATGTATGTATGTATGTATGTATGTATG
>CAIGQW010053418.1:3615950-3638450 GCA_903798125.1 Danio choprae
ACAGACAGACAGACAGACAGACAGACAGACAGACAGACAGACAGACAAAGTACGAATATTTAATGTCACATGAGATCCCAAAAGCCGCATGTATAGTAATAATAATTTAAAAAAGTTAAAGAATTGTGTAAAATAGTAGCATAATATCACCACAGGAGCAGTCATCTTCCATTAGTCACAGCTGTTCCTGATAGAGCTAAACTTGTATTGAACCCCGAACATTGTTCTCAAGTAGCTGGTGGCTTAAGAATGTCAAAAACAGGCCATGGTTGGTTTACCACCGCAGATTAGAGAAACCAAAACAGTTCATCGTCTTACAACTACAGCAAAACTCCTTTAAATCACACACTGAAGATACTCTATCACTTAAACAAGCATGCTTATTTTCTCTGGTGCGCAAAATTAACAACCTTCTTCATACAAAGGTGATAAAAAGAAAGGAATAGAGTGAGTTAGAGAAATAGAATGAGATTAAGAAAGACTAAGAGAATTGCACCGCTCCGGGGGCTGCGGGTCTCTCTTTAAAAAGCCAGTTAGTCGTCATTGATTTTACGCTAAAATAAAAAAGTCTATTGTAATGAAGACATAAAGGCTGGTATGCACTCAGCACCAAGAGGAAAATGATGCACCACTACATCCTGCTCAAATGACCGCTGGCCTTTTACTGTGGCTACAGAGTCCCTTGTATCAGGTAATGTAGCTTTAAATCAAATTAATGGCTGTAAGCACTATTTGTACAGAAAGATGTGCAAAGTGATGACAGGGATATTGAATTAACTTGAAATCATATCAGTTTGGGAGATTTGGAAGACTCAAGGACCACTTTGATACTATGAGCGGAGCAGATGATCTGATGAATCCTCCCTTAGAGAGCCATCGATATCTGCCTTTCATTTGTTAAGCCAGTAGCATCAATCTTGGGAGAAGACATGAATGGATACTACGAAGAAGCCAAGTCTAAATAATCAAATCGCTCATCGGAGCAGATAGACCAAACATATTTAGCTTGAAAGGATGAGATCTAAACAACTCTCAGCCGTTTATCTTCTATAATAGCAACGCTTTACACAGTGTTTCTAAACAGTGGTACACGGGAGTCTCGCACTCTGAAAATACAAATGTTCAAACAGCTTCATTTATGAAATTGTTCCACACGGTTAAATTTAATAACACAAAATCAATACATCATAATTAAAATGGGCAGACAAAATATGATACAAAAGTAAATGGACACCATTTAATTAGGTTATAATTCAGTTGAGATAATGTTGCTTATATAGCTTCTTTGTTGACTCCTGAAAATATGTAGTAGTTAAACGATTAATCGAGAGTACTTGCAGATACAAAATAAACGTTTGTGTTTATATATATATATATATATGTATATACAGTGCTCAACATATATGAGTACACCCCTCACAAATCTCTCATTTAAATGAATATTTTCTATAGGAAGCTTCACAATATATTGTTTGTGCAAATACATTAGATTAGTCCGTACTGAAGCCAAATCTGCAGCTGATCTAACAAAATAACTGATGATAACAGTCCAAAATTAGCACACGCAAATTTATATGTTAGAGAAAAATATTGAATAAAATATGTAAAAATTCAAGAGAAACAATTGAAAATTTTCGCAATATTTCGCATGAATTTAAATGTATTATCTTTCTGCTTCTAACGATGTTTGGTGACTAAAATACTACTTTAATAAATATATCCGTTTAATAAATCTGTTTTGTTCAAATGCACCATTTATTTAGTTTTTACAGTGCATACATGATTGTGCATTTATAAATACTTAATAATCATACACAGTACACACACACACATATTGTCAATTAAAATCTTTATTTTGAAAGTGATTAGTCACGGTAATAATTAAACAGCACTATTTAGCAGAATACAGCAGATCAACAAATAATATTGTATTTTAATTGAATATTATACTGACAATAAGCACAGTTAAACAAAATATGCTAAAAAATTGTTGCACACATTTAAATAAGACGTCACATTCGCTTATTTTTTAGTATGTGGTATGTTTTTTATTTATTTTATGTAAAGGATCTTGCCTCTTATGCAGTAGAGCGTGACTTTGATAATCCTAAAATCACAGGTTTGGTACTGTAAATTACATCAATATAAGACGGTTAGCACAAAAGTGTCTGTGGAATAGAGAAACATACAGTGCACAACATAAACGAGTACACCCCATTTTGAAAAAGAATATTTTTATGCATTTCTCAGTGAATATAGGTAACATATTTGGGTGCATTTGAGCAAAACAGACTTATTAAACGAATATATTTATTAAAATAATATTTTAGTCATTGAACATCTTTAGAAAAAGAAAGATAATACATTTAAATTCATGTGAAATATTGGATTTTTTTTTTTTAACTACATAATTTCAATAAAATTGTATACATTTTTTGTTTCTCTTGATTTTTGCTCTTTTAAAAAAATTGTGTTTAATATTTTTCACTAACTATACATTTGGGTGTACACATTTTGGCCCGTTATTGTAAGTTATTTTGTTAGATTAGCTCCAGATCTGGCTTCAGTACTGACTAATCGAATGTACATGCACTGTAAAGCATTTTATACAAACTATTAATTTAAATGAGAGATTTGTACATGTAAATAATTCTAAGCATGTTAAACTAAACAGGCCAGCATTAGTTGATCTAAATTAAGAGCTAGTTGAAACTTTTCAAGAAGGCTCCCTAGAGGCTAAACTACCAGGAGATCAATCGGAATGGACCATAACTTGAATTTTCTAAAAAATAAAAATATGGACCAAAGCCCTCCAAACCTACAGATAACAAGGCCAAGGAATGATGAGTCCAAATCGCTGCTCTTCAGAGGATTGCCTGCAGCTTCTCTGGCCAATTACTGGAGAATTAATGAGCACCAAAACATCCTGTTATCTCAGTCAAAAGAAATGATGAGAACTGTAACTGTTCTCCACTTTCCAGTTTCAACGACTCTATTTGTCTCTGTTGGCTTCTTACACAAGAGGTTTTACTAAACTAATAAAACAACAGCTGTAAACAGTCTTGACAAATTCACATTGTCTTTGCCTTCGACGGAACCCCCCCATTGCTTCCACAAAGCACCGTTTTTTTTCCCCCACGGTGAAGAAGAGAGTTGGGTTTGCCATCGCAGTGTCTCAAAGAGAAGCCTGACAGTGAATAATGCAGTGGAACTGTGGGAAAAAATGTACAGCTGAGGAGAATCAGTCGCGAGCCTTAAAAGCCGACAGATGCACTGTGGAAGATGAAACAGAAATACTCGAGGTTTAAACTTTCATAGGAATGGAACAGAGTGAAATGTCAGATAGAGAGAGTTATTTTTACATAAATTAAACAACAATTTGAAAGTTGTTGCATACTGCATGCATTCATTGACATGGGTTTGATTTTCACAAACCGGCAATGTGTTTAATGTCAGATTGAAAATACATGCGGAACATATCTAACAGAATATTCAGCGAGAAAGAATGCTAAAGGGATAGTTCACCCAAAAATGAAAATTTAATTTAGGTTCCAAACCTATGTAAGTTTCTTTCAAAGAAGATACAGTTGTAGTCAGAATTATTAGCCCTCCTGAATTATTAGCCCCCTGTATATATTTTTTATCTGTTTAACAGAGAGAAGATTTTTTCAACACATTTCTAAATATAACACAGTTTAAGAACTCTTTTCTAATAAATGATTTCTTTTATATTTGCCATGATGACAGTACATACTATTTTACTACATATTTTTTCAAGATACTAGTATTCAGCTTAAAGTGCAATTTAAAGACTTAACTAGTTTAGTTCTACAAGTTAGACGTTAGGCTAATTAGGCAAATCATTGTACACTCAAAAAAATGATCACTGCTGCTTGTTCAAACTACCTGTTTAAAATGAGCTGAAACAACACAATTCTTGTCATTTCTTTGGCCAATTTCTTTGTTTTATGTTCAGTCCACTTAAATTTGTAAACCATTAAGTTAACTTAAGCATTTTGTGTTTGGACAACATGAAGGAATTGTATTGGTCCAACTACCTGGTTGGGGGATTTGTAGTTCCCAGCATGCTTTGCATGGGATTGAATTAAGAGAGGGAAATGTTGACAATAAAAGTAATCTTAGGTCTTTAAGGTTAATAGAAAGACTTGTTAGACTTTAATCTTCACTTTAGTTTGAAGATTTAGAAGAATTTCTTGTAATGCTTTAAGTTTTGAGATTCCAATCTTGCAGAAGCATCCATGGTTTGGGTGTTGGTAGCTTAATTAGCAAAATGCAGTTTGTTGCTTTGCTCAGTGAGCAATAACTGTCCTAAAATGAGTTCTGAGATCAGTCTCAATCAACTGTATCTGTAACTCATGAAATATGCTTAAAGGCTCTTTAAGTTCATTTAGGATAACTTTAACTAAAAGAGACTTCAAAATATATGACACATAATAGTCATACATGATATTATCAGACCTTTGAGTTAAAGTTAAATAAAAATACAAATGTATTTAAGCTTTTATAAATACTTTTTACATCTGAATTGCATTTAATTGTGTAAATAGTTTATTTATTTATTTTTGGTGCTAAACAAATTTATTGGATGGAAATCCTGCCCTCAAATAAATCGAGTTCCTCCAATGAGTTATTTTTTGAGTGTATGATGATGGTTTGTTCTGTAGACAATCGCAAAAAAATATTGCTTAAGAGGGCTAATTATATTGACCTAAAATGTTTTGAAAAAAACTAAAAACTGTTTTTATTCTAGCCGAAATAAAACAAATAAGACTTTCTTCAGAAAAAATAAATAAATTATAGGATTTACTGTGAAAAATCCCTTGCTCTGTTAAACATCATGTGGGAAATATTAAAAAGAAAAAAAGAAAAAAGAAGAAACACATGAGGGTTAAAAATTTGGCTTTAACTATATATTGAAGAATGTTGGAAACCAGTAATCATTAACATCCAAAATACTATGGAAGTCAATGGGTCCTAACATTCTTCAAAATTTAGTCTTTTGTGTTCAACAGAAGAAAGAAAGATATTTGGAACAAGTGGAGTGTGAGTAAAAGATGACTGGGTTTTTGTTTTTGGCTAAACTATCGCTTTTAAGATGCCAGTTTCACTGCTTGATGCTTTTATTTTGAATCTCACATATGGCATTAAATGGACTCAACGACTTCAAATCGATCCAAATAAATCTGCCAATCAATACCCAGCTCTCTCAGGTTGACTCCTGTCACTACAACTCTCTTTCTCACAGCAGAGAAGAAAGTGAATTGGGTGATGGGGAAAACCATTAGATATCGTTGGCTAATTTGTGCTGCTCTGCTTCACAGATTTCTGGCAGCTCAACCGAATACTTACGAGGTCTATACAGACTATTTAATTATGGACTGAAAATAGGCTGGAGGAGACAAATGTTGAAGATGAGAGAGCTAGAGGGTGCCATAAAGGCAGAAATACATATCCGCTGATCGCTAATGGACGTTCAAATACAGTTTTTAGAATAAAAAAAATACGGTAAGTGGAGGAACATCACAAAAGTGGATTTACATGATCTAAAGTGATATTAAAGACAAAGATATTGTTACAAAAGATTTCAATTTCACAAAAACTCTCTATTGCGCATTCTCATTCATTCATTCATTCATTCATGTTCCTCCGGCTTACTCTATTTTATTTGATTTATCAGAGGTCGCCACAGCGGAATGAACCGTTTTCAATTAAATTTAAATGATAATTTTTTTAACCCAACCCTATGTTTGTCCATATTTGATTTACATGGACTATTTATTAATGAATTTTTATTAAAACAACACAGACTGTTTGAGTGCAAGATGTGGAGTAAAAATGTGTCTATGTAAGTGTTTTTAACATTAAATTAAAAAATTTTAATTAAATTAAGCAATGTAACACATGTACCAGTGCCAAATGTCAGCACGTGCATAAAAGTCATTTTGAATTTATTCATCAGTTTGATGACAATAAACAAAAATTAAACAACAAACAAATAAATACATAAATAAATACATAAAGATTCATTCATTCATTTTGTTTTTGGCTTAGTCCCTTTATTAATCTGGGGATTCGCCACAGCGGAATGAACCGCCAACTTACCCAGCATATGTTTTACGCAGCAGATGCCCTTCCAGCTGCAACCCATCACTGGAAAACATCCATACACACTCATTCACACACATACACTACGGACAATTTAGCTTACCCAATTCACCTATAGCGCATGTCTTTGGACTTGTGGGAGAAACCGGAGCACCCGGAGGAAATCCACGCGAACACGGGGAGAACATGCAAACTCCACACAGAAATGCCAACTGACCCAGCCGAGGCTCGAACCAGCGACCTTCTTGCTGTGAGGCGATTGTGCTACCCACTGCGCCACAGCATCGCCCATACATAAAGATAATACTTACAATTTTAGATTTGGAATATTCAATCAACGAATTTAAAGCACATTTCAAAGCACAACATCAAAGCACATTTCTGATCAACACAATGACTTACTAAAAATAACAGTCACTTGCTTTAACCCTGAATGAATATTTGTTTTTGACTAAGTTGTTTAAGTGAATGATTCAATGACTCATTTATAAAAAATTATGTGGAAATGTAGTATCATAACTAACATTTATTCATTCATTTTCCATCGCCTTAGTCCCTTTATTCATCAAGGGTCGCCACAGACATCCATACACACTCATTCACATACACGCACACATACACTATGGCCAATTTAGTTTATTTAATTTCCCTATACCGCATGTCTTTGGACTATTGAGGAAACAGGAGCACCCGGAGGAAACCCACGTGAACACGGGGAGATCATGCAAACTTCACACAGAAATGCCAACTGACTCAGCTGGGATTCGAACCAGCGACCTTCTTGCTGCGAGGCGACAGTGCTAAACACTGAGCCACCGTGTCGCCCTCATAATTAACAGCATTATGTAATTATGATTAAAATGACCAAATGCGTCAAATAGCTGTAGACGGGATGTGTTTACAAATGAACTATCATAACTGAACTATTGATTGCACTGAAAAACCTAAAAACACTGTAGTACCAAACTAATTGGATGCTTATAAATAAAATTCACAAAGACACTGTAAATGAGCTAGTCAGCTAGTTTATATGTAACGTAAATAGCATATAAGAAATACATAAACGGCCCAATAAACAAAACCCACTCTTTATAATCCCCTTACTGACTCATAAAAGAAACATTGGCACTCCGGGGGGTCTATATGTGTACTAGACTTTAAAAAGCTTTGAACACACCATCAAAATGGCTCTGTAGGGCCATAAACCCACCCCTCCAAACACTGATAGAGTTATAGAGATTTCTGTCCCTCAAGACAAACAGATGTTGTTGCTCTGAGCAAACAAACAGCAAACACTAGTTTGTTCGGCCTTGAAAAGCCAGCGCTACCATCACAGAAATAGAAACAGGCTTGGGCTACCAGAGGGGATGCTGGGACAAAGCTGGGACTGAAGAGCATCAGATATGGGTCTAAAGAGCCCTGAAACATGAGCAGTACTGGACTCAGAGGAACAAAGATGACGGAGGACAAGTCTAACACAGTTCAGAGCCGAAATAATGACAAGTCCTCAACTCTCTGTAGTACCAGCTAAAAGAAACAGTTTGCCAAAACTTTATCATTTATTCACCCCTATGTTTCTTCAAACCTGTATGACTTTCTATCTTCCAACGTCAGAAAATAAAGTGAGTCAACACAGGAGAAGCAATGACATCTGACTTTGTCCAAATGTGGGAGGTACATAATTTTAAACAAAATCTTCATTTAAGATATTGCAACTCTAATTAAAGTGGCTATCAACATGTTATAAAACATAAAACAACTGCTAATAAAAAACATATGGGCAAAAGAAATGTATACTCTTAGCTTCTGGTGATACATTGAAGTCTTATGAAGTGAAACAAACAGTTAGTGAAAGAAACTACTGTAAATATTATTTAAATGTTATTGACATTTAATTTACAGCTTCAAGTGTGCCTAATTTCAATCAGAAAGACTGAGAAAAATTCATGAAAGATTGAAATCATTTCCACATATTCCCAAAAGTTCGATATACAGTTAAAGGCAACATTATTAGCTCTTCTGTAAAATTTCTGTTCTTTTTCAAATATTTACCAAGTGTATATATCATTATGTGACTCAAAGTTCATGCCCTAAGCTTTTGTGAATGCAATTAGCACCTTGAGTACATACAAAAATAGACAAATAGAAAAATTACTAAATTGAAAATGTAAAACGTTACCCTTGATATTAAAAATATGCCAGAGAAACTAAACATTTTACACATTTTAAACAAATTTGTCATATGGCTTCAGAAAACTGAACATTTTGGAGCTCACACGTAAATAGGAGAATAGTATAACATCTCGTTTTATGATGTAACTAACAGCAAATTTGATTTCTGTTGGACATTTAGTGGTAGAATGCTGGTGTATTTCTCAACCCAGGCTCGTTAAAAAATATTTTTTATTTGCGAAATGTAAAATACCTTGCTCCGGTTACATTTCATTGCACATTTAATATGGGGAATCCACTAGAGGGTGCTGTCTATATCATTGCAAATCTAAAATACGTTAAACAGGAGAATAGCAAAACATCTCGCTTTATGTTATATTTAACTGCAAAGTAACATTTAGAGTTTAGGATGATCCACTTTTTGAACAACTACAATAAAAACACTTTATTCAAACTATAACAAGGAAAAGTTTACTTCAGTCTGCAGTGAGAATTTTTTACATGTTGGCCATTAGTGTATTAACCACTACATCGATACAAACCTCCTAAAATCAATCTTCCACTGGAAGCAGAAACAAAAACCCTAAACCTTTATATAAATAAAGAGTTTTATGATGGAACAGGGCTGCTGTGTTTGAGAAACAGCTCTGGTTATTGGAATTCTTCCCTTACTCAACACAATGTGCACATCTATCTCCTAATCTGGGACCTGCTGCCAACCTCACTCTCCAAAACGGTGTGTTATCTGCCTGTCTGGAAACGCAGACCAATCTGAATTCAGCTTCACGAAAACTTAAGATGCGAGCTGGGATTTGGAGAAACGGGAACGTCAATGCATGTTTACTATGCTTTTTCACTCAGCATTTTCTCAACTTACTGACAATGTCATTTTTTTTCCAATTGATTCCTTTGACAATCTTCTTTTCTAGCCACAAAAGCAACCATTTGTGGTATACGCGGAAGTCCATTTCTAAATTAAAAACATTGTTTGAACCACCAGGTCACTAAGAAAATAAAATGTTATTGGTAAAAAAGTCCAATCGCTGACGCAGACTGGCACCTGTCAAGTCCGTCTCAAGCCAAGACGGTGATGAAATTTCATCAAGAAGTGAGCTGGACCCGCTCACCTTGGCTTTAAAAGCAGAACGGAGCTGAGGTGAGGGAAATTCTGCTCACGTATTCATTTGAAGTACTTCAATTTCCCACCCAAGTTCCATCTTGACACTCATCTTGAGAGTACTCTACGCTCATGCAACTCCAGTTTTGAAATACAAACATACTTGAGTTCTAAGAAGCTGAAGTGCAAACCAGATTCAATAGTAAAAGAGCTATTATACTAATACACTCAGCAGCACAATGTCCAAGCATGAGTTCCCCACAACAGAAGAGACAAAACAATCCACAAATCACTCAAGTAAAGTCATGTTTTTTTCTATAGAGCTTTATACAATGTATAAGCTTTACAAGGATAAACAGGGACATATTAAAAACTCAGATATCTCATTTCTGCAGGACATATAGTGGCAGAATGCTGGTGTAGTTCTCAATCCTAAAATACGTTGCTCCTGGTATTAATGTTGTCACAATACTGGAATTCGATACCAATCGGTACTGAAAATTTTTAAACTTACATTTCCGCTAACATTTAAGTGCTGTTGAGAATGTTCTTAAACACTGTTGATTTGCCATTGTCTTCACGTGCTCAACAGAAATGACTGTGATTGGCCGTGAAGGTCATCAGTTCACCAAATTCCCCACTGTTTACTGAGTGTAACTACAGATACAGGGACACTGGAGCGTTTTAAAGCCTCGAAGGTCAATTGGTCTGTCTATAAGCTGATATACGAGCATTCCGCCGATGAATCAACTGATCTTCACAGCTTTAAAATACTCCAGTGTCCCTGTATCTGTAGTGGACGTCAGAGTCTGCGTCAGCCACGACGAGGGCTATGCGACAGCGCAAAGGCTGCGCCCGACCATATGCGTGCTCTTGATGCTGAAGTATAAATCAGTCTTAAGAACGTGCTCAACAGCGCTCAAATGTTAGTGGGAAATGGATGTTTTTAAAATTTCAGTACTGATTGGTCTCGAATTCCAGTATCGTGACAACACTACAGGGTATGTTTTATTGCACATTTCAGATGACAAATCCACTAGAGGGCGACTGTCTATATTTTTGCAAATCTAAAATATGTCACTTAGATTACATTTGGTTGACAGACGATTGATCAAATTTATGTAATTATAAATAATAGACACTGTTAAGTTCACTCATTCATTTTCATTTCGGCTTAGTCCCTTTATTAATTTGGGGTCGCCACAGCGGAATGGACCGCCAACTTATCCAGCATATGTTTTATGCAGCGGATGCCATTCCAGCTGCAACCCATCACTGGGAAACATCCACACACACTCATTCACACACATACACTAGGGACCATTTAGCTTACCCAATTCACCTGTACCGCATGTCTTTAGACTTGTGGGGGAAACCAGAACACCCGGAGGAAACCCACGCCAACATAGGGAGAACATGCAAACTCCACACAGAAATGCCAACTGACCCAGCTGAGGCTCGAATCAGCGACCTTCTTGCTGTGAGGCGATCGTGCTACCCACTGCGCCACTGTGAGGGCCACTGTTAAGTTGCTTTGTGGTATTTATTTAGTGTTGTGCAAAGTTCTGCATAAAATGAATCCTATATTCATCAATAATATGTCCCTGTAAATATCATTAGTGTGAAAAGGAACAAAAGTAGTTGGCGTCATACATTCATTTGACCTAGAAACGTCAGTAAAACATAAGTCAAAATACGTTTTTGTGGTTTCACTCAAATGTAGGCTCAAGCAGACATTTCCAATGGTAGTTCTAGATCATTCAAAACTCATGAAAAAATTCATGCGTTTCTTATGTCGTGCAAGCTCTACATGCAGAATGTAAATATATTTACGGGCTTTTATCAAACAACACAATAGCCCCTGCAGCTAACAACACAGCAATGCACATCATACCATTACACAGAACCCCGCAGGACCAGAGCTGCTAAATATGCACATCCGCTTAAGTGCTAAAGGATGATCTCCCTATCCCTGGTATGGAGAGGAAATCCGCTATCAAAGACGTACAGCATAATCAATAGTCACTTTGCATGACGGCGAAAAAGTAGACAACTTCCTTCCATTCTTAAGAGACTGGGATGCTTAACGAAGTCAATTTAGTCTTTAAATCGAGAATACATGCACCCATGCTGGTTATAACATTAAATAGAGTAAGTGAGAGAGATTATTTTCAAAAAAATCAAATGACACATGTTCACTTGTTCAATGAATTCTTGCCAGAGTCAACGTGACAAGGCTCGGCTTTACTGTTGACTGCTTTTCATCGCATTTTCAACATTACACAGCATGTTTTTCAGACTAATTGTCTCTCTCCTGGATTGTACAAGCTACCAACTGAACGCTGTCCTGGCAGACACTATTTGTCATGCGTGCAGCATATACCAGACCTCTCTCTCTCTCTCTCTTTCATTCCCAGTCTATTTTTCATAGCTTTTCAGTTAAGAAGAAGGAGTTAAGAAGGAAAATGGGACTTCAGACCCTACAATTTTCTAGTTTTCTAGTCTGCAAGGACACAATAAACTGATCAGAAGTGACATTGAAGACTTATATAATGTTATAAATGATTTCTATTTTAAGCAAATGCTGCTCTCTTGAACTTTCTAACCATCAAAGAAGAAGAAACAAAAGAAAACACTGATATTAATAATAAATGCTTCTCCACACGCACATCATATTTATTTCTAGTATCAAAATTTAGATTTGACACCACATTAATAAATAACATTTTAAAATATATTAAAATAGAGAAAAATTTATAACATTAAAATATTAGTTCATACTCTACATTTCACATTTCATTACTGTATAATTGATTCAAAATGTAATGGTGGTTTATATTTTTAAAATAAACTATTTGATGAGTTTTCTAAATGATTAAATTGATAGTTCATTCAAAATTGAATAAATTATTCACCAAAGTATCGTCAAAATATGTCCCATAGAACAAAGACACTTTGGTGACACTTTATTTTGTGTGACTATAACTACTACGTAATTGCATCAAAAAATTACTTATTGTACTTATTGTGTTTGTATTGTATTGCCCAACACTTGTTATGCAACTGAGGTGGGATACGGGTATTTGGTGGAATGGGTAGGTTTAAGGGTGGGTTAAGGTGTAAGGGATGGGTCAACCATGTCATTATAAATGCAATAGAAGATATTAATTAAATTAAGTTGAACACATAACAAGTGCTTTGTATCAAACGATTAATTTAAATGCAAGTACATATAAATTGAGGCTATAATTAATATAAAGTGAAACCAACAATTTAAAGAGCTTAAGCATCTGAAAGGGCAGATAACATACCCTCAGAGTACAGTTATCATCAGTTCCATTACCAAGCATAGACAAACTAGACCAATGAGCGCCCCTCTGCCCCTCCCCTGCCTCACTGAGAGTACAATTATTAATCTCTATTGATCTAACAGCCACACTTTATAGGGGGACATTAAACATAAAAATTCTCGAGAGCTATATTTAAAGCAGGCACAAATAATTCAGCTTTTAATCATTTTACTTTTAAGTAAGCCTATGAATTGACAAGTATGCACCAAAAAGGGTCGCAAACTGGCAGTTTTATTAGGGGATGAGGGTGCTCAACATGGTTGTTAAACACTGCAGGCTCCAGCATCTGAGAGCAGATAAGAGCAAAGTGTAGGCTTCAAGCTGTTGTCTTTTTGCCATTATCTGTCAAGCAGGTAACATTATTATTGTTAAAATAGCAGCTTTTGAAAAATCCATTGGCATCGTCATTATTAAAGAGAAAACAATCACTTTGTATATGCTTAAGTGAATAAAATTGCTGAGTTCCACAACTATGAACATAAAGCAATATTTTCTCTCGCCTAGGGTGACAAAAATTCTACAAACAGACCTGGTTATCGTTCTTGGTTAAAACATAACTTTAATGGTCATATTTAGTATATATAATCACAGTTTGTATGGGTCTGGATACAATATGCAGTCTCCATTTCCTGACTAGCTGATTTAATCAAAGTGCACATTTAACAAAATGTAACAAGATGTAAAAAGAATTGCCCATGACTGGGAAACTCATAAGCATGTGTGATGGTGTACAAACTCAAACATACAAAGTCAACGGTCATTACTTACACTACATGAACACAAAACTCGCTTCAGTTTACAGGTAATCAGTTCTGAACGTAAACAGGCCAAGCAGCTCCATCTGTATGCATGAGGCGCTAATGCAGCCGTGGGTGCTAAGGGAATGCTTAGCATGCTGAGACAGCAACAATACAAACTCCACATGCAGCCTACCCCAAGAAAACCACCCTCAAGGTCCTAGGAACGCAACACACTTTCATCCGTTGAGGACAAACACGAGCTCGTCTTTAGGAAAATAACAAAGATAAAGTTTTTAACGTTTTGATTTTATCTTAACAATATCCCCTACCGTCCTGTGCGATAAGGAGAAACAGGAAGTCCTTGAGCCAATCTTGCATCCAAAATCCTACCTCAGTCATGCACTCTATTTCAGGCAGAACTCTATATTAATTCCCACAAGGGCTAGCTTGGATAAGCAAAAGGATATATTGTGCATGAGTATGCACGCGTGTGTTTGAAGATATTCGCCTCAGCATACAGTTTTCCCATTAGGCCTGGCCTGAAAGCCAATTCATCCGCTCGTCTCATCTCTCACCATCGACAGACACACACAGCTCACCTTTGACCTGAAAAGAAGCTGCAAATAATAGCAGACCAAATCCCTCTTCTACTTTATGTACCTTCCCGAGACTCAATCCCATCAGTTTAGTAGTAAAATTATTGTTATGGTGATAATATTCATATCGCAGATATGTGCAGAGAATTAAATGAATGTGCCAAGCATATGTGTGTAGAATGTATTGGTTGTTTTTGTGAATTTAACCAATCATGTGGGGCCTTACTATGTTTATTCATGCCTCCCCTATTATGGTATTGGCACCAAAGGTGAACCTAGTGCCTCAGTGCAGAGAAATGAAAATAAATATTATTGGCAGGAGTAAAGATAAGCAAGGAAAATGACAACAGTGATACCAAGATATGATTTACATGAAGATATCTTTTTTGACACATTGCCCAACCCTATTTGAATACAACAGAATACTGTTTACTGTACGTTAAGCAAAATGTACACTGTAAAAGCAAATTATTCCTGCCTTAAATATTTTAGTTGAATCAAATTAACTTTTTAAGTCATCTCAACTTAAATCAGTCAAACTGACTAAAAAAAGTTATGTTAAACTTTTTATAGCTAAATCAAAAATTTGTTCAAACCTGATTACCTTATTAAATTAAGTAACATAAAAGCATTTGTTGTCCTGACTTTTTGTCATTTTTACAGTGTACTGAGATTTGAATTTTGGACATATTGTCCAGCTCTAGGGCCTCACGGTGGCGCAGTGGATAGCACGTTCGCCTCACAGCAAGAAGGTCGCTGGTTCGAGCCTCGGCTGGGTCAGTTGACGTTTCTGTGTGGAGTTTGCATGTTCTCCCCGTGTTGGCGTGGGTTTCCTCTGGGTGCTCCGGTTTCCCCCACAAGTCCAAAGACATGCGGTATAGGGGCATTGGGTAAGCTAAATTGTCCGTAGTGTATGTGTGTGAATGAGTGTGTATGGATGTTTCCCAGAGATGGGTTGCAGCTGGAAGGGCATCCGCTGCGTAAAACATATGCTGGATAAGTTGACGGTTCATTCCGCTGTGGCGACCCCAGATTAATAAAGGGACTAAGCCGAAATGAAAATGAATGAATGAATGAATGTCCAGCTCTATTTAAGCACATCAAAATGGCTCAACATCTGTGTTCTTTACCTGCTAGTGAAGAAAGAACTCGCTATATTAGCACAAAACAATAGTCAATATTTATTATTAAAAACAAAACGAACACTGCAGATATGCGTATACTGCAAACAGAGCAAGCCATTTCGAATATTATGTTGATAAATTTCTTTTTTTTTCTAAGCAGATCATGTTATGAAAATAACATGTGTATTTATATGTGTATGATGTATAATATGTATTTAAATCTTAAGGTAAAAGACACAAGATTACAGCAGCCGTCTGTCTGTGACGTCTTGAATTCTTTGCTCACTTTCATATTTTTTGCTCTTCTTCGCTAGACTGAACATGAATTCACAGCAATCTCTCTCATCAACAGCCTGGACACTGACTCAACATGCTGAACTGGACAAACTGTGACCAGCATGAGCCATAACCACAGCGGTCACACTGCAAAAACTGGTTTAACAGATGCTCACAAACAGCTTAGGATCTCATTCACACTGAATGTGCCTTTGCTTTGAAAAAAGCAGGACGCAACACTTTGCATTGGTTAAAAAAAAAGGTACACCATAAAGCAAGATGATATCCAGACCCAGCCATTGAACGACTGTAAACAAAAACAGCAACGATTGTCCGGCCTCTGAGTTCTTTGGATTGATCTACTCGTGCTTTGAAACTGACAGTAGCTGTGTTTCCATTCACCTGTTTTTATGCGCATTTTGGGATATCACACAAAAAAAAATCCTGGATGGAAATGGCAAGATGCACATACATTTTGAAAAAAATACATTTGAAAAAGAAAAGAAAAAAGCGCATAAACAATGATGGAAACACAATTACCAAATAAATTCCAGCATGCGCATCAAAAAAGTCATGTGATTTTGCTTCAACAGATCATATGACAACAAAAATGGCGGAAAGTGACAGGTATGTTTGGGTGCACATTGAGGTCTGAACATTTTAAAATCTTATATACAAGAAAAAGGGCCTCACAGTGGCGCAGTGGGTAGCACGTTCGCCTCACGCTGGTTCGAGCCTCGGATGGGTCAGTTGGCGTTTCTGTGTGGAGTTTGCATGTTCTCCCTGTGTTGGCGTGGGTTTCCTCCGGGTGCTCCGGTTTCCCCCACAAGTCCAAAGATATGCGGTATAGGTGAATTGGGTAAGCTAAATTGTCCGTAGTGCATGAGTGTGAATGGGTGTGTATGGATGTTTCCCAGAGATGGGTTGCAGCTGGAAGGGCATCCGCTGCGTAAAACATATGCTGGATAAGTTGGCGGTTCATTCCGCTGTGGCGACCCCAGATTAATAAAGGGACTAAGCCGAAAAGAAAATGAATGAATGAATCAATACAAGAAAGAAGTTACGACCATCCTTGATGGAAAACATCAGCGGAACACGCAAATCTTCAGAGAAGTGATTCTATAAGGATATGACAAAAAGTGGACTATTTTGCGTAATAAATGAAAGCGCCTTAAGCAAAAATACATGGCTGAAAAAAGTTATTAAATATGAAAAAAGGTCATCTCCTAACCTAGCAACTTCCATTTGTGCTTTGATATTTGGCACCAGTTTATCACGAACTGACAATTTTATTCTCTTGGACTCGTTGGATGGTAACGGTGTTTTATTCACAAATGCTTTATGTGATATTCCAGTTTTGCACATAAATTTAATTTGCATCTTTGGATAGTTGCTAGTGATGACAACAATGCTGTAAAAGTTGAAGTTCTTTTAACTTCTGATGGCGTCTAAAAAAATGTGGTGCTCATGCACAGCAGACACAAGCATAACAGTCACACATGTCTATTAAGCACGTGTTTACATTAAAAAACAATAGAGAAGTCACACACTTGAAAGAAAAAAAACGCATTCTGTGTCAATGGCTCCTGAGAGTGGTTGACGACTGACCATCAACTTGTTTTGTCACAACCTTAAGCATTGTTGGACACCAAAGTCTGACGTTATCGACATGACCAGAAAACCACTGCAAGACAAATTCATGGCTTTTCTGTTTATGACCCATATCTTGCTCTTCCACCCAGATGATCCATATGACCTAGAGCACCACGAGTGGGTGTTTCGATGGCCACTTCATCTTTGTCCCCTTCAGTGTCTTGGCTTCCCTGCCGATTCGGAGGTCACCCTCCATATCACATTACCGGAAAGGCTTCGACATGGACATAACTGCCAGGGCGGACACGCATGAGCTCATTCAGTTTCCAACCTCCTCTTTTTTGATGGCCCTATTATACTTCATGAGTAGTACCGGTGATTCATACAATACCTCAGCTTTATGAAAGCCTTCCAGATATGGAGGAGTCTCACTGGCAGAGGGTTGATTGACAGTCAATCATTTAGACTGACAGAATCCTGTTTACATGGATTTTAGAGCTGCATAATAATGGGAAAATATGCAATATTGCTGAATATTGTGATAATGCTATTTTTGAGGATTTCTCTCTAAACAAAAAGCTATTTTTATTAGCATTTTTAATCATTTATGTAATGAGCATACTAAAAAATAAACAGGTAAATACAATATTGAGGTATCAATATTTTATGCAAATAACTGATCATATCGTTAGTCATTTGATTAATATATTGGTCCATATTGATGTATTGCTACACCCCTATTGCCCAATACATACACTGTAAAAAAATATCAGATTTCAATGATAATAAAAATATAAAATGCTTAACAGTAAGTTGCTTTAATATATTTCAAGAGTTCACACTTAGCTGATGATTGATTATAAAGCGTGTTTGGCATGCTGGCCAGGGAGAGAGCTCTGAGCTCATAAGGTTCTCGAGCCCGGGGCTCCCTCCCATTTAGGGGGCGAGAGGGGATTTTGAGCTCGGATAGGTCTCAAGAACTCCCCTGCTTATTTAAGGCTAAAGACAAATTAGGGATTGCTATGGAGAGATATACTGCCGATTAAGAGCTCATCTATGTTGCCAATTTGGTTTGGACAATTAACTTATGTTTCATGTCTTTGGACTGTGGGAGAAAACCGGGGAACCCGGGGGAAACCCACACGAGCACGGGGAGAACATGTAAACTCCGCACAGAAATGTCGACTGGCCTGGTAAGGACTTAAACCAGTGACATTCTTGCTGTGAGGCAACAGTGCTAACCACTGGGCCACCATGCCGCCCTGTCAAGAAAAAGGGAGGAGGAGTAGGGGTGGAAAGGGGGATTCTTCAAGACGAATACAACTGAGGTAAAAAAACTCTGGTTATTTATGGTGAGTTAGGAATCATCTGATTGGTGAATCATGTGTTAGCTAATGCGGGACCAGCCGTGGTCAGTCATAAGCATGTGATCCTCTCGAAATTAGTTTATAAATAAACTTCCCATGTTGAATACCTGCATTCCCTGCACTTCACATTTTATGCTTTCTTTTCTTTTTTATTTTCATTTTATGATTTCTTTTTATTTTGTATAGTTTTATGTTACATGTAATGTTGATATATAATGTTTATTGCATTACTTTATGTGTGAATGACACTAAGCACCGAGCACTGAACATATATTATACTGTGTAACAATGCTACTTTGTGTACATGCTAGTATTTAAAAACATTGGGAGTATGACTATAAATAAACGACATACGGTAATTTACCATAAAATCAAGACATTTTTTTTTACATTCCTACTGAATTTACTATGGTAAAATTACGGCAACCACAGATGCTTTTTTTACAGTATTTTTTTACAGCATACATAACATACAACATACACCCACGCCCTAGTTCAAACACAGCCTGTTCTTGAGCAGCTGATGTGAGGCAACAACAAAGTCAGGTTTTGTTGCTGCTTGCTCTTTGATGTTGACTTGGCGTGTCATGACATCTATGGATGTTTTTGATTGCTTTATAACAATACGATTCCATTTCACTGCGATGAGGTTAACATGACAGTCAGGGTCAGGTTGTTAGGAGAAATTCATGAGCTTCCTGCCCTCCCTTATGACTGATCCGGAATTAATCAATACTCATTATTTTCACTTCCACTCAACGGCTGGCCTGAATATCAGCATCCTAAAATATGAGCTTCATTTGATTTCTCAGTTGTTCAGTCTGCTCGTGTCTGCTTCTGATCAAGGTCGCCTGCCTCGGTTTTATTAATATTAGCTCGACCAAGCGTGTGAAGCATAATGGGATGGATCTAGGGTAGGAGAAGAACTGAAATTGGTCACCACTAAATAAACAAGCACTCTGCCTTCTGTAACACCACATGCATTAATAGACTCTACAGCCACTCGTAAAAACAAAGAGATATCTAATACACCAGTGTGGCAAACCTGCAATTGCGTAAGGACTCCATCCTGAGGCAATTTTCGTCAGGGTATCGCACAGTAACACACATCAGCATTGCACATATCTTGGCTCAAAGAGGCAATGACAGCATTAGAGATTAATTCAGCATGGCATTGCGGCAGTGCGTATGTAAGGACTGACCCTCATACCATAGCTGACGATGGGGCTTTGCCAAAGCTTAGACCACTGGCAAAAATGATGGGATGCCTGTCGGGGGTCCCAAATGAACAATAAATTATGTAAATCTCTCTGATGATGGATTTAGAGGAATCATTAACCTATTTTCAATATATTAAGGAAGGATTTTCAACATGCCAGAAATGTTTCAAGCACTACATGGACTTAGTCATGCCTATGAGTGGCATATTTTGGTTATTTTTTTACAGTGCTAAACAAAAATCATGCAGAACTGACATGCTGATTAATATTAGACTGTGTTTGCAATGATGCAAGACTTTTGCAATGATCAAAGCCACTCATGTGGTATGAATAATCAAGCTGTTGGTGCCCATCTTTTTCCAAGAAAAGAATAATATATTCGTTTGAGATGTTGAGATGTAGCTTTCAATGTAAACGATTTGGTTTTGGACTGGAAAATCAAAAGCAGGCACACTAAAACAAACAAATCAATACATAAGAATGATTTGCAAAGGTCCATGTCACATTGAAGAATGGAGCAACGATGCTGAAGGTTCAGCTTTGAATTGCAGAGATAAACTATAGCTGGAAACACATTCACACAGAAAACAATTGTTTAAAATTATAATAATAATAATAAATATATAATAATAATAATATATATATATATAAATATATGCAATGTGTGTATATGTGTGTGCGTGTGTGTGTGTGTGTGTGTGTGACCTTCTCTGTGAACACCCAGATAAAGTCTTTTTTTTGTGATTCGCAGTGGCGACCCCTGATTAAACCCACTAAGCTGAAAAGAAAATGAATGAATGAATGAATGTAATATTGATAAATATTCATTATTAATTTTCCTTCGGCTTAGTCCCTGATTATCAGGGGTTGCTATTTCAGCATATGTTTTACGAAGTGGATGCCCTTCCAGCCCCAACCCAGTATTGGGAAACGCCCATACACTCACTTTGGCCAATTTAGTTCATCCAATTCACCTCCACAAACTCCACACAGAAATGCCAGCTGGCCCAGTCAACTTCTTGCTGTGAGGTGACAGTGCTAACCACTGAGCCACTGTGCCACCCATAAATATATAAAATATAAATATAAAATATGAATTATTAAAGTATTTTTCAAGTGTTAGCATTACATTGGCTGTATAGCCAACAATACCGTCTATTGTGTTAACTACATTTAGCAACAAAATAAAAAAATAAGTTAGTCTAGTGTAAACTTTCCTTTGAATTCCTCCCCAGCTTCATCCAAGAAGAGTCTTGCTTGTAGGATGTTATGTTATCATTTGGGGCAATTCCACAGATATTTAGATCACATTAGCTGTTAAACAATCTACTTTCTTTTCCTTGCACTACATAACATCTGTCCAACGGAGAATTCATCAAACCATCATCAGTATCCTCTCTAAGCGAATAGTTTTGCGGTGTATCAGCCATAAAATTACCCTTAAAAACAGGTTACCCTGACACAAGTTGAGCTTTTAAACAAAATCAACTGCTCATAAAATGTTGGCGACTAAGTGGAAAAATCTCCATATAAAGCATGACCTGGCTAAAGTTGCTTGCAGGCTCTCCATTACAGGGACTGACTTGACGTTCACGCTTGTGGAGAGATAACAAATGATCATTTAATTAAAACAATTATTTAGTCTGCACTCAAAAAATTACTTGTTCAATCTATTATTTAAAATGAGTTGAAACAACACAATTCTTATGTTTTTTTTGGGGGGGGGGGGGGGGTTATGTTTTTTAAGTGTTAAATCCATTTAAATTGTACAAATGATTAAGTAAACTTAATTGATTTGTGCTGGGAAAACATGAAGGAACTGTGTGGAACCCAGCATGTTTTATAGTGTGTTTGCCCTCCAAAATATAATATATGACTGGTATATCTACTCATATCATAACTGCAGGCCTCTGCTGGTCACATCGACTCTCAAAAAGAGATTATACAGCAATCGTTTTGTACTTGAAATACTGAAACACTGCCTTTGCATTCTTTTCTGTCAATAACAGTTTAGAAAACTAAAATAGCATTTGAACCGCTGTTTGCAGATCCCTAAAATCAAAGATGGACATCTCTCACCAAAAGCGGTCATCATCAAAAATGCAAGACATTCTGACAGCTTCTAAGCCTCGGCTTCCCTATATTTCGAACTAATTAACATTTCTCAGAAATCAAACATCCACATGAAAGGGCATAACTTCAACCCTTTTTGGTCAGAAGAGGGTTAATTATACAATTTGGGTGACTTTCAGAGAGAAATGAGTTTGTAGCGCTGTTTACTGAGTCCGTGGCCGATGAGCCATGACGACTGGCCAGACGTGAGGCAGAGAGAGCTCAGATATACTCATATCAGGACAGGCAGATAAGAGAGTAATATATGAGTCAAATTAATATTCATTACATACCAACAGGAAAAGAGGTGTGCAGAGTTCTAATCAAGCATTCACTGCTGCCAACATTGCAAAATGCTATGGAAGTATACAGATGCCAATATTCAATATATTGTGATAATGAACATGCCTGATGTTGATACAGTGGGCACTTCAAAATACTGTGAATATATATATTAACTTTTAGAGTGCTTTTTAGTAATATTCAGATTGTATTCGAAGTGGTGTTCATAACACCAAATGCTTAAGGACATAATTGGTTAATTTAATAGTTAATCATCATATGTTGATCTGGCCTACGACATGCTACAATATTAACTGAGAATTCTGTGATTTTTAAAAAGCTATTGCACATCACACTGTAGAAACATGTAAGTAAAATCACAATAAAAACTACAAAAGCTTTTATTAATCGTATTTATTCTTATA
>CAIGQW010053418.1:3649982-3661046 GCA_903798125.1 Danio choprae
ATAATATTTGTTAAATTCTCTTTAAAAGGAATCAGGCCAAGAAATAAATGTCTGAATCAGTAAGTGGACCAACACAAAACACTAAGGATGTGTTATTCACACTTGGCAGATTTGGTTCAATTAAAACTAACTGATGTGATTGTTCTGTTAGTTCAGTTCATTTGAATAAATGTGAACACTGCCTTCTGATCCACTTCCAAATAAACTCTGGAGAAGTTCAAGTGAAATACGAATACAGTACATAACAAAGACACCTGAACAAGCCAATAACAGGACTGTCACAAGATGTCACAAGAATATTCTAGCATACCTGTTTTTTTTGTTTGTTTGATTTTTTTCTCAGGATAATTCTATTATCATTTACCTTACAAGGCTGTTTGTGATTGAACTGAACATTCAATGTCTCTGGGGCAAATAAGAACATTTTCCAACACTTCCATTCAACAAAAATATAATGACAATCCAATGTTTATGTTCCAGATTTGTGAGGACAATCAAATGCAATTATAAACCTACTGTAATTTCCCTCTACTACTACTACTACTACAGGAGAGATTTTGTTTAATCTCAAATACTTTAATATTTTGATTGATTGATTGATTCATTTTCCTTCGGCTTAGTCCATTTATTTATCAGGGGTCAAAACTATTAACTGAATCAGAATTGATTCAAAGCCTCAAAATGCAACTGAGGTCATCCAGAAGCCTAAACTGAATCATTACCAAAAGCAATTTCAAAGACTTAAAAACAAATGCTACTATTGTTAAAGCATAGATCTTGAATCAACGCAGAGTGTTGATTGATCATATTTCTGGAACTGGATCAAAATATTAAAAATAAATCTCTGCCAAAGCACTTAATTCAGTTCATCCTAAAAAAGAAAGAAAAAAAAGAATAAATAATGGAAGCCTGCAGTAATCCCCAGAAGGGTTTGTTTGCTTAGTTATCTCAAAACAACTCTGCTCGAAGGCGATCTCGTCTTATCTTTAATATGATTACTTTTTTATTTGATTCAATAAGATGCCAGCTTCCCAACACCTTCGAGGCTTAACCCCCACTAACCTTTTATCTTCATGTTTTTGAAGACTTTAGAAGACTGACATTCTGCAGAAAAGACTACCCTTCGCGTGTCAGCCTCCAAGACTTGTTTCCTGAACTTATGGGCCGTTCTGAGAGACTCTCGCTGTGCCCGGGCCTCTCGGGCTGAACTATGATCTATTATGGGAAATGGAAGCTCTTGTGATCAACAGGGCCGACCGCCTCATCCATCAGACCCAGTACACTGCCTCTGACATGGCTGTATCACTTCTAGGCGGCCAGGCAGATTTCAAGGCTATATTTGCAATTTGACATTATGTGTCATCCTCCCCAGTCCTCTTGAAGTCTCTGCGCTTCCACGAATGAACTAGCTCTTTTTTTTTTTCCAGCTTACTGAGTTTGCATTAGGCGGGAGTTCCTCAGAAACACGCAAAGAACTTGCATAGTCAACACTAGACGATATGCACTAATTCACAAATAACGATAATGAACATATGCAATATTGATATCGTGAGCACTTAAAATACTGTGAATTATTATTTATTGCAATTTAATTAAACTCTGAAAATGTATAAACAACACAATTAAGTAATACACTAAGTATTTTTGTTATTATACCTGTTAATGTAACTTTTTAGCAGCTTAGGTCAATATCGTGATAATACCATATATCGTGATAAAAGCTTCAGCAATTAATCGTAACAAGAAATATGGCGATATTCAAATATTCAATTTATCGTGATAATGAATATGCGCAATATTGTTATCATGGGCACTTAAAAACACTAAATAATTATTTATTGTTGAATCTTTTAGAGTGCCTTTCAAGAATATTCAGATTGTTGTTTTGTATTTGATTATCACAACAATAAATATTTTAAGGGGGCAGCACGGTGGCACAGTGGGTAGCAAAATCGCCTCACAGCAAGAAGGTCGCTGGTTCGAGCTCCGGCTGGGTCAGTTGGCATTTCTGTGTGGAGTTTGCATGTTCTCCCCGTGTTTCCTTCGGGTGCTCTGGTTTCCCCCACAATTCCAAAAACATGCGGTACAGGTGAATTGGGTAAGCTAAATTGTCCATAGTGTATGTGTGTGAATGAGTGATGTTTCCCAGTGATGGGTTGCAGCTGGAAGGGCATCGGCTGCGTAAAACATATGCTGGATAAGTTGGCAGTTCATTCCGCTGTGGCGACCCCAGATTAATAATGGGACTAAGCCTAAAAGAAAATGAATAAATATTTTAAGACTTATTAGGTGATTTATTTTCAAACCTTTTCACATGTTAATCTAGCCTACGACATTGAAAATTCTGACTATTTATACACTCTCCAAAATAAATGTACAAAATCTGTCACTGTGGCGGGACCTTTTCAAAGGCTACATTTTTGTTAGTAACAGGTCCTTAAAGGTATATATTATTATTATATAAAGTACAAATGTATACTTCATAGTCCCTTAAAGGTACAAAAGTGAACCTTAAAAGGTACTAATGTCCACCTGTATAGAACAAAAGTGAACCTTTTGAAAAGGTACCGCCCCACAATTTCTGAGTGTGTAGGCTTTTTGTTTGTTAATTGGTTACATTTGTTACCATCAATTAATTTAACTTAAACCAATGTAATGACAGCTACAAAAACATTTATTAATCTTAGGTGATTTTAATTTCTTAGTTAACACGTTAAAATCTAAAGTCATAATTGTTTTATTATTTATTATGGAGATAATAATTAATACAATTCAGGTGTATTTGTTTTTATTTAATTTTAACGTGAATCTCATTATGGTAAATCTTGATTGTTGATTTTACTAATGAGGCTTTATTTTGAAGTGTGACCTAATTTACTTATTATCCATTTGCAATTTAATTAGGTTGAAACATTTGTATACTCTGAACATGTATACACAGCACAATAAAGTAATACATTAAGGATTTATGGTTATTATACCTGTTAAAGTAACCTTTTTAAAAGCTTAGGTCAGTATTGCAATAATACTGTATACCGTGATAAAAGCTTCAGCAATTAATCGTAACAAGAAAATGTAATCAAATATGGCGATATTCAATTATTTAATTTATCGTAATAATGAACATGCACAATATTGATATCGTGGGCAACAAGAACATTTAATCTTGACAGAAGCCTATAGTCGACACTATATGCTTTCGAACCACCAGGAATTTTTTATATTGACATATTAATTTAGTATGATAACTTGAAACTCTAAAGGCTGTTATATATATTCATGTTTTTTTGCCATACGCATCTCGGGAGCACTTGTTATGACAGTGTGTTTCATTTAAAAATTTTTTAAATTAATATAAATGAATCCTGGCAGTCAATATAATGTTTCAAAGCTTTCCAGATTTTGAGTGAGCTCAAATAGTCGTATTCATAATTTGAGTATGCAACTTTTGGGATTTGAGCTCGGAAAGGTAATCAGATGTTAAGAAGCAAAGGATTTTCTTGAAATAAACCCAAATTCTCTTGAAAGCGTGAATTGCTGATTAGCGAAACCACGCTGTGTTGGAGCCTCTTTAACAAGCACGTGCTCCGCTGAGGGTATACTAATGTTGATAGCATTGATTTCATGGGTCTCAGACCAAGCATCACAGACTACACAGGGCGATTGTCTTTCAATCATACACACTCCATTAAACAGTCTCAAACAAGAGTTGGACTAGAAAGGCACACAATGACACATCACATTTAATTCAGAGCAATTTGCTTTTTTTTCAGTTCATTCATAAAAGTGCATAAGTGTTAAACAGACTACATGTTACAGATTAAAAACGTTGTTTAAGAATGATTTTTATTTAATAAATTAGGTTTCACCTTAGTTTTAGTAACATTTTACACCATGTACTACTGGCTTACCTATTATTAAGATATTAACTGTTTATTAGCACTTTTAAAGTATGATCTTATTTTAACATTTTTATTATATATTATATATTTTATATTACTTCCCAATACCTAAACCCCACTGTTACCTTAATAACTATTAACAAAGTCCCTTTAAGGCAAGTCATTCACTCGGCGGCCATCTTTGAAACGCCTCTCGGGCAGTATGCTCAGGCATTCTGTCTGAATGGGGAAACATCAAATTCTCCAAAGCTGTTTGCCAAGCTTACAGTTACATTAAGTATTAGGAATCACCAATAAAATTAAACAACAACTATCTCATAAGTTTCATTTCTAAACGTTTGAATCAAACACAATCGCCATTTTTTCATGTTGCCCGAGCTAATGCGCATGCTGACCTGAAATGAACAAGATCACAACACCAACCTAATTTATGGCCGTTCTACACATTATCATTCTCTGAATAATGCCTTGTCCGATCACGCTGCTCTTCTGAAGCAATTCTTAAACTTGGTCTTGATGGCGAATTACTTCCAGAAACAAAAGCGACTCTTTGTTTACAAGTTTGTGGGCGTTTGAGTAGTTGCTGTCATGTGATGTGCATTTGACAGGGCGGACTGTACCTCTCGGTCGTTTCATACAGATTACAAAACCACAATACGTTTGTTTTCAAGTGTAGTTGGTTTATTTAAAAGTACAATTTCAAGCTTTATGCGGATATATTTCTTATGTTTGTGAAGCAAGTATTCGCTTCATGTCTGGTCTGAGCTTCTCCCCCGGAGAATCGCCAGTCTATATCGATCGATGATTGGCTCCTCTATTAGTAGGCGGGGCTTCATTCGCCTTATTGACAGTTACACTTTTCCTCATTCAAAACTATACGAGTGACACGTCTTGTGTATTCAATAGTCTTTGCTATTAATAAGCAGCTAATTAGTAGTTTATTGAGCTAAAAGTCTTAGTTAAAAGTGTGACTATTATTATCATTATTATTATTTTAATTCAACAAGAACACATTAAAGTGATCAAAAGTAGGATTAAAATATTTAAAGATTAATATTAAAGTCACACATATACACATATTTAAAACAAACACTTATTTTTATGTTATTGCTATGTTAATATGTTTTCATATTGACCTAATTAAACATATCAAAGAAATGTCATGACAATACATCATTATCATAAATCATTATTGCTATTATTTATGAGGCAAAAATGATCTAACTATTCTAAAAGACAATTGGATAATTGCTCTAAACCATACAGCCTTCTCAGGTGTAAAAAATAAAATAAAATAATGACAATAATAAAAATCAATGGCAAAATGACAAGTAACACCATTTCAAACAGTCACCGGGGTTGATTTTAACTCACATTTGGCTTTCAGCAAGTTTTAATTTTAGGCCCTGATTACAACTGAGGCTGTTTTTTGAACCTCATGGTGCACAGACTCTTAATCACCAAGCCAACCTCTACATAAAACATCATTAGTAGCTCCACTGCATTAGAAACACAAATGCCCATGTGTACTGTATGACTAAATTATGAATCATGTTTGCTGCAAACCTCCAAAAGGATTATGACTTGTACATTCGCATTATGAATTCCTGGATTTGAGCCTCCAGTCATTTACACACAGGGGACGTCAATGTGTCAATATACAACTCGCTCACCGACTCACGGTGTCATCATCAGTGTTCAAAGAGGAGAACATCCCTCTAGATCTGAACATGCTGTTTACATTCTCACTCAACCAGCCATTAGAATATGCCTTCTGATGCATGATGCAATTTTAATGAAAAATCACGAATGAAATGGGAAAGAAGTGGTAATATTTCTTCAACACATTTCTAAACAATAGTTTTAATAAATAATTTCTAATAACTGATTTCTCTGCTATGATGATATAAGTGCATAATATTTTACTATTTTATTTTTCAAGATACTAGTATTCAGCTTAAAGTGACATTTAAAACTATTTAAAACGCTATTATTCATTCATTCATTCATTCATTCATTCATTTTCATTTCAGCTTAGTCCTTTTATTAATCTGGGGTCGCCACAGCGGAATGAACCGCCAACTTATCCAGCATATGTTTTACGCAGCCGATGCCCTTCCAGCTGCAACCCATCACTGGGAAACATCCACACACACTCATTCACACACATACACTACGGACAATTTAGCTTACCCAATTCACCTATACCACATGTCTTTGGACTTGTGGGGGAAACATGCAAACTCCACACAGAAATGCCAACTGACCCAGATGAGGCTTGAACCAACGACCTTCTTGCGTGAGGCGATTGTGCTACCCACTGCTCCACCGTGAGGCTAAAACGTTATTAAGGTTATTAAAACTAAGTTATGAAAACTAGGTTAATTAGGTTAATTAGGCAAGTTAGAGGATTTAGGTAAATTATTGTATAACAGTGGTTTGTTCTGTAGACAATAGAAAAAATATTGCTTAAGAGGACTTATATTATTGACCTTAAAATGTTTTTAAAAACAATTAAAAACTGCTTTTATTCCAGCTGAAATAATAAAGCAAATAAGACTTTCTCCAGAAGAAACAATATTATAGTAAATACTGTGAAAAATTCCTTGCTCTGTTAAACATCATTTGGTAAATATTTAACAAAAGAAGAAAAATAAATCACAGGGCTGATAACTGTGACTTCAACAGTGTGTGTGTGTGTGTGTGTGTGTGTGTGTGTGTGTGTGTGTGTGTGTGTGTGTGTGTGTGTGTGTAAATACACACATAAACGTATATATTTGATAACAATTATATTTCTAAATTAAATATTTATATTTAATATGAACTTAATATTATATACTTGATTTTTGTATATACAATATTTATGCACAGTGAGTATACACACACTATGTGTACTGTGTAACTTTTATTTTGGATGTGATTAATTGCGATTAATCCTTAATATTTTCTAAAGGAATCTCTATAATAATACATTTGTGCATATACAGTAGATTAGTCACCACCAAAGCCAAAACTGGAACTTGTCTAACAAAAAAAACTTTAATAAATTAACATACCCAAATTAATTTGTTACATTTTAATAAACAGGAAAAAATCAAGGGAAACAAAAAAATAATAAAAATAAACTTAGTTGACATTTTGTAGTTTGTAATTTGTTTTTGCAATAACTGGTTTGAATTGACATGTATTATCTTGGGCGGCACAGTGGCTTAGTGGTTAGCACTGTTGCCTCACAGCAAGAAGGTCGCTGGTTCGAGTCTCGGCTGGATCAGTTGGCATTTATGTGTGGAATTTGCATGTTCTCCCCGTGTTCACGTGGGTTTCCTCCGAGTGCTCCGGTTTCCCCCACAATCCAAAGACATGCGTTATAGATTAATTGAATAAACTAAATTGGCCATAGTGTATGCGTGTGAATGAGTGTGTATGGATGTTTTCCAGTACTGGGTTGCAGCTGGAAAGGGATCCGCTGTGTAAAACATATGCTGGATAAGTTGGCGGTTCATTCAGCTGTGGTGACCCCCATGAATAAAGGGAAAGCCGAAGGAAAATAAATGAATGAATTAATGTATTATCTTTCTATTCCTTAAGATGTTAGGTGACCAAACTCCTATTTTAATGAATATAACCATTTAATAAAACTGTTTTGTTCAAATGCACCAAAATATTAAGTGAGAAATGGATATATTAAGTGAGAAATGGATGAAAATATTAATTTTCAAAAGGGTACATACACATTTATGCTGTATAATTTATGACAGCAATAAAGAGTTAAAACTATAGTCTAATAGGCATTCATGACAGCAAACTGAAAGGCAAGTTCACTCCGACATTACTACAACTCATTATTGAACGTAATTAGAACATATGCGACTGGTGTTTCTCTACATGCTGATTACTTTCTCATCACAATGGACTTAATTACAGTGCCTTTTTCTAAAGCCTCCTCATGCACCTGTTAGGCGGTTCAATTTAATGCCATTGTCAGCTGTCACTTATCCTCAGTTTTCTTGCTATTGTCTTTTTTGTATATAATCTATCACCCTGGCATCATTTACTCACCCTCATTTCATACACCAAACCTGTAGACAGTTATTGTGAGGAGCATAAATGGAGATTCTTTTGAATGACGCTTGAACTGCTGTTGTGCACACAATGAAAGTCAACAGGGACTTTTGCACCAGAGGAACATTTTCATCTATCAGCTTAAGTTAAAACAAATTTAGTTATTGGAACTGGAACTAAGTTAACCTTGTGACTTTTACTTTATTATCATTATTTTTTTTAATAAAGGAAAACAGTTGTGCACTGTAAAAAATACTGGGTTCCATGTAATTCCTTCATGTTGTGTCAACAGAAATCAGTTAGGTTAATGTAATTGTTTTCATAATGTAAGTGGATTGAACATGAAACAATTAAGTTGTCCCAAAAACAACCCTGAAGAACAGTGTTGTTTAAGCCCATTTCAAATTAGTTTGAACAAGCAGCAAAAATATTTGTTTTGAGTGTACAGTACACTTGTTCACCACTAATGTATTAATGTATTATTAAGTATTATTAAGGAAATTTTGACTTTTTTTCTTTACGTTTCATTAAACATAATGTATGTTTCACTCCACTTTATTTCATAAATAGAGTAAAAAGTTATTTTGAAGTTGAGAAAGTCTGATTTGTGAACAAGCTGAATTTTGTCAGGTAACTTGTTAAATCGTTGCACAAATCACATTGAACAATTCATTTGTGCATTGTGCTGCTTTCACACCTCTAATACCTTTCCTTTGGTCCGGACCAAGGTTAAAAATGATACATTGTTAGATCCAATTCACACCAGATCAACTTCTCTGAACTAAAACAAACCAAACAGCAGTCACTTGACAACATCTACATCAGATGTTGGCTAGACGAATTTCCTGAACTGCCTATTAGCGTAAATTAACGTGTGGGAAATTCACGTGTGCAATACACGGAAGTAAACTAAGACGGGAGGAAAGGTCAACAGGCTCTATGGACCTTTCTTGCAACTCCACATTTGTCCATGACCTGCCATAATTGCAGGAAAATTGTCTAAAAACATTTTCTCATTCCAGAATTGATGTCACAACTGACTACGGCAGCTGGTTGAGTCTAAAAAAGTGAAGACTTTTTGCATTTGAGTCGGTTCACATTCTCACCACAAACAAAGTGCTCCAGGGTTTGTTTAAAAGACCATCTCTTTAAGGTCTCGGTACGCTTGTTTGGTCAACTTTTGGTGCGGACCCAAGTATGGTTGTCACTTTTATACTTGCCCAAACGAATAGCATCAAAAAGGCAAACATTATTGTGTTTTAACCGAATTAAATGATGCAGGTATGAAAGCAGATCCGACTGCATCTGTTCGTGAGTAAACGACTTACTGAATCCAAATGATTCAGTCAGAGTGATTCTACAGTTAACAACTCACTGCATTTTCAAACTTATTCAAAACAATGACGCTCCTCTCAGATTGAGTGATGTTGAGCTGAAGTTTAGGATTCTTCATTTAGCATTTTAATTATTGTGTTAAGCGTGTATTTGACGGTATACATTTACACGCATTTTATGTTTACTCATTTCTGTTATATAGTAGGCCATACTTTTTTGTTAGTTTGTACAATTGACTGCACAACTGATTTAATTATTAATATACACTCAAAATAGTACATTTGCTGTTCAAACTACTTATTTAAAATGAGCTGAAACAACACAATTCTTTTTGGAGACAACTTAATTTATTCAATCCACTTAAATTTGTAAAAACGAGTAAGTTAACTTAATGTTCATGTTGTCCCAACACAAATCCATTGTGTGGAACCCAGCATTTTTTACAGTGTACGTTTTGGTATTGAAACGAAACACTTTCTTACAAATTAAACATCCATCAACAAGAATTTAGCATTTTTATTTATTACAAACCATACATTAAAAACCAAGTACTTTTATTCTTTGACTCAATAAAAATCTACATATTACAATTTTACTCAAGTGCTTGATTTGTGCATTTCATTCATCTCTGAATTTCTGACTGTATGAAAAAAATTTAAAGTCAGTCATACAGGTATGATATGACGATATTAGATAACATCGGTATGATTTTGGCATGAGTAAAATGACATCACTTTCATATTTGGTTGAACTATACCTTTATTTATGATAATTCTATTTGCAATGAACCACAAAAAAATCTGTTTGGGTCGTGCCTGATGCAATTAGAAGATGAAGATTAAGAGTCAATCCTCACGCACAGTCAAATTCCCCAACAGAGATATCCATGTTCACATATCTGTAGGAAGATTTAAGTTTTATGCTCTCTTGGGTCATTAAGAAACAAGCCAGTGCTAAATCCCAGCTTATCACCCTCCATCCATTCCCTGTGATCACCTGACACATGGGCATCTGTGGAAGTCACCAAAAAAAAAGCTGCATTATAATGGACCTCACGCTCCAGTGGAAATAAATGAACTATATTCATCCTCATAAAGTGGCTCCCTATAGGCGTATCAACCTCAAGGCTTCTTCGCAACCTCTTTATTATATTAAATGATTTGGTCGTTCACACCTGCAGCTTGTATTCTGCCTTAAAGTCTGCAGATAATCCTCCTCGGCTGTTCTGGAGGAGATAAACAATGGATTCTCTGTGGATTTGGCCAAATCCAATTTAGGACACAGTGCCAGGCTACTGGTCTCTAATGTTAGTCACAACACTTCTCTGGCCTCTCAGCAGTGGCCGGCGATTAATACTCTTTAATGGAATACAAATTACTGGGAGAGTCGTTTTTTTTCTTCTCCTCTCCTGTACGTGATGCTGCTCTCCAATGAGAGCGGCTTGGGCCTCTTAATAATTTTCTTGTAAGTACCGTGTGATCCTACAGGACTGCCGGAGATGATCCTAGCAGATAATTAATCATACGAGCAAGTAATTATGGAATCTAACGCCTATGAAAGGTGAAAGTACTTTGGATATTTTACAAATTACAAGCTCAGTACATCGACAACCAAGCTACAGTCAAATACTGTAATAGATTTATAATCATTTTAGAGGCATAATAGTAATTAAAAAGTATTATTATTATCATTAAATAATAATAATAATAATAATAATAATAATAATAATAATAATAATAATAATAATAATAATAATAATGGGCCT
>CAIGQW010053418.1:3695187-3705867 GCA_903798125.1 Danio choprae
AGATAGATAGATAGATAGATAGATAGATAGATAGATAGATAGATAGATAGAACAATGGATGGATGGATTGATAGATGGATGGATGGATGGGTGGATGGATGGATGAATAGAAAGAAAGTTAGAAAAAAGCATGTAATGACAGAATTTTGAATTTATAGATAAAATAACAGAAAGATGGAAAGTTATGGAATGATAAACAAAACAGATGGACAGACCGAATGATAGACAGAAGGAAATAACAATAGACAGAACAACAGAAAGTTTCATAGAAAGATCACTAAAAAGACAGATCAAAAACACATCAATACATATAAAAATCCAACTCTTTTTTTTCATTCAGTATGTTGTGCAGCCCTGCTAAAAATACAGTCCCCAGCTGCTGATGCCCCATTAAGAATGCTTCTTTCTAGTTAATTAAACAGCGCAGCGCTAAGCGAGACTACCTCCGGTGTCATATCCCAGCACCAGGTGAAAGGGGCAAGCTGGGAGAGCCGGGCACGATCTGACATGTTGGCATCGATTTCCTGCATAATTTGCTTGCGGGTGACAGGGAAAGTGCTGACTGGGGCATGCTACTCTTGCAATCTGCATTAATTTACAGGTTAGGTGAAGATTAGCATTGATTCTTCTGCCAGGGGTTGAGCTGCGGGTGGGATGGTGAAAGTTTCTCCGCTCGAGAATGATCTATGAAAGACTAAATCAAGAGTGACTTTGAAGAAACCATTTCAAACCACTTCAGAGACACGTGGCATCATCATGATTTCAGCTATGCTTCCAATACCAGCAGGCAGAGATTTACCAGCAGCCTGCGAGATGTGATTTTACCTGACACTAAAGTGGCGTATGGCCACTTAATTTCAATAAATTGCAAACGAACACGAGGAAATATATAAACAGACTCATTGTGAGCAGCGAGCCGCATCTTTGCCTTTCATTTCAACTGTTTTGTGGTCCTCAGAGGCGCTATGATGTCATTATCAGTAAATGCTTCTTGATGAGCTGTGACTTCTTCCATATGACTGTGTCTTTCCTGTTAAAGTCATCTGGATCAAAGGGAGGGCTTATTCCAGGCTTTATTGAGGAAGAAAAAGTAGGCTAAATTAATATTAACTTCAAACTGCTATGCTGCAAATTTAATCTAGCTATTTTTAGCATTTCATAAAAGTCAATAAGACTGCTCTACTTCTGACACACATTTGGCGCTCTGTAGAGCTTCTCGTGTGTTCTGATTAGGCATCCATCAGGTAAATGCATTGTATAGGTGCTGTATGTTCATAACGCACAGACCAGAAATAAAGCAAATAACTGTAAATAGAGTGTTTGCATTTGCCTGACACATTTAAGACTTTAAAAACTGGCTCAGCAAAACAAAGCAAGTTCACTTCCCCCAACATTTGTCTGTTTATCATTATGCTAATTTTCTTAAAGGGCACAAACATGTTATATTGACAACCCAGATTCTTAAACTTGTCTTTAAATAATAATAATAATAAAAAGCAAACCTGTCAAAATGAACTATGCGTCAGTTAAACAATACGGCTGTTAGTTGATGAAAAATCATCATCAACATCATTAAGTTATTAACATTTTTGGGAATATTGTATTTATTTTTTGCATGATCTTACAAAGGCGACATTTAAATTATTGTCATATTGATGTTAATTATGTGTGTTTGAGAAGATCAATGGATTGCAGTGCACAAAAGAATTTTAAATGCACGATGCCAAGGCAAAGATCTAACCGTCACAAAGCTTATTCTGTGATAATTTGGCAAGGTTTAAATAAGTAAAACTATTAATGCTCTTGGAGCAGCACGATGGCGCAGTGGGTAGCGCTGTCGCCTCACAGCAAGAAGGTCGCTGGTTCGAGCCTGGTTCGAGCCCATGTTCGCATGGGTTTTCTCTGGGTGCTCCGGTTTCCAAAGACATGCGCTATAGGTGAATTGAGTAAGCTAAATTGTCCGTAGTGTGTGTGAAAGAGTGTGTATGGATGTTTGCCAGTACTGGGTTGCAGCTGTAAGGGCATCCGCTGCATAAAACATATGCTGGATAAGTTGCCGGTTCATTCCGTTGTGGCAACCCCTGGTTAATAAAGGGACTAAGCTGAAAAGAAAATGAATGAATGAATAAATGCTCTTTGCAGCACATTTTTTGACTACACTTTGATCGGTTAGGACATGGAAGAAGTTTAGTTTTTTAGTCCTGGTTTGGTTTGTTTTGATGTCTTTGGTTTGTGTTGCATGCATGTTCATATGTCAGTCATTTGATGGAAACACAGACTGAGACCATGCATAGATATAGATGTCAGCATTCACACTTGCACTAATAGAACCATCGCTCTATTAGCCACAGCACAACGAATCCTGCCAATTGAGCACACCCTAAAACAGTGTGACACTTATAGTATGTAACACTGAAAGAGCAATACAACCCCGTACAGCAGCCAAAAACCACACACTTAGCTCCTGCATTACATGACACTTCAGCAGGATTACAACAGCTAATAAAACGCTGAAAGAAACTGCTGAATGCCCTACATTTCTAACAACAGTCGTCATTCATCAAGGCCTTTAACAAGAACAGTTACGATTTTGACATATAGGCCTGCGTTTCTTCACCATGCCGTGTATAGCTCTTTGATTTATTCTTTTTTGCACAGGTAAAAAAAATAAAAGATTTCCTCATGGGGGTAGAGGAAAATAAAAATGACAAATTAATCAACTTTTATGTCTAAAGTGCTAGGGAGAATTGAGAACATATCTTGCCCTTAAGGGTAAACTTAATTTTTAATTGAGCAATGAGCTGCTCTGAATCAAAGTGGGAGAGAAAGGACAAAAACAGATCCACCATGTTCCAAAGAATTGGCTTAAACCATGAAAATGAAGGCCACCCTGCCTGCAGCTTCAGGTCCACTATTGAATAGGCCTTTATCAGATTGCTACCTCTGGGCTTCGGGCCAAACGGATGCTTAGGCATATATCTCTGAAGGTAAAACACAAACATAAGTTACAAATAAAGAGCACAATGGACTATTAGCCATTTGCAATAGCTTTAATTGTTGTGTATTTAAGTAATGTGGGTTTATGCTGAACTAATTCTACATAAAGATTTCCAAGCACTCCACAATGTCAGACCCCCTGGAAAGAAACACATCTCCGACTGATCCAAGCAGATCCCTGGGCTAATGAGTCCTTCCAACATGCAGGAGACAAAGACAAAGGAAATCGAATGTCTAGATGCACTTATTGAGGGAATTTTCCCCAGGTATGCCGAAAACCAAGAGGCTGAGTAAATAATGCTAAGACAAGAAAGTGGTAAACAACTTTATCAGATGCTCAAACTGGGACTAATTACAAATCTGTCACATTCAATTCGGGTTAAATTCGTAATGCAGACAAAAACGAAAAGGAAAAAATCTAAACAAGTGGTTTATTGTTTCTTCAAAATCCTTGTCAAATTTGTTGCCACAGTCTTTTTGGGAAATACTTTGGTATTTGCTCATCACAAAGTGAATAAATATATCTTTATGCAGAGTAAAATTTCATTTTTTTAAACAATCTGCTGTTACCTTAAACACTTTGAGCTGATCACTTTGGTTTTATTCGATTTGCATTTATTAGGAGAAACAAATTGTCAACACAAGGCCCACATTAAAAGAAAGTCATTTCTTAAATTTGTATAATTAAGTTTACTTTTATGAATTATAAAACATATTTAAATGAATGAATATAATTTTATGTAATATTGTGATAAAACGTCTGCTCTAGCTTTAATACAACCAAGCTCTAAAGATCCACACAAAAAGATTTTACTGCTTAGATCTCCCTGATTAATGACCCTGTAGGTGGCATTCCCTGTAGGTAAATCCAATTTCCGGTAAGAGTCAGAAAATGAGCATTTAAGAGTTTGGCCTGATGCGTTTTGCGTTCTTGTTTGTTTGTTTGTTTGTTTACCATACTTTCTTTTTGTAGTTAATAGTTAATATTGCATTGAAGGTATAAAAGCAACATCTCATAAATTAATTGACACATAATTGGTGCAATCTTTATGAAATCTACTTACATAAGACACATTAAAAGGTACAACGTGCTTGTATTCATGCTGGGACTGGTTTATTGGTATGGGTAGGTTCAAGGGTATAACATTAGAATTATACATTTATTTAAAGACATTCATAATAGGAACAAATACCTTCAGTTAACTTTATATAGAGGTGTAATATAACTACACACAACTGTAAAGCAATATATTGCAAGCATTTTATGCAAGTCCAAATAAAAGAGAGTTTTATTTCACAGTCCAGACTTTTGAAGAATCAACAGAAGAAAAAAATCTATTACGACTTTAAGTGTTTTTTTCCCGTAGAATAAAAGGTGCAGATTAACCAACTTGTCAAGAGAAAGTGCTGAAGGTGAGAACAGACTTGTGAAAGTTTGTTAATTTGTGAATATCTTCCAGGAAAAAAAGCGATCAAAGCTCTTAAATAGATTCACGAAGAAAAGAACAAATAAATAGAATGAATGAAATAAAACCAGCTTTGCTGCCTTGAATAAAAGCTCTATAGAAAAAAAAACAGCTAGTAGGGAGGGGGGAGGGATTGTGCCAGTGCCGCAGTGTGGACCTCCACTCATTCACTTGACAGCACACGCCTCCCTTTCCTTCCCAAACTACCCTGAGACTGACTCTCAGATCTGTAAAAGCTCCCACCAACACCAACATTTCAAACTCCAAAATGTCAACCCAGGTGATTAAATCGACAGGCATCCTAATCTTTTGTTACCATGAACCAAATGGCAGATAAATCCCCTGCAATCCCCTAGAGTGAAACTCAGAATTCTTAATGCGAGGGCACAAACAAAGAGGCAGCGGCTTTGATAAGGAGGAGCACACCTTTGGAGCAAACTGCTGAGGTGGCAGCATTGTTTGAATAAGAATGTGCTTGATGTAATATGATAATGGCGGTGAAATGAGGATGTGCATTCAATATCTTACAAAGGATATTGTGGAGCATCCTTCTGTAGTGCTTGAGCTAGCTGTAAGGCTGTAAAAGGATAGGAGCTGGACAAAGAATAAGCACTGAACGATCCCTGTGAAATATGGCTCAGCCTGATTCCAATGATATAGGCAAATTACACAGCTCACCACCAATAAATGACGTTGCAACGAATCTGATGGGCTTGTCTGAATCTGAGAGGCTATTGGCACCATTTAGTAAGGTAGCCCAATCAAACCTTAGTAATCAATATTCATTAACAATTAACAACTGAATTAAACTGTAAACAACTGTAATTAAAGCTAATGCAATTTTCTGTTAAAATAGTTTATCACAGGTTAATGTGCATAGACAGCTTTAGAATTGACAGGACTAAATGTTTGAGGTAGGTGCTAGAGGGCCTTCTCATAAAAATTTGAACAGTATTTTAAAAACTAAAATCTATAGTTTTTCAAACCATTGCAATGATATTTGTTGTGATAAGTATTAAAATTGTATGTAAGTAAGGTTAGTATGTAAAAGATTGTAAACAAATAGATAAATAAATAAATGCAAGAGCAAAGTATTGATTTGACTAAATATAAAAACAAAGTGATGAGTTTGAGAAACCTGGAGGGATTGAGAAACCTGTTTAGCACTAATTTCATTATAATTAATAAAAATAAAAATGCATTAAAAAAACATGTATAGGGTTTAGACATTGGGTGAGTGTTTACCTCTTCAGAATCAGGAACACAGCATGGTATGATCAAGCTCACCACAAAATGCTCTAATCTGTGCTGAAACTGTCCAGCTCAAACCAAGTTAATCCACCTAAGAAAAACAAGCCAGATGGTCCCGAGCAACTGTACAGGATCCTGCTTTTATTTACCTAGTGCCTCGAGTTACAACCGTAAGCCTTGTGAAGAGGCAGCAGGCGGCAGCACCTGGCTCTCTAAAGCAGATGGGGTGACAAGATTTGGCGTTCCACAGAATGATAACCTTGCGATTCCTGGAGCACCAAAGCAAGTGGAGCGCTGTCCCAGGGGTGTCATGATACGCAGGCACACTCTCCTATGGAGATCACCAAGGTTCAATCGGGCATCACTTTCTGAGGCATGTCGTAACCCTAAATCACACGCACACACTGGTAACTGCACACGCATAGTTCTAGGATTTGATTGCTTCCAATGTTGGAATGACCTCAGGGAACTCAACTCAGGTCGTTTGAGGAATCGTTAAAATGATATTACTAGAGGAACATCTGAATTACCTGACAGAAGGAGCCTCATGAGCAGAGGACAGGGCGGATCTTGCTGCTACTACTCATTAACACCCACTTACTTACAACTAACCTTTTCTATTAGCCTTGGCCACTTAAAGAGCAATTCAGGGATTTCAAGATCTCACTGACGGTGCATCACATCAAAGTTCACAACCCTTGACCGCAATCCTCCCATCAGAGCTACAAATGGAGTTAATGCTCCACTGAACTGCAAAAGCCCTCGCACGGGTGTCACTCTGGTAGAAAACAATAGGATCACACAAGTACTGTATGTGTGCATCTCTAGTCTCTAGTACATGCCCTGAGACACTGCCATGTGTTGTTCTCCCTTACACACACACCTTTAATATTTAAGCCTCTGCCAAGACTAAACAAGTTCAGGTCTCTGGTTATATAAAGGATACCCATCCTGCACTACATTTCACAACTTAGCTGGGTTTTTCTGAAGTTCTGATATAAAGCTTATATATAAACTCACACATATTTACTTGTCACAAAGAGTCCAATGGATGGGAAAAGTATTGTATGCTACTGTATGTAACTCTAGTAGCGACTCAGATTATACTTTATGAGAATACAAGTGCAAGATGAACATCGTTAGCTTATGTGATTAGTCTTTATGCATGAGTGCCCCCGCACAATAGACGCGGCCCAATGACCTCCACACACTCTCTCCCATCAGCTTTTAATCCACTGCCTCTATCTTTCTGAGATATTCTCCACAAACAAGGGGGAATAACAAAAACAAGAGCTTGAGGTTTGCAAACTGAGTCACCATCACCATAATTCAACAGAGTACACCATGTAAAATTATTAAAATGTAGTACCAAAATTGAACAAAAGTGTCCGTTGACTTCATACTAATGATGCATGTAACAGCTCTCACTTCAGTTCCTAACAAATTCAGAGTTGTTAACAGCCATGACTGAATGCGATCAAAGAGAAAACATGGACTCTTTTCTTACAATCCTTGTGTAAACATCACAGCATCTCATCAAAGCAACTTGCAAGCTAAACCCATTCTGGGAAAGTGGCACAGTTTTCCCAGGGTGCCCCAGGAGACTTAAAGGCAGCCAAAAATAGTAGCATGTACGTAAATGAGAGCATGGCTAGCCTGATGTAACATAGGAAAAACACATGACAGGAAAGTCCCTGTACCGGCATGGGTGATGCACCATGATATCTCGGTAGATATTTATACCTCACTACCTGTAGAGGAAGAACAGAGCAGGTAAGAAAAGTCAAAGTGTGACTTACCCAAAAGATGAGGTTGAAGACGAACATCATGTATTTCAGACAGCACAGGCAGCCTCTCGCCATGTTGCACTTCTTGAACTCTAGAAGGAACACAAAGGATAGATCCAGATAAAAGACCACGTATTTGCTGCCTTTAGGAGCCTTGTACTTATTGCTGCCTTTATCGTCAGCAGTTGCTCCACTCTGCGCAGCGGTTTGCGCACGTGGCCCAGTGGACCCGTAAAAGGCACCAGCGGTAAAACCTCTTCCTCCGAACGGCCGTCCAGAGGTGGAGGCTTGGGCAAAGTCTGAGTCACGGCTGTCCACAGAGGGGCTACGGTGGATGGCGGATTCCTCACTACTTGACTTCTCCATGCTCTGGAACAGAACCCACGCTCTTTATTTCATTCTCTATCATGTCTCTTGAAATAGCACCTTGAACTTGCGCTCTAGTGCTCTAAAAAGTGTTAGTCTTTCTCTTTCACATAAAAGATCAGGATTAAGTCAATCAGACAGCGGATTTGCAAAATCGCTCTAGTGGATGTGGCAGCTTGCCCTGGAGCCTTGCTGTAATATCCAGAAGCGTTACACTCCCACAAGCAGGTGCACGTTGAGTGAAGCTGAAGTTTCAGCAGTATTCCTTCACCCTACGTCCCCTCAAAAAGAGTGTCCACCCCCAGCCCAGGCAATGTCCGGTTTTGGTTCAGCTGCTGCTCAATCCCACACTTCTGCCTGCTGACCTCAGCTCTGTCTTTCCACGAGGAGTTGATGAGTTCCCACAGCCTTCTAACTTACACCCCCGTTCTCCTCTCGAGATTTTGCGCTCTGAGAGACTCTCTAGATCCCTCTTTATTATTTCTTTTTTATCCTTGCTTTCCAGAATCAATCACGCTGCTCTGACTTAACCAGTCTCTGGCACGGCATGCTTTTCCTTGCTCCTCTCCTCCTCTCTCTGTCTCCACTCTCAATCACTGCTCTGGTGCTGATACATGCTATTATCAGCAGCCGCATCTAGTGGGCATTCCCTTCCAGCCTAGCGCAAAGCTTTCACCTCTCTCTCTCTCTCTCTCTCTCTCTCTCGTTCTGCCTGTACTCCCCTCAGCCCCTCCTCTGACAGACAGACCACCAATAAGGTGCTAGCCCCTCCCCAACAGATACAGCAGCTTTAATGTGCTTATCATCACTGTGCTTTATGCCTATACAAGTTCAGTGCTGTCAAATGTGCAGGCTGGGCAGAGGAGAGTCTGGGAGGGTAATGATGAATTTAAAAAAAATCATGAGCTGATGGTGGAGGAGGGGGACGAGGGTAGGGAGGTGAATATGAGACCGAGCACGCAGCTGCACATTCGACTAGTGCATGGAGTTGTGGATATGTTAATGAAAAAAGAAGCTTTAGAGTTGTAATAAGTGCAAAAGTAAGTCTAATAATTTAATAAGCAAAACGTGTATAGATATACCACCATCTGCATTCACTGGCATGTCACAAATAACTGATATCTAGAAATATGTGGCAGTGACATGAAACATATTTAAAGGCTTTGTTTTGAAACATATAAAAGGTTTAGTTTGATTAATGTTTAGTATTTTAAAACGTTTCATCTATGCTTCACCTTTGCAGTGTAAGAATCCCGGGTAAATTGGCAGTGCATCGGTATCAGGGATTATAGCACCATTTCAAGCATTGACATTGGATAGTAGCTAGAAGGGTTACACCTTAAGTATCTGATGCATATGTTTTATACATACTGTACAGTCAACTGTAAAACAGTAAATGTGCACGGTTTCAATTTCCATGAAAATATTTCACAAGTCAAGACAACTGTCAATTAAGCAATTTGTTTGAATCAGTCTCTGTCTCTTACAACTAAATGATGTGCTGGCTGCAAGTGGACATCTGATAATTAATTAAAAAGAGCTAATATTATTTTAATTATCCCAATTCTATCACATTTGTTCCATCAGATTTATTTTCCTCACATTGTGCATCATCAGGCTCATCCACAGTGGTAAAAATGCACCATCAGAACAGCCTTTAAGCTTGCTCTGTCCAAATTCACTTAAAGAAAATCCAATAAAAATCCTTTTCTGAAGATATAGGTGGCATCGAATAAAAATGCCTTCTAATACAGATACGGTGATGAATGTGAAGAGGAGGAATATGACTGGAACATGATGCATGTGTGATTCCAAACCACTCGAATAGTTAACAGGTTTAAACCCAAACTTAAGTTAATATTACAATATGCCTTTTTTGACATACCACTTCAGTAAAATAGCTTAAATGCATGTTGAATTGAAACTGTAGGCACCAGGGTTTATGCTCCAATCTGACTCTTTTTTTAAACCAATCTAACCTTAATCCTATTAACCTATTGACCTATACAGTTTGTAAAGCACTATTACTGTGCGAACTATTACTGTGTGAACGGGCTGTTCAGAATCAGCATGGACATGTTTTAAAATGAGCACTAAGGTAGCCAAAAACTAAAACCCAAATTAACATTTGATTTGGACAATACAAGTCCATTTAATAAGATAAAAGAGAACTCCGAATGTTGGCTTTAGAGCCTGTCTAGGGAACAAAGTATAATAAAACGTGGTTTGTGTAGTTGACTTTTTCTTTTCAGCCATAACCTCTCACGTTTTCATCAGAGTAGAAATCACGGTAAAGCCTAAACTAAATGGTCAGTATGCACTAATGACGCATTTCAAGTTGCAAGTGTCAAACGGTTAATCTGGCTACTTAGATCCGAAAACCAGCCAGCTATCATCGATCGCTGTTTCATCACAATACTGCCTCTAATTTACTATGCCTTTTTTTTTCTCCAGCAGATATCTATAGTCCTCCCCGCATTTAGTAGCATGATTCACAGCTTTAAACAGCCCCTAATATCAATGCAATTGACAGCGCAGTGGAAGGTCTTGATTGAGGAATCGGGCTTCATTCAGAGCTAGAAACCCCATGTGGAAAGCTTCAGAATGCAGAGCCTTTGAGGTTGAAGTCATCAGTCTGCTAATGCCTGATTCAATATCACCTGCGTCAATGCTGGCACGCTGGTTGACGGGCATTCGTTTGGCCACCTCTCGGGCCATCTAGTCTTGATTCTGTCCTGAGCAGAGAGCACACGCTTAAGACCACACGCTGAACTCGATACCCACAGGAGAACACGCTCCAAAAAAAAAAAAAA
>CAIGQW010053418.1:3706267-3733323 GCA_903798125.1 Danio choprae
ACACACACACACACACACACACACAAACGATGTCTTTGAAGTTTGAGAAGTATGGCAGTGACCCAGGAGTTGATGGGACTGTAATTTACTGTACAGCGCTGGCTTACAGCTCCAGTCATGAATTATCTGAGTTGTTCAATTATTGGGGGTGTCAATAGATCAAAATTGGTTAACTTTTAAAGATATGGTTCACCAAAAATTCACCCTAGTTGAATTTGTTACTTCTATTGAACACAAATTAAGATATGGCACTCATTTACTTTTATAGTAGGTATAAAAAAGTACGTTTTATGTTTTGGGGTACCATCAACTGTTGTTTTGAGTTCAATAAAGAAACTCTTTATTAAGTAGTAAATAATAGTAAATAATTTGAGCGAACTATTATCTTTATTCTATTATATATTTATTATATTTTTAAGCATTTTAACACTTTATTTTGTCATTATTTGATATGTCCAGCAAAGTTAACCACCAGATTGCACTAAACTATTTTTTTTTAATTCAAACTGTATTTGCATGAAATTACACACTTTCCATATTTCAATAATTAAAAAAAAATACATTTGTATTTTTGCATTACCACATCTGGTAATGTTGACAGGCATAATGTTTATATATCAGTTTTATTGACTGTTCTGAATAAAAAAAACAAAACTAAAAACCTTGTGACATCATTTGTGCCATTTTAACTTTAATACCAGAATATATGATTGAATTTCTCATTTTAAAACGTTTTCCTACATTTAAATAATATTATTTTTATGCAAAAGTTTTAAATAATGGTTTTAATAATGGTTTATTTTTTTTAATTGGATATAAAAAAATGATGCAGACGTTTCTTCATGAGAAAGTTTACTGTAATACAATATATGCAATCTATGTGCTTTTTAAAGTAAATATAGTATACATTATACATTTGAGTGGTAACATTTTAATTTAAATACCAATTTTCACTATAAACTAAGGCCTTATTAGCTGTCTATTACTACAATATTGGCTGTTTATTTGTACTCATAAAGTACATATTCTACATGATCTAATTTTACATCCCTAATCCTATCACAGCAAGAAGGTCGCTGGTTCGAGCCCCGGGTGGGTCAGTTAGTGTTTCTGTGTGGAGTTTGCATGTTCTCCCCGTGTTGGCGTGGGTTTCCTCCGGGTGCTCCGGTTTCCCCCACAGTCCAAAGACATGTGCTGTAAGTGAATTGGGTAAGCTAAATTGTCCGTAGTGTATGTGTGTATGTCCTGGTTCTCCAGGTTGGGGGTTGAGCGTTGGGCTAATAACTCACCTCATAAAAACTAGATGTTACAAAACACCAACATGGTGGGGATAAATATCAATTTCAATATAAATGGCCCTGGGAGTAAGTAAGTAATCCTATCTACACTGTAAAAAAATGCTGGGTTCCACACAATTGAATTGTGTTTGGGACAATATGAAGGAATTAAGCTAACTTGTTGGGTTGTGCAAATTTATGTGGATTGAACATAAATTAAGTTGGCCCCCCATAAAAACCCAAGAATTGTGTTGTGTCAGCTCAATTTAAATAAGTAGTTTGAACAAACAGCAAATGCCATTGAGTGTAATATCTACTACTGTGCTAATAACTATTAATAAGCAGCAAATTAGGAGTTTATTGAGCTACAAGTCACAGTAAATGGTTAGTTAATAGTGATAACTGTACCTTAATATAAAGAGCGACAATATCTGTATTTAAAAAATATAAATAAACAGCTGATAGCCACCATGTTGATAGCTTAGATTTAACAGGATTTTCTCCATGCAAGTTTCTGACAGCTTCAAATAAAACTCACACATGCAAAGATGAAGCGACTCTAAAGCGGAGATCAAGAAATGAGTATCTTGAACAAAGAAGAGCTAAATTTACACTGCTGTTCCACCACGATACAATCATGTCAGCGTGAATCAATGAACCCTCGATGATAAAACACAGAATGATCTCTGCCTCAGTAGTTCCCTGCTCGACAGTTCACTCTACAAAAGGCCAAACAGTTGGACAAAACAGTAGGAGAAGAAGCTACTTCTAAGACCCACTGAGAACCATTAAAAAAACACATCCAAACTCTGCTTAAGTGGATTATTGTAAAGCTACATGGTGGAGTGATTACAAAGACATAAAAAAAAGAGATCAATGTGCATGCCAAAACCTTATCTCCACTCGCTTAAATCTTAATTTGTTGCTTTCATAAGCTGAACATCTTTAATTGCACCACGTTTGAGATCTGTGGTAGCTTTCCCAAGACAGTATCCAAGAGATTAAGCAATCTAATTTCACCACACCAAAAACAGAATTGTCTGTAATAGCTTTATTTCAATAACAAGCCCTAAATTGTTGAGAATGGGACTTTTAAAGACTCTAATTTCTTCAGGCACGATATAAAGCTAGGTTTTTGTTTTATATCTAAATAAAACCAAGCACAGACAAAGCACAAGGAACCACCTGCTGTACTTCCAGGATCAAAACGCATTTCTGAAATTCCAGATTTGCAAATGACGCAGACCCATTTGATATGGTTTATTATCCACTTTACATACCTACAGCAGATTCCGTCAAAATGATTAAAACTTCTCAGAAGAGAAACATTCGAAAGCAAGTTAGACTTGCGGAAGACAAACAACTGACAAATTAATTCAAGGTCAAAGCCTTGAACTGCACGCCATGTTTCTTTTCGGGGAAGCAAAGGCCAAGATGTCAAAAAGATCAATATCTGTTTTTCTGCTCATCCTCTATGTGATCAACGTGTACAGAGCTGCAATAATTACAAGACTAAAGGCCCATTCACCCCAAGGATGATGACTATAAATATAAATATAACAATACATATATTTGCATTAAAATTGATGAACAACAGCAATCTGTTTTTTTGTTTTTTTTGCATTACCCCTTGTATCCTGCAGATAACCTCAGTGTGCTATCTGACTGTTGAATCCAATTTGTGTAATGCAATCTTTCGAATAAAACAGTAGATTTATCACAGTCAGTGTCGTGGAATAAAACACAAATTATATCCTGTATAGCATTTGCAAAGTAGAGAATACAAAGAGGATGAAACTAGCATTATTCATAAAAAAAAAAAAATAATAATAATTGCTGCTTGTTCAAACTGCTAAATTAAAATGAGCTGAATTAACACAATTCTTGAGTTTTGGGGTTTTAATTTTTATTATTTTATGTTTAATCCACAAAAAATTAAGTTAACCTAATCAATTTGTGCTAGGACAACATGAAGGAATTGTGTGGAACCCAGCATTAAAAAAAAAATGCTGGCTTCCACAGAATTGATTTATGTTTTGACAACATAAACAAATTAAGTTAACTTAGTTTTTTATTTAATTTTTTTTTTTTATTTAAGTGGATTGAACATAAAGCAATTAAGTTGTTCCAACGAAACCTCAAGAATTGTGTTGATTCAGCTCATTTTAAATAAGTAGTTTGAACAAGCAACAAAATAATCTTTTTTGAGTGCTGGATACATTAGGTAATTTTATTTTACTTCCATTTCCCAGCCTGCCTTGCATATGGTGTAACTAATTGTTTCTAAAATAGTTATTGTCTTCAAATAATCTTAAGATTAAGAATGTTTCTTCACAATGTTGTCTGTAGCTTTACATTGCACAAGCTCTTTATACTTCAATGAATTCTGTCTGGCTGTCAGTGTTTTGTCATTTATTAGCTTTTTTTGCATTCAGAGTTATTTTTAGAACAATGTCTTTATCATTATCTTTACAGTTCTCATGTTTGGTGTAAACAGGCCTTAAAGGAACGTTCCACTTTTATTGCAAATCGGCTTATTTTACAAGTCACCTACAATTAAACAGTATGGTTTTTCCATTTTGTAATCCATTCTGTCAATATCCGGGTCTGGCTGGAGCACTGGAGCTGTTATTTTAGCTTAGCTTAGCATAAATCAATAAACCAGATTAGACCATTAGCATCTGGCTCAAAAAATTCAAAAAAGAGTCTTGATAATTGCAGCAATTATCAAAACTTTTTTTTTTGCTCTAGTATCAAAGTTCCTTTATTATTATGCTAGAATGAGAGCAGAGTCTCTAGCAATATCAGCTAAGAAAACAGCAGCTTTTCATTTTCCATCAGGCTTACTACACAATGTAACTACAGAGCTTTTAATAAGAAAATTAGCAAAACCATTTTTTTGAATTATTGAGAGAGATGCTAATGGTCTAATCTGATTTAATGATTTATGCTAAGCTAAGCTAAAAGTGCTCTAGCCAGACCCAGAGATTGACTGAATGGATAAAAAACTTGGAAAAACTCAACTGTTCAACACTAGGCGACTTCTAAAATGAGCCTTATTCCATAAACTGTTCCTTTTAGGCCAGGGGTCACCAAACTTGTTCCTGGAGGGCCGATGTCCTGCAGATTTTAGCTCCAACCCTAATCAAACACACCTGAACAACCTAATCAAGGTCTTACCAGGTATACTTGAAACATCCAGGCAGGTGTGTTGAGGCAAGTTGGAGCTAAACCCTGCAGGGACACCGGCCCTCCAGGACCGAGATTGGTGACCCCTGTTTTAGGCCATGATAATGCTCTGAGAGCTGTTGCGAAAACAGTTGTTACTATGCATATGCAGGTGTGAAAACAGCAAGACCACACAACTCAATGAGGAGAAAGACCTCTCTGAACAAACAAATGATCGTCAAGACATTTAAGTGCCTAATAACAGACCGTCTCCGAAAAGTCTGGCAATCGGCAGAGCAGCGTCTCGGCAAAGGTTATACTTAGAAATGCATGTCGGAAAGTCTCTACACAAATGCAGGAGAACAATCAGTAGTCTATCTCAGGACCTTACTCAAGTCAGATGTCAATTTCATGTGATATTTGTCGATAAGTTTGGCCTTTCGTGGCTCCTGGGTAATTTGTGCACGGAGGCGAGTCGATAACAAGGTTCTTGCTCATTATGTCCAGATTCATAGAAAGAAGAGGGACAAATTTAAAGGGGCACGCTAGTAAATATGTCTGCAAAAAGGGCAAATTAAGGTTTTATTGTGTGATGAAGTCAATATGCTCTACTGCAGGGCAGTAATCAATAGCCCAAAGAAAACAAGATGCTCTTTTGAAATGCAGAGTTTTCTGGTCTGATGATAGATAATAAATTAAACATTTGTAGGGATAATCCCATACTAACAGCAGAAAGAGAGAATAAGAGAGAAAGAGAGAGAGAGAGAGAGAGAGAGAGAGAGAGAGAGAGAGAGAGAGAAAAAGAAAAAGTTCTTTTGCCAATGTTTTTTTATTAGTTTCCAAACTTTTATTTTTGATTTTTACTAAAACACAGGACATATATATTTATTTTTGCAATACTTTTGTCTTTAGGTTACCATGCATTGCTGTTTACAAATCATTGCACTTACAAGGCAGTTGGGACTTTGCTTTCCAGTGGTTAAAAAAGAATATTAAATTAAATAAAATAGTAGTTGTTTGGATTTTTTTTGTACATTTTACACTTTTTAACAGATTTCTTTTGTGTTTGTTTGGTTGTTTTGTTTAAATAAATAAAATGGTATATACAATGTTTTTATTTATTCATTCTGCTTAGTACCTTTATTCATCAGGGGTCGACACAGCGGAATGAACCGCCAACTTATCCAGCATATGTTTAACGCAACAGATGCCCTTCCAGCTGCAACCCAGCACTGGGAAACATCCATACACTTTCGCATTCACACACATACACTACGGTCAATTTAGCTTATTCAATTCACCTATACCGCATGTCTTTGGACCGTGGGGGAAACCAGAGCACCCGGAGGAAACCTACGCCAACACGGGGAGAACATGCAAACTTCTCACAGAAACACCAACTGAACCAGCCGGGGCTTGATCCAGCAACCTTTTTGCTGTGAGGCGACATTGCTAACCACTAAGCCACCATGCCTGTTTTTATTTAATTGAATGTTTTTAAATGAGGGATGACTCTAAGTAATTTTATAAAAAAGCAAAATCCCATAAGCTCCAGCATAAGTTATGAAGTTACTGTACGACTGTCAGTATTGTCAGTGATAAAATAAAATAAACTAAGTACTTATAAATGCAGCTGCAAAATTTGTACAACTTTATTGTATTTACATGTAAGACTGCACTGTAAAAAAATATCTGTAATACATGTAAAAAATAAATAAATTATTTACAGTTGTGAATTGCATTATGAGACCTTGTTCTCTGCTCTATCAACTTTGTATGTTAAAAAATTCAACTCTGCAGTTTAACAAAGCGACTTTTATTGACATTTTAGTAGTTTGAAACAATATAATATATAAGAAATAATATTGAGAGAAATAACTCTTTAAAGTAACTTAAGGTACTGGCAGTTTATTACAAGGTTTTTGTACCGTAATATACAACCCCAACCCAGCCAATATATCCCTTTAAACTTTCAAGATTAAAAGTTGTTGAAAGAAAGATCAAGGTCCCATAATGGAACTGAAAAGCCAAAATAAATGGTGAAAATGGCGAACATTAATCCCAAAATACGAAAAAATGCTAATTTATGGATATATTTTTTTGGATACAAGCTCCTGCTCTGCAACAATAACAAAAGTATACTTATTTCATCACATTTAGTCAGACAATCTGAACGTATTCTTCCGATTGTCAGTCAGAAATGGAGTTTAGTGCACCCTCTTCAGCAGGCGGTGTGACTCGGTGACCTCGGCGCTCTGAGCAAACATGAATGGCACAGGGAGACAAACGACAGCACTGAGCCTCCTGTCAAGCCAGTGCTGACAAAGCAGCAGACCACACAGGTAGCAAAGAGAGAGCCAATGTGAATGAAAAAGAGCCAGGGAAACATGGACCCGGCACCTCAATCTCCAGTTTAAACAGCAAACCCGCTGCTCCATCCATCAGCAGAACGGCAGATAAGCGCGTAAGAGAGCGAGAGGACAGAACAACCCAAACAAAGTAGAGCAAACAAACTTCAACCCGACATTAGCATGTACCGCCTCGGAGGAAACGCCTGGCCTCCAGAACATAACCGAAGTTAACTTTGTTTGAGTACTGTATATGAATTCTCTAATAAACAAGATGGAAAAAAGCCCGAAGCGTGTGTGGATTAATGAGAAAAGCATGGCTTTTCAATTTTTGGTCAAGAAGGACTTCGTATCCCTTTGAGTCAACGGGTGTCAATGCATAATAATAGAGTGTGAACAAATTATTCACCATTATGAATAATTGCACAAAAAAAAAAAAAAAAGATCCGTTGAGCTAAAGATGTTGGTTATTCATTTATCGTGGCGGGGTTTAATTGATGTTCACAGAGCAGGCTCTGAAAAATGGCTTTTTGATAAAAGGGTTACACACTGAGGCAGAGTGAATACTGAACAAAGTTTGTACTAAAATGCTCAATTAAAGGGCCATTGATAGTACTGTATAACATTCAGCAAACTGGTCATTATTAAGAAATATCACCTCAGGAGGTTTATTCGGAGATAATGACCGGCTAACTGTACTTTCCGTGTTAATTACATGCCTGCTTAGTACATACATACTGCATAAGTAGGGAGAAGAAATATTGATCTGAGCTGAAATTATTTTACTACGCTAGATGAAAGAGTCTGCTGAGTGAAAAAGCCACATAAAAGTAGCATATAGAAATGAAAGAATTGGTGATGGTGAAGACTAATAAGTAGAGTGGAAACTATTAGCCAACATAATCAACAACTTAAAATGTTAATAAATTATTTTTGTTGTCTTTTTAAAACACACAACACTGGTTTCAATGCGAGTGCTTCAAAGTAGGGCTGCAAAATATTGGAAAAATCTAACATTGCGCTATTTTTTTTTATTCTGCAATTTATTTTGCGATATGAATACAATTTCACTAGATGAGTTGGATAATTATTTGGAAAAAATGTATCATTTTAGATTGATTGGGATGATTCTGCAGAGGAGTATATGTGCATTAAATATAAGAAACAATCTATAAGCATAAATAAATTCAATAAAGAAAAAGATACCAATTAAATAAACAGCATTTGATTGTTTTCCGACGAGTCAAACTGAATATTCAGGTGTACAGTAATTGAATAATCAAACGTAAAATAATACTGCATAGTCTTCGTTTTATGAACATTTCAATCTTTATTAATTTGTCATTAACAAATTTCTTAGGCAAGAATGCTTTTAAAACCCTCACACGGCCACAGTCCTTAAAAAAAAACACTGGCGAAATGATATTGATGATTCAGACTCAACATTGCGTATGCTCGTGATGTGACTATTGCGAATGATCTCATTGCAATATCGATGCTGAAACGATATATTTTACAGCCCTACTTCAAAGTCATAATCTTAATGGTTTAATTCTGATGGCTGCACAATATTGGAAAAAAAATCGACGTTGCAATGTTCAGCTTTTATGTGATATCTATTGTAATCTGAAAACAAGCTTTGCTAAATGGTTTTCAGTAACTTTATTTGGAAAGAAAGTATTTATTTTAGATTTTGTAGGGAGCTGCATCTGCATAAAATATAATTAACAAAGTACAAATCTAGATACAATAGAGCATGAAATAAATGAAATAAGCACTGCTTAATGTTTTTTGGTAAAGAAGTTGAATAATCAATATAAAGAAGCCATCACTGTATAAATTGAATACAACACATTTTAAGTTAAAAAGCTATAGATGTTGTCCTTTCTTGCCGCTAAATTCTTCAAACTTACTTAGACCTTAAAAACGCATGCAAGCGTTCATTCTATTACAATTAAACTTTGCAAATAATCCGCAAATCGGATTCACAAATCAAATCGGATCCACGTGTTCTGAACTGTGATGCCTGGTCAACTATCATCCTACTTGACTAACGTTGATGCTGAAACAATATTGTGCAGTCTTCCAAAAAATGCAGGGTTCCAAGCAGTTCATTCATGTAGTCCCAACAGAAATCTATTAAGTTAACTTAACAAATTTAAGTGGACTGGACATAAAACAATCAAGTTGTCCAAAACAAATCTCAAGAATTGTGTTGTTTCAGCTCTTAACAAGCAGCAAAAATTTGCATATTTGTTTTTGAGTGACAAGCACTCAAGTCTCAACTCACGAAGACTCAAGTCACAACTGATTTAAACAGAGTTTGGTAATATTACTGTGTAAAAGAAATAAATAAATAATGATAAGAATGCTCTGCAAATAAACAATTTGAAACAAGCCACTTTTCTGTACTCAGTTACCACTGGCATTTGGAAAAAAAAGGAAAATGCCATATTGGACTCTACACTAAGCATGTTGCTGTGCTTTATTGAATTAAGATGCCTACTTTCTGGAATCATTTCATTTCTCTCGCATCATCTGCCATGTTGCAATGCATTATGGGCTTAAAGGGTTGCATTATTTAGACGCCTACTTTCTGGAAGAGCCTTTGGATTAGTAGCGCATACAACAAATGGTGCTTCCATATGTCGATATAAAAACGATTAAATAAAAAGTGTGCATTTATTTGTAAACTATAGGAAAATATGTTACATCATATTTTACAGTATATTAGTTTGTATTAGCGGTAGATAAGCTCCTGGTGAACTTTTGATAGCAGATTTCCTGACAGTTTAAAAAGCTTCGTTTTGAGAACAAAGCAATAACCAAGAACATTCACTCTACTGCTTCACTAATTACTGCCAAAAAGCAGACAAGCTCAGACATTATTCCAAAAAAGTGATTTTTCGAAGGTTTCTTAAAGTGCACGGATGATGAAATCTGACGGAAACAGTTCATATTTTTTTCCAGCACACATTACGATGATATCATTCAGATTTGTGAAGAAATACAATCTAATAGAACTGTCAAACTGTCAAAAAGTTAGACTTGCTGAATAGTAAAAATGACCTCCGCTTACTAAATTACAACAGGTTCCCATTCGCACCTGTAGCCTAAAATCTGCTCAGCATGGAATATGCCACTCAGGTTGAGGCAATTTATGGAACAGCTATAATTCATCCATCAAATAACTGCCGATTTGCACACCAAGGTTATTCTAGTTTTACATTTTCCAGTTCGTTTTCATTGTGATACTATGTTTTTAATTGGCTGTACATTTCAGTTTCGTTTCAGTTTGTTTCATGAATTGTTTTGTTAGTTTTATTTTACATTTTATTTTGAGAACACATTTATTTATGAAAACTATTTCGTTTTTGTACTGTATATTTAGTTTCAGTTTTAATTTGAGTAATTCTAGTTTATTAAAGAACATGTCCACACTGTAAAAACATAAATAAATGTTGTTTCAACTTAAGTGAGTTCAACTTAAGTAAGTGTTTGTGCTGCCTTTTGAGTTTACTTAAAAAGTGAAGTTGTCTTAACTGAGGCTAAAGTTGACAGGACACAGTCTTCACCGTATAAATTGAATACAACTAATTTTAAGTTAAAGCTATAAATGTTGTCCTTACTTGCTGCTAAATTCTTCAAACTTACTTAGACCTTAAAAACGCATGCAAGCGTTCATTCTATTACAATTTAACTTTGCAAATAATCCACAAATCGGATTCACAAATCAAATCGGATCCCTGTGTTCTGAACTGTGATGCCTGGTCAACTATCAGTTATTCTAGTTTTACATTTTTCAGTTTGTTTTTATTTTAATACTATGTTTTTAATTTGCTGTACATTTCAGTTTCGTTTAAAAAGTGATGTTTACTTAAAAAGTGAAGTTGTCTTAACTCAGGTTAAAGTTGACAGGACATGACAATACAAGTGCACTGGATGTGGTCTAAGTTTAGTTAACTTAAATAAAGGAGTTGTTGTAATTAAGAATACTGTTGACTATAATTCAAGTGTAATGAACATGGTTTAAGTTTAGTGCACTTAAATATTGAAGGTGACTCTCTCATTCACACACACACACACTATATATATATTATATACTATATAGTTTGCCTTTTGTAATGTGCTGGTTGAACCACAATTCAAAAGCTATATCAGATTTTCATTTTTCATTCATTTAGTAATTTTTGATTAATCTTTATTTTTTTCAGTTTCAAGTTATTTCAGTGTCCACTGTGGGTTTTCTTTCTTCAATGGAAGGGTGCAAGCAATTTTGCCCACGTCTGTATATAGCTAAACGTGCCCAATTTACATTTTTTTGGGACAAATAAATAAAAGTTAAGTTGGTGGTTCCCAAGATTAATAAAGGGACTAAGCCGAAAAGAAAATGAATGAATGAATAAATAAAAGTTACAACTCATGTTTAATGATTACATACAGTATGTTTCATACTCCTGATTGGAAGTGTTTGTCTGTAAAAGCACATCTACAAGAACTTCTATAAACAGCCACAGGTCAGATTTTCCACCACAAAATGACATGAATTCTGAAAACAATCAATTATTCATTTTCCTTTGGCTTAGTCCCTTTATTAATCTGGGGTCACCAGAGCGGAATGAACCACCAACTATTCTGGGATATGTTTTACACAGCGGATGCCCTTACAGCCGCAACCCAGCACTGGGAAACACCCATACACTCTCTCATTCACACTCATACACTACCGCATGTCTTTGAACATGCAAACTCCACACAGAAAAGCCAACTGACCCACCTGGGGCTTGAACCAGCAACCTTCTTGCTGTGAGGCGACAGTGCTAACCACTGAGCCACCGTGCCGCCCACAAATTAATTATTTTTGCTAATTATTTTATATCAGTCAGTTTTGCAGTGAATTTAATTAGTTTTAGTTTTTAATTTATTGTGAATTTGTTATTTTATTCCAGTTAACAAAAATGTTTATTTTTTACCAATAGTTTTAGTTTACTTAAATAGCCTTGATGCACACATAATTGTTGTCTGCAGATTAGCATGTCGTTGCTCCGTGTCAAACACAACCACAGCAGAGACGTACTTCCCTCTTCTATAGATAGCCATAGTCATTCATCAGTTACCCTCCAAGATTAGAGGAGAAACAGAGAGCGGGTTACTTTTATTTTGGGAATCTGAGTAGGGGGGCGAGGCAGATAAAAGCACTGTGGTTTATGGCCACCACGTGTGCATCCCAGGAGAGGGTGACGCCGGCCAGCCGGTTCACTTCACCTTTTCCGAAGAACCTGCGGATGCTGCGGTCACAACTACAGCCTATTTCCAGCTCTGCAGCTATGTGATTATACCAATGATCCCTTCCGCCATCGCAAAAGCCTATAAGGGGCAGTATTCCTGTGGCGCCTGTCGGGCAATTCGACACACACTTAATCCTCTTCTGTGTTTCATGGAAACAGCAATAGAAAAACACATCGGGAGGTCTGGAGATAGAAACACACCAATGTCCGTAGAGGGACCGGAAACTTTGGAGAAAGTTGTTTAAACGTGGTTATCCCTCAATGTGAAGTGTAGAAACTTTGGCGGTAGGCATGCTGCCCATTGGCTTAGGCCTCGTCTTCGGGGTTTGTAAGGGCGTTTGAACATGTGGTTCAATGGAAACAGCTGGTCTGTCAGATCTGGATCTGCTGATACAGCTTGTCGAGGTCAAAACTGTTATAACAATATATCACTGTCTTTACGAATGTGGATGCAACGCTGCAGGGAAGGCTTGTGGTCTACCACTCTTAAATCCCAAGCTTTATTATATAGAGGATTTATGGGTGCATTCATTAAGCTCGTCAGAATTAGTGAGGATAAGGATTCACGTATCTAGGTAAAAGGGAAATATGGATTAAAAACAGGACACAGATGCTATTGAGACATCAAGAGGCAAAATTTATTGCGCATTCATAAAACTCAGATGTATGCAGAGTAAGTGCCCTTAGATGTATTTACCATCCATAGTGTTTAAAGGTTTGGGGTCAGGGCTTTTTTTGACCTCAAATCAATTAATACTCTCATTTAGCAAGGAAGGACTCAATTGATCAAAATCCAAGTCACATTTAGCAGCTTTACCATTTTAAAGAGCTACATAAAGTTCTGCTTGACAATATAATGATATAAAACAATGAGGGATCCTGTAGAATGTTATGAAACATTTCTATTTGCAGATTATTTATTACTAAAGGTTTTTTATTTATCAAAGACTCTAAAACATTTATGTTTAAAAAATAAGATTGATAAAAAAATAACTATTTTGAGAAGTAAATCAGCATTTTCGAATGATTTCTGAAGGATCATGTCACACTGAAGACTGTAATGATGCTGAAAATTCAGCTTTGCCATCATAGAAATAAATTACATCACAATATTGTAAAGTATAATATTTTCAACAGTATTACATCTTCCCTTTCAAGGGAACATCAACACTGCATCCAAACAGAACGCTAGGTGTTCCCCTAGCATTCTGTTTGCATTGACTTACATGCAATTCACTCAGTGAAATACTTAATTGTTTGGTGTTAAAAGTTTGGTGTGAACCCAGCATAAAAGCTTTTTGTATCTCTGCCTGTTGGTTCATTGTACCCTTAACATGCATCGCAGTGCGATTTTTATATTTTCATGTCGACTTTTTTTTAAAAATGAAAGTGGGAAAAAATCTGTTTATAAAAATACATGTGTACGTGTGTACGTGTTAGAGAGCAAGCTATTTCAAATGTATTTTTTACAAATCTCATTGACCCCAAAACTTTGAACAGTAACTTATATTCCTTAAACTGAAGATGCATGTGTATAGGAGTTTTCCCTATTTATAATTATTTTTAATCTCAGGCCCCTTAAGAATTTGTCCTTTTATCTCCCATATTACATTTGCTGAAAGCATCTGATGCTGAAAAGTGTTCTGAGAATACAGTAGTTCACTTTGATTCCTCCTCCTCCTTTTTTGCTTATAATATTTATATTTATATATTAAGTATTATTCTCCCTCTATAAGTGGTGAAACCACAGGTGACAGAGCGTTTTTGACACATCTTTTCAAGATTTTAAGAAAAAGTGTATATAAAAAAACTCTCAGCCATAACTCAGATGAGACATAAATACAAAAGAACAGACTAAAACAACAACAAGATCTGTTCAAATTAACACTAGCTTGCACATAGATCTATCATAAAATCACAAAATAAAGAGACATTCTTTTTTCCCTCTAATCCACAATAGCATTCAGTGAACTGTCAGAGTCCTCCACAATGTGAATAATAACTGATTCTCATGTATTTCAGAGAAGACCCTCTTCTTTCTTGAACGCACTTTATATTTTATGCTTTTGATGTTTATAAAAAGCCTTCACTTAAAGCCATTTATTTTGTGTGTGTGCACGTACATGTGGGTTTATGGGCACAAAGTTCTAGGGTCTGTCTGGCATCATTATCAAACAATCAGACTCATATATAAGCTTTAAAGACATCCAAGTATCTTCTGAGAAAACCATTCTGAGTGCCAGAGTCATCAAACTTCACAAAGGCATAATTACCTCATTCCGAGCTACTTCGCAGTTAATGAAACATTAAATTACTCATTATTTTGACCATTTGTAATGATTATAAAGCTATGCTAACCAGGAGGAAATTAGCTTGAGAGGAGCCCAGGAGACAAAAGTCAGCGGTGTCAGGGATGTAAAGCCTCCAGCTGGCCTACCCACGACTGCAATATGGCCAGCTCTCCCTGAAGTCCACGATCTGAGCTGGCTTAAAACCAAAGGCTCAATCTATGGCAGATGATGGTTCCTGTGTGGGACTGTCTACTGTTTACTAAGACCCAACGAAGCCGATCTTTGCTTACGGGGTCCAAAGAGTGCTGCAGATGGCATGGAAGGGGCGAACAGGGGCAGGCACTGGAGCCTAGCATCACGGCCCAGAAAACTTCAATTCGGATTAGCATCGGTGAGTCTGTCCAATGGAGGATTAGCGATTCTCTTCAGGGATGGAGCCGGGCTTCTCTGATCAGGATGGTTTTTACCTTAAATAAACTACTGAAAAGCAGCCACATTGAAACAAACTCAATGTTTGTGCTGCTTAAAAGAATATACAGTTATCAGAAGCTGTATTTATGAATTATTACAGCTCAAAAAAGATAAATAAATAAATATGGTCACAATTTACAATAAGGATATATAATGCAGACATACTGTATAATGTAGCAAACAACAAGCAGATACATATAATGTGGATGTCAGTATATGGATTTGAATGTATTTATTGAAGGTCAAGGTGATTTGAAGTTCTCGGATTAGCCTGTGCTATGTAGCAGTTGTTATCCTGGAATAACATACCTTGGAATGTTGCAACCAATCAATCAGAAACAAGTATTTCAGACAGCCATGTAATAATGCTAGTTAATGTATTTACTAACAACAGTTAGATGCTAAATTATTACCCCTCCTGTGAAATGTTTCAAGTATTCCCCAAGTGATGTTTAACAGAGCAAGGGAATTTTCCAACATAGGCTCATTCTGAAAACGTAGCACTGTATACATTTCTGGAGAACGCGAATTATGTAGCCAGAGGAACAAATGGCTGCATTCCGTCTTTAAAACAAATGCTACAGGGCGATATGATGGCTTTTCTGATTTGAGATCTCAAAAGGTGTACACAGCGGTCTCTGGCAGATTCTTGAAAACTAAAACTGGGAAAAAAAATGTAGCTCCTGGGACGTATTTTGCTCTTTCCAGAAATGTATATAGGGGTATGTGATCAGAATGAGCCTGGGTTGTAATTTTCACAGTATTTTATTTTTTTTCTGTTTTGGGAGAAAGCTTTATTTCCTTTATTTTGGCTGAAATAAAAAAAGCAGTGACTTGCCTAATTAACCTAACTTGCCTAGATAACCTAATAACCTAGTTAAGCATTAAAATTCTTGCAAAAGAACTATAAAAATATAAGGTCCTGTCAGCAATTGGAAAATATTTTTAAAAGAATTAATGAAAAGCGAATAATTATGACTTCAAATGATAAATATGGGGTGACGCGGTGGTGCAGTGGGTAGCGCTGTCGCCTCACAGCAAGAAGGTCGCTGGTTCGAGCCTCGGCTGGGTCAGTTGGCATTTCAGTGTGGAGTTTGCATGTTCTCCCCGTGTTGGCGTGGGTGTCCTCCGGGTGCTACAGTTTCCCCCACAAGTCCAAAGACATGCGCTATAAATAATTGGGTAAGTTAAATTGTTCGTACTCTATGTGTGTGAATGAGAGTGTATGGGGGTTTCCCAGTGATGGGTTGCAGCTATAAGAGCATCCGCTGCGTAAAACATATGCTGGATAAGTTGCCGGTTCATTCCGCTGTGGCGACCCGCGATTAATAAAGAGACTAAGCCGAAAAAAAAATGAATGAATGAATGAATGTTAAGTATGATTTTTAAATCATAGCTCAACATTTACTAATGCATTATTCAAATCCAAAGTTGTGCTTGTTAACTTTATTTAATCTACTGTGCGTTAAGAAATAACAATGAACAATTTTATTTTCATTATCTACCTTCCCTTACCAATCCTGTAATAAATGTATTGTTCATTGTTGATATTACTAATGGAACTGATATTAACTAATGGAACATTAATGTAAAGTTTTACCATAAATACATTAACAACCACAAACTCCCCTTAAAACCTCTCTGTGTCAACATCATATACATTACAACAGAAATAGATTTTTCACACCCACCTGGAAAGCAAGTCTGCAGATGTGCAAATGCAAATAAATAAATAATAATAAAAAACATGTTGTCATTGATACTAATGAGTGTTTTCTGCAAACACGGCAAACTTGTGGTTCGCACAATGTCAACGGATAAACAAAAAAAAGCGATGACATTGTTAACAAGCCTATTGACTTTGAGTAATCACTATGAGGAGTTTGGAAACATTATTTGGCTCTCTGTTGACAGCCTTTCTTGTAGTCAGATACACTTGTCTGCATTCAGAAGGGTGTTTCAAATTAATCTCAACATATTTAATAATATGCCAGATGCTACACAAGTACGACAGATTTTAGAAGGGGTTTACATATCTGGCATACTGATCACCGCACATGGGAATGCAAGACTGGAGAAATTCTAATATTAATTGTGCAATGTGCTTCGTTAGGGAACTAGGCTACATATAAACTGCGTCTTGCCACAACTATCACACATGCTGGTGCATGTCTTTGTGTTTTATCAAATTCCAAGTCAACTTTTTAAATTAGATTACCCTGACCCAAGATAATAATATATGCAAACTAAACAGGAATGCAAATACATCTGATAGCAATCTTCAGTTACAGACCAAGGTTGTGCACCACTTATTAATGAACAGAGAATGATTTGCAATTAAGTTTCTGCATTGAGGTGGTACAATTTGTATGTCTTTAGCTTGTTTGGAGGTTTGTAAGGCAGATAAAACATATAATATAATGAGATATTATGAGATATAATGAGAAGCAATTAAAAATGTTAAAAAATAATAATACAGATACATATACCAAACAGCATATTTCTACTAGAAGAAAAGCTGCACACAAGAAATAATAAATAATAGATAAAATAATAATAATAATAATAATAAAAAAGTTATATAATATAATAATAATAATTACATGTTAAAATGAATGTAAAAACAAAATAAAAGTAAATGAATAGGCCTGTCATACAGCTGTATGGATTTTACAATGTTCATCTACACAAACTTTTGTTACACTAGGCTACTTTAGGGCAGCACGGTGGCGCAGTGGATATTGCTCTCGCCTCACAGCAAGAAGGTCGCTGGTTCGAGCCTCGGCTGGGTCAGTTGGCATTTCTGTGTGGAGTTTGCATGTTCTCCCCGTGTTTGCGTGGGTTTCCTCCGGGTGCTCCGGTTTTCCCCACAGTCCAAAGACATGCGCTATAGGTGAATTGGGTAAGCAAAATTGTCCGTAGTGTATGAGTGTGAATAGGTGTGTATGGGTGTTCCCCAGTGATGGGTTGCAGCTGGAAGGGCATCCGCTGCGTAAAACATATGCTGGATAAGTTGGCGGTTCATTCCGCTGTGGCGACCCCAGATTAATAAAGGGACTAAGCCGAAAAGAAAATGAATGAATGAATGAATAGGCTACTTTATTCATTCATTTATTTATGTATGTATGTATGTATGTTTTTATTGAAAAGGAGTATTTAATGCCTCACATAAAATGTTAACTCATTAACAAAATTAAAAGAAAAACATTCAGAAAATTGACAGATTAAAAAATAGCAAAGAAAAACAGAATACATATTAATGTAGAAGTGAAACTTTTAAGTTATGCTGAGTTCACACCAAATGCGAATTTAAGTTTCACACTAGCAGTTTGTATGCAAAATCAATGTGAACGTTCAAACAAAAACAAATTTCTTCCAGGGCGGTGTGAATGATGCGTTTTCCACACAAGTTCAAAAAACTAAAGTCAAGGGGAAAACATCCCATGAGTAAACTAGAGTGAGTGACATGATGCGCATTTGGTGTGAACCAAGGACTATAGAATAAACAAGACATGTCACTCGTACAGTTTTGAATAGGGAAAAGTGTAATAGTCAATATGGCGAATGAGGCCCTGCCTTCTAGTACAGGAGCCAATCAGCTATCGCTGTAGACTGACAATTCTCCGGGGGAGGGGCTTGGACCAGACATGAGTTTCTGCAGATTTTGTGTGATTCGAACGTTTAGAAATAAAACTAAAGCAACAGTTGTTGTTTAATTGTATTGGTGCTTCCTAATATAAAATGTAATAGTAAGCTTGGCAGTTTTGGAGAATTTGATGTTTCCCCATGCAAACAGAATGCCTGAGCATACTGCCCGAGAGGCATTTCAACGATGGCCGCCGAGTTCAATGACTTGCCTTTTAAAGGGCTCATAATTACTGTCTGGACACGAATGTGTGCAAGAAAGAATGCATGCTCTTAAGTTAGATAAGAAAGCCACACATTTAATGATTAAAATGTATATATGTAATACAGACATGTATTTTCCGCATTTGAAGTCGCATGGCTGACCTTTTAACATCTAGAATATAGCCTATAAATCATATTAAAACATATATGCCAATATGAAGAGCTTTGCATGCAAAAGCAATGGGATTGTTTGTGCATCACTTGCACACACCTTTGCCGTTAATACCGACTGCAATCTGTGTGTCTCTCATTGAGAATGAACTAGAAATGCATTTTCCGAGCCCAGTGTAAAATTGCAATACCCCAGTCCAATTTATGAACGGCCCACCAGGAATTCTCCTGGTTTTCCCGATGGCCATTACAGGCCTGGAACAACAGATAGAAAGATAGATCTAAAAATCAAATGAATATAAATCACGCCATGTTACAATTTCCCAACTGTTCAATTGTAACTTTCCAGGAGGACTTAGAGGGACCATATTAGACTAAAGGAAAAGCGAGCAGCTGCGGAGGAACACGCAGACACCTGCTGACAGCTGAAATGCATTAAAAAGGCCAATAGCACATATAATATCCTCCGCATACGTCGACACTATCATTCTATATCTTAAGCGACAGTGATGTAGATGAGGTCTGACAGATCACCGTAAACTTCAGACACATGCGTGCACGAGGAAAAATATTTAAGCTTTCTTTGCCACGATACCGTCACTTTTGAATCACTCTCTAGAGGCCCAAAACCTCACTCAAAATGATTTATAGGCAAAGTATAACATCCCCGCAACCCACTGGCTACGGATTACAATATCTGCCTCCCATGTGTGAAAATCATCATCTGTGTCATGAAAAATTAAGCCAGTTAGGAGAAAAAAAGTGCGTTTCAGCCAAACTATCGTCTGTCTTTGATTGTTCAAGTCATAGCTGGAAGTTTAATTTCACGCAGCAGATCTCTTGCCATAAAAATGGCTTTTGCATGAGGTCTACCTTATAGGCTGCAAAAAGCAGACCCCTGAGTTTAGTAACATCAGCCATTTATGGGTTTTTTTTTTCTCTTCATGTTCTCAGATGAACATGGATGTGAGCGATTATGCGTGCAGATGAGGCAAAAATCCTCTCTCATATTAAAAGAGTTCCCTGACTGTTGCATGCAATTATGTGTGTTACACTGCTGGACAAGAGAGTCATATACAGAATATTAATAACATATTCAAAATTACATTACGTACACAAAATCTGCATTGCGACTGACAATGAATGTATGCTTTTATTTTTTTATTTGCCAATTACATTTCCTAACACAATGTGTGGTTGCAAGCATGTTATGAATCGTGCTTATGAGAGCATAAAGCATTTATAACAGCATTTTTTAATTTAATCCTCATGATTAAAAATGCAGTTAGAATATTTGATGCATTTAATCAAATAAATAAATAACACTAGATAATGGAGCACTACATAGATAAATAGTATGCTAGCTATAAATCCAACAAACCGTGCTTGAGGGGTTGTTAATGTGTCAGTGCTCGTTGGATAAGGGATTCATAAACATAAACAACGAAATCATAAGTACAAGACACCTGAAAAGTAAGTAAAAAAAACCTTTATTAATATGGCTATTATTTAAAAACAGCACCTACGCAAAACTTGCCTTCATCAGGGTAACGATACAAACGATAGGGTAACGATAACAAACTGTAGAATGTACAGTATAGATAAAGTACATGATACATAGAACGATAGGTAGATAGAACTCTGTACTGAACACTAGATTAGAGTGCTGAATAGATGAATAGAGAACTAGACATAATGCTATACAGATAGATTTCTAGATTTAATGCTAGCTAGGTAAACAGAACGCTAGATAGAACACTTGGATAGAAAAAAAAAATCCCATATAGCTGTATAAATATAAACAAAACCATAGATAGCGTGTTTAGATACAACTCCAGATTGAATGCTAGAAAGAATGCTAGACAACTAAATAGAATCCTAAATAGATAGAATGCTGGATAGACCTATAGACTGAATGCTAAATAGAGTGCTAGATAGACAAAACACTAGATAGAAGGCTAGATCAATGAGATGAATAAAATCCAAAGAGTGTGAGATAAATAGCTCTCAAGCTAGAGCTCAAAGATATGTAAACAGAACATTATGCTAGACAGACAAACACAGAGAGACAGAGAGAGAGAGAGAGAGAGAGATGTATTAGCCTTAGAGTTAAACTGAGAGGAGGTTCAAACCTGGGATTCTCACCATTAGAAACCAAATCCCGGGCTGTGCTCTCAACCTGCCCACAGAGGTGCTGTATTTTTAATGGCCTCCAGATCCTCAAGCCACTTTGACCTTCAGTAGAGTGAAAACATCTCCAGCTAATCTCCACAACTTCACATTAAGAAAACATGGGGCTTGTTTACACATGAGTGCATCTCGAACGCTTTGCTCTAGGCTGCAAATATTACAATATAACTGCAGTAAATATTTTCTAAAATTGCACAACCATTGGTGAGTGTTAAAGCACCATCAGCTGCGGCGATTTGTAATTTACACTGTCAAAGATAACCAAGTGTGTGTGTGTGTGTGTGTGTGTGTTCACTTGGCTAAATATAAATATAGTATCTATCTCCATACATCCATCGTTGACATATTACTATGAATAAATCTCTGAACGATTTTGACATGTCTTCCAACAATGTTTAACCTTTATACGTTTGAAAATATGACTTTTATTAACATATTTAATAGTTTAAAGTGATATATTGTCTGGGTTGATGTTGTATATTATGGTACAAAACTTTGTAATAAACTGCCTGTCAGGTGTCTGTTCTGTGTTCCATGTCATGTGATGCCTTTGTTCTGTTTCCCGCCGTTTTCTAATGTTCATTTGTTTCACCTGTGTCTCACTCCTGTGTATCATCAGTCCCATTAGCCCTCGTGTATTTATACCCCTGAGTTTGTTTCCTTCGTTATCCAGTATTGTATTGTCTACACGTCGATGTATTGTCTGATCGTCTTTCCGTGCTGTCTTCACCCCATGTCCTTCCAGAGTCTTCTGTGTTTCCAGTGCCCTTGTATTGAGTGAGTGTTAGTAAATAAATTCGTGTTTTGTTAAATCCCGTGTTCCTGCGCCTTCATGTGAAGTCGAACGTGACACTGCCAGTACATTTTCTGTTGTTTTTCAGACTTATTTCTCTATATATATTATTTCTTATACATTATATTATTTCAAACTACTAAAATGTCATCAAAAGTCGACAGAGCAGAGATCAAGCTCCCACAATGCAATTCACAACCATAAATAATCAGACAACACTTGTGAATCACAAAAACGTTAGGTCTTCTAAAGAAACAGTGATGTAAACCAATGAATAACCATCCATAATTCAACACTATTGTGTCGGTGGACAAAATATGCTCTATGGGATGTTGTTCTAAGGACCCTTACCATTCGAAATAAACCTCAATGTACAGCAATGTATGTGTGTCTCTTGATATTACAATGATAAGTATGTACTCCACATCTAGTAAGCGCGTTCTGTACAACTTACACAAGCAAATACATTCTTTATAACTTCCCATTGAAAAACAACTACCTACAATCGCTGTTTGAGGGTTATAGCTTTATACTGAAGTATAGTTTGTCAAGATTACTCATGTTCTTTTTGATGTAATCTATTCGTGAACACCTCCTGACGCTGGCTAAGAGGTTAACAGATTTTTTTTACAGTGTACTAAAATAATGATAGATATCATGTTAAATGGAAAGAATGCTACAAATAGTACTAGACAGATAAATACAGCACTACATATGTAAGATTGATAGAAGGCTAGAAAGAGCAGATATATAGATATAGAAGACTAGATAGAGCAATAGATAAACAGAACACCAGATAAAACGTTAGATGGATAAAGCTAGATAGAGTATTAGAAAAATATAGAGTGCTATAGATAGGTATAGATGTAGATAGATAGAATTTTAAAAACAGATAAAAAAAAGAAAGAATGCTAGATATACAGAATGCGAGATAGAACACTCAAGTAGAACGATGTATTTAGATGTGCATGGTAATTTTAACCATACTAGAAACCCTTTCAATCCATTCATTAAATTTGCTTTGTGACCCTTGGCTCCAGGACGTCTGCAGCTCCTTGCTATTCCTGATACTCCACAGGTGCGTGTGTGTGAGTGTGTGTGTCTGTGTGCTTGTATCCTATTAGGGCATCTGTAATCTGGAACCTTCGATTACCTTTTTATTTATGAGAACACCGAGCTGTGTGAGGTGATTTAGCAAAAGCGCCGCACGGGTTACATGATTTATAGTTTCCTTGGTTTCTGTGCGACCTTTAAAATTCACCCCAGAAGCATAAAACAAAATCCAAGGGGATAATATACATATGTTGATTCATTGTCTATGAATGACAAGGACGTGACAGAACTGTGCCTTCAATTCAGGAACTGTTCTGGCGTGTCAAGGCTCTACCAGTCATCTTAATATTCAGCCATTCACAATGCCAGCTGCAACAAAAGCTCCCCCGTTGAAAGTGATGTGTAACCCAAGGTGAAGTGCCCATAGTATTTTTTTGTTGTATGACAAAAAACGCTTCATAATTATCTCTAATGAAAAGGCCAGAGTCACAAGGTTATTTAACCCAGGCTCTTTCTGATTACAAATCTCAATATACAGAGCCAAATACATCCCAGGAGCTCCTTTGTTTTACAGTTTTTGTTTACGCAAATCTGCCAGAGGCCGCTGTGTGCGCTTTTTCAGATCTTAAATTTCTCCCGCAAGTGCCATTTGTGCCTGCTATTCTCACGTAAATCCACCAGAGGACGCTGTCGACTGTCTGACTGACCGATCGACTGACCCACCCTTCTCCTTCCCTAAACCCAACTGATAGTGTTTTCAAAAGCACTGATTGAACAGTGCACACCCACTTCCCTAAACCCAACTGACAGTGTTTTCAAAAGCAATCCAGAAAAAGAAAAGCCCTCGCGGCAGCCTGATTTTTACCAAGTTTTCATATTTTACCACATTCTCACCCTGTTATTAACTTGTTTATTTTATTTTTTAGTTTTTGTCTTACCTGCTTTCTGGAACCATTCTTCGCCAGACTCGAAACCCATCGTCATGGTTATTTCTGCTCTGCGTCTCAAATCTTCCGACATACATGGCGAGCTATTGGGCAAATCGGAAAAGCCGTCCATATGGAGGTAATCGGTCAGCTGGTAAGCATGAAAAGGTCATACTGCCCCATAGCATTCGTTTTAAAGATGAAATGCAGCCATACGTTCATCTGGCTACATAATTCGCAATCTCCAGAAATGTATATAGGGTTACGCTTTCAGAACGAGCTTATGTTGAGGTTATTATATTTATTTTTAATTTGCAAGTTTATTTGGCATGGGCAATGCACATTGATAATACAGAAATGTGCAATGTGCCAGAATTAGCCAAAAGGCTATCTGCTGTCCATGGAATGATGTTAAAATAGTCTACCTAAAAATATAAAACACTTTATAATAACTGAACAATATAAATCATGTATTGGCAAATGGTTATTTAATCATTTGTGAAGCATTAACTGTACATTAATACATTAAATAGTACATTAGTACATTAATACATTAGTTTGTGTGGCACTGTTATTAAATGAGGACTCTTGACTTGCAAACCAAATCTTCAGGTATAAGTATTCATTCATTCATTCATTTTCATTTCGGCTTAGTCCCTTTATTAATCTGGGGTCGCCACAGCGGAATGAATCGCCAACTTATCCAGCATATGTTTTACGCAGCGGATGCCCTTCCAGCTGCAACCCATCTCTGGGAAACATCCATACACACCCATTCACACACATACACTACGGACAATTTAGCTTACCCAATTCACCTGTACCGCATGTCTTTGGACTGTGGGGGAAACCGGAGCACCCGGAGGAAACCCACGCCAACACAGGGAGAACATGCAAACTCCACACAGAAACGCCAATTGACCCAGCCGAGGCTCGAACCAGCGATCAGCGACCTTCTTGCTGTGAGGCGAACGTGCTACCCACTGCGCCACTGTGAGGCCCAGGTATAAGTAACCTAACCTAATTTTTTAACACTTTTCCCAGAAGAAGAAAAAAGAACAGGAAATTCTATGAAAATTCCCGTAATCCATTGAATATCACTTTAAATATCACAATAAAACATTTAAAAATAATTTATAATAATTTTGCCCTCAACTGTATATATTTGTTATGAATCACTCTGTCATTCATCTTTTTTCTGTTTGGAATATAACAGCCTTTAATTGTCATTTTAAAAATGATTTATAAAGCATAAATAGTCCTCGCTTTATATTAGGCCACAAAACTGCATGAAGTTGTGTTAATAAAGCATTTATTAACATACAAAGCAAATATTAATATATGCCTGAATAATAAGATATATAAATGCTCATTTGAATAGTTTATTAATGATTTACTTACTCATTCTTAAGAATCTTAAAAAACCACCAGCTACTCTTAAATAACTGCTTTGTAAATAATGCAATACTCTCTAAATTAACAAAGTACGATATTTAATCATCAAACACATTATACAAGTCAAGAATACGGGATTTGTAGCTGTAGTTATAAACTGCTCACTAATGTCTATTAGTGAATAGTTATTGCTTTACAAATGATTAATTAACTATTTGGTAATGCTTAATAAACTATTCATCTATACATAATAAAAACACATTTCAAAACACATATGACATCTACCTATAACTACCTATAACTATACTACAAAACCAGTAGAACACACAATCTCATCTCATTCAAACAGATACACAACCGTCAGACAAAATTATCAATAAATATTACTATGCGTTGACACGGTGGCTCAGTGGTTAGCATTGCCACCTCACAGCAAGAAGGTCACTGGTTCAAGTCTCGGCTGGGCCAGTTGGCATTTCTGTGTGGAGTTTGCATGTTTTCTCCGTGTTCGTGTGGGTTTCCTCCGGGTGCTCCTGTTTTCCCCACAGTCCAAAGACATGCGCTATAGGTGAATTGAATAAACTAAATTGGCTGTAGTGTATGAGTGTGAATGAGTGTGTATGGAAGTTTCCCAGTACTGGATTGCATCTACTGTGTAAAACATATGCTGGATAAGTTGCCAGTTCATTCCGCTGTGGTGACCCCTGATTAATAAAGGGACTAAGCCGAAAGAAAATGAATAAATGAATATTAATACGCAGGCAAAAACAATACAAAGACACAGAGAAATAACAGTAGCATTTATCATTCAATTACTATGTATAACCAAACAACATGTATAAAACCATGACTTTCAATTAGCCACTTTTTAATGGAAACTTATAAGGATTTCAATGACACAATGTGTATTTGTTACCGAAGGCCTTTTAGAACAAAAGCTAAAGTAAAAATCGAGCAAGACGTAAAGGTCAAGTTAAAGAAGTTACGCTTGCGAAACCTGCGACGTCTGCACTTCTTCATAATCACAGTTGCGCTTTGCGTTCGGTAGCTACATTTCCGCCTATTGTCGCGTCTTCCCGCCCGGAGTCATATTTCACAGTGTTCCAACTAAATCGGCAAGGCCACGGAGTGTGGAGAACACCTTGATTGAATTCTCTTTAAAGTCTGCTGACAGCGCAGAGAGAGAGAGAGAGAGAGAGAGAGAACAAGGTGGAGAGGATGAGAAGGAGAGAGATGAAATCCACTGAGAAACCAGAGGAGTAATACAAAAAAATATAGGAAATAATGCTGGATCTGTGGAGCAGGAAATTGTAGTTGGCGACTCATGTTGAAAGCGATGATCAGTCAGTTGGAGACCCTGACAACTGTGACATTCATCTCCAGCTCGTGTTTTGACAATATTTACAAGGAGAACAAAATGTAATTTGCACTCATTGATGAATCGTCCCTCAGCCGTGAGCAAAGCTGACGTCCCCTAGTGCTCCACAACTCATTTCTATCGCTAAATAGATTCATTTGCTCATTTCTGAAGTGTGTCACATGTGGGTATTTGGTATTTAATATAAACATAGCTATACATTTTTGAAAACAGTTCCTTGAATGTCTAAATTCTGTCTGTTTCTTTTTCTTTCAATATTGATTGCTTTAGGCAGAAATAATAGTAAATTGATGAGAAAAAGTTGCTTTTGTCATTTATTTATTTATTTATTTATACAGAGATGGATGGATGGATGGATGGATGGATGGATGGATGGATGGATGGATGGATGGATGGATAGACGGACAGACGGACAGACAGACAGACAGACAGACAGACAGACAGACAGACAGACAGAC
>CAIGQW010053418.1:3748910-3759370 GCA_903798125.1 Danio choprae
AATAAAATAAAATAAAATAAAATAAAATAAAATAAAATAAAATAAAAATGGCATAAAATAAAATAGTTAAAAATGAAAAATAAAAAAAAATTGCATTACAAATTCAATAAAATAACGTTAAAAATCTAATCAAATGAAAAATAAAATGACCTTAAATTATATTTAAAAAATTACATAAAAATTTAATTAAATCAAATAAATACAATGAAATAAGAAATAAAATGTAATTAAATTAATTTAAAAAAAGAAATAATATGAAATGAAATAAAATGGTTATTGTAGTAACAACATGGTAAAACTGGATATACAAGTTTTCCATATTTAGAAAAACTTTTATAAAGAAATGAGTTGGAGAAGTTTCTGAAATGGTGGCTCAGTGGTTAGCACTGTCGACTTACAGCAAGAAGGTCGCTGGTTCAAGTCCCATCTGGGCCAGTTGGCATTTCTGTGTGGAGTTTCGAGTGGGTTTCCTCTGGGTGCTCCGGTTTCCCCCACCCATCCAAAGACATGCTGTACAGGTGAATTGAATAAACTAAATTGGCCCTAGTGTATGTGTGTGAATGAGTGTGTATGGATGTTTCCCAGTACTGGGTAAAGCTGGAAGGGCATCCGCTGTGTAAAACATATGCTGGATAAGTTGGCAGTTAATTTTGCTGTGGCGACCCCTGATGAATAAATGGACTAAGCCAAAGGAAAAATGAATGAATGAATGAATGTGTACTGTTACTTTCCAGAACCTTCTCATTCACTGTTACTTGTATGCAGAATGTTCTTCTAGACACCACCCTTAAATAAAATAAGATAAAATAATGTAAAAAAAAAATAAAAATACTAAAATTACATTGAAAAAAGAAATGAAATAAAATAACGTAAAAAATTTTATTACATTAAATTATATTATATAAAAAATTAAATGAAATAAAATAACGTAAAAAAAACTTTGGAAAAAATAAAAAATAAAATAAAGCTTGGATTGCTCTTAAACATAATGTTCCAAAATGAGATTTCTGAATGACGCCACAGAAGAGAGATTTTTGGTGCCTCCATGAACCTTTAAATGAACAATTCAAAACAAGAACCATTTCTTTCAAAGTGTAAAAAAATATATTTAATTTATATGAATAATCTTTTTATCCCTTTTAGGAGCACTCTTAAAAATAAAGGTTATTTATAGGTTTAACCAAGATCCTTTAACATCCTAAGAACTCTTCCATTCCCTAAAAGGCTTTTTATAATTGAAAGAATTTCGTTGGATTATTAAACAACACTGGGTTTATTCTTCACACTAGAAAAAATAACTGTCCATATTATGTTCTTTGAATACCAAAACAATGCTTCTTCTATGGCTACAAAAAACATTTAAATTCCTTTGATAATAGTATCAGCAATCATGTTAATAAACAACATATAACATGAATAAATCAAATACAGTTTATTTTATGCTACATTCTGTCTCCATCACATCCTCTTTTATTTAGACATGAGCAGTCTGATTTCTCCTCCACCCAAATAATCTGCCAGAAGCACTTTTGCCATTTTCCTTCACACAAAGCCTTCTCTATCTTGAGCATTGTCCTATTGATTGATTGCGCACGCAACACTGATATGTACAAGCATAAAATTCAACACTGAAAAAGCCCTTACAGCTATAGTGTTGGAGAGGGGGAAACATCATGTGCATGTTTAGTGTCTATGCACTCAAGTTCATCCAACACACCGCCTTACTTTTCTCTAGGGTGGCCATCAGTCCTATATTTATAGTAATATCTAAATTCACAGCAGCAAATCTGGGCACCAAGTTCCCAACAAGCCTCAAGGTCATGAAGGTACCTCAAGGTAGCTGCAGTCTATCTAATACAGCCATGCGCTTTTCCTCTGGTCTCACTGCACCAGCACAGAGGGGGAAAACACTAAATCAGTTGCATCTTTAACAACCTTAAGTATTCCAATCATAATTTTCTCCACTAAATTCCTTTGCAATATAACTAGACTAGCAGATCATGTAGACCGGGTCACACAAATGTGTTAAACTCACCCTTCTTCTAATCTATGAAGGGTATGGTTGAGGTTAGGGTTAATTTAAGCTAAAAAAAACAACAACATGGTTTCAAATTCAATCATGAGTCACAGAAAATCTTTTTTTGTTTAAATTATTTAAATCATGATTCTAATATTAAGATTTTTACTGCTGTAAAATATATACATTTCTTTTATTAACAGGAAAGAACAAAAATCTATGTAACATTTATGCATAAGTACATCCAGATATACACTACACATATAGCAACCCTTAGTAAAAATTTAATTTAAATAAATTAATAATAAAAGCAACCTTAGAAACTGTTTGATAAATAACATATTTTGGTGATTTTTTTCATTGAAAGATGTTAACACAGTCTCTCTTGGAAATGGAAAAAAAATGCACAATATTTTCAGCAACAATTACTTCTTAGGCTATAAGTTTAACAAAAAAATAAATAAATAATAAAATACTATCATGGAGCGACACAGTGGCTCAGTGCTTAGCACTGTCACCTCACAGCAAGAAGGTTGCTGATTTGAGTCCCGACTGGGTCAGTTGGCATTTCTGTGTGGAGTTTGCATGTTCTCTCCATGTTCGCGTGGGTTTCCTCCAGGTGCTTCGGTTTCCCCCACATTCCAAAGACATGCGCTATAGGTGAATTGAATAAACTAAATTGTCTGTAGTGTATGTGTGTGAATGAGTGTATGGGTGTTTCCCAGTACTGGGCTGAAGCTGGAAGGGCATCCACTGTGTAAAACATATGCTGGATAAGTTGGCGGTTCATTGCGCTGTGGCGACCCCAGATGAATAAAGGGACTAAGCCTAAGAAAAACAAATGAATGAATACTATCATGGAACTAAGTAATAACAGAACAAAAAAGTACATGTAATTAATATAAACTCTGACTAGACAGAGAAAGAATACCTTTTCAATTACTCATTTATTTGTGTTCTTACAAAATATGTAAACTGTAACAGCACACAACTGTTAACATTATTCTGGATTGATCTATTTTTTTTAAACAAACGTGAGGAAAACATGTTTATTCTTGGGATCAACAAACTGATAATTGCAGAAGGTATAAGTTGCAAATTGGGAAGGGAAAAATAAAATAAACTAAAACAAGTGAAAGGTGTAAATGATCACTGAACTGCTCAAAATCATGTGTGCTGAACAAACACACCTGTCTCTCAGACAGCAGAACAGACGGTGGGCATATGACTAAATCTCTCCTTGATGAGAATGATTGCGCAGACACGCACTCGTGACTGCAAATGGACCACGACAGTGAATCTAATTTGAATTTATTAAAATCTATAGCACACTGAGAAAAAAAAACTGTTTGAAAAGTTCATGACAAGACGTTCTGATCCCCACGTTAACCACTCTACTATAATAAACATGCTATGAGCTATAGCAGGAACCTGGGATTTATGGCTATATTCACCCCATTACAAATGCAGAGACAATCTGCTATGCAATATCACAGGTATGATGGTAGGTGGGAGGTGCTGTATCATTTTTCAGAGCGCCGAAGTCATCAATCACTCGATCTGTATGTGGCGCTGCTTGAAATGCTACATGGATTCCAGGTCTGCGCTTGACGCCTGCCCAGAATGACAATCACACACATATAAAAAAAATGTAATGTTATGGATGTCTCTGGTGATGAGCATGAAACGGAAAGTCTCAAATCTGTTGATAATTTTGAGTCCTGCAGATGGAAGAAACGTTTTGATCGTTTTAGCAAGCGCTTGACTAATAAATCAACTCAAGTGTGGAGTGAGTTCTGCAGGAGTTTGCTTCAGACCGGCCTACACACACACACTATACACATATTTCTTTAAAACCAATTAATGATAGTTACAGTTTATCTCCTAAAGCTCTTAAGACATCTATCTATCTAAATTTCACAGTATTTAACTGTAATATGAACTGAATTTTACTGTATGACAGTTATGCAGTGTTACTGTATTTTAAACTTGCATTGTGAAAATGACTGTATATTCTATAGTAAAAATATACAATAGTGTTAATACAAATAAAGCAAGACAAATGGTGCTGTAAATGTAAATACAGTATTTTTGCTGTAATTGATTTACATTATATTACTGGCGAACTGCTGCCAGTAAGTTACTGTAGATTCTACAGGAAATCCTTAACAGTGTATCTATCTATTAAAAAATATCGAATACCTATTATGTCAGCATAGGCTCATTTTGAAAACGTAGCCCTATATATATTTCTGAAGATTGCGAATTATGTAGCCAGAGGAACGTATGACTGCATTTCATCTTTAAAAAGAAACGCTACGGGACGGTGTGACGCCGTTCCTTTTCGCGCTTACCAGCTGACCGCTCACCTCCATATGGACGGCTTTTTTGCTGTTAACAGTTTGTCTAGTGCCTCACTGCGTACGTCTTTTATAAAAAGTACTTTTTCTGGATTGCTTTTTAAAACACTGTCAGTTGGGGTTGGGGAAATGGGTGGCCGCTGGTCAATCGGTGCTTTTTAAAACACTATCGGTTGGGTTTAAGGATGGGGGTGGGTGGGGGTATCGATCGGTTGGTCAGTCAGTCAGTCAGTTGACAGCGGCCTCTGGTGGATTTCCGCGAGAAGAGCGAATGACACTCGCAAGAGAAATTTGAGATCTCAAAAAGCATACACAGCGGCCTTTGGCAGATTTGTGAAAACAAAAACTGTAAAAACGTAGCTCCTGGGATGTATTTGGCGATTTTCAGAAATGTATATAGAAGTATGTAATCAGAATGAGCCTGAGAATGAGTTGACCAATTTTACCCAAAATGATTGGCACCCTTTAAAAACATGAGCAAAGAGGGTATTCATTCATTCATTCATTTTCTTTTCAGCTTAGTCCCTTTATTAATCTGGGGTCGCCACAGCGGAATGAACCGCCAACTTATCCAGCATATGTTTTACGCAGCGGATGCCCTTCCAGCTACAACCCATCACTGGGAAACATCCATACACACACCCATTCACACTCATACACTACGGACAATTTAGCTTACCCAATTCACCTATACTGCATGTCTTTGGACTTGTGGGGGAAACCGGAGCACCCGGAGGAAACCCACGCAAACATGGGGAGAACATTCAAACTCCACACAGAAATGCCAACTGACCCAGCCGGGGCTCGAACCAGCGACCTTCTTGTGTGAGGCGATTGTGCTACCCATTGTGCCACTGTGCTGCCCACAAAGAGGGTAAATAAATAATAATAAAAATGTATCTACTTTGTTCACCCTATTGATTTTTCATTTAAAATGGGATGAAAATCTCACTATTAAATACTCTTTTTTTGTCTAACACAAGTTGGGCAAAACACTGTCACCCCTAGAAATGTTTGTGTGTAAAATATCTGTCTGTTCAAAATTACAGCCGTCTACATTTGAGGAAACACAAAGGCCAAATTCAGTTTTTCATCCATCACAATGGATTAAACCAAAGAACATAGTTCCGATGTGCAGCAGAAGATTGTTGAGATTCACAAAAAATACAAAGTGGCAGTAAAAAATAGCTAATACACAGTACATTCCCATTTCCACCATCTGGGCAATAATTAATATGTTCCAATCAAATGGAGATGTCAAACATCAGCCTGAAAGTGGACGTGTCTGTACTGTTTTGATGCCAAGACAGAAGGATAGTGTCCAAATACTCTCCACAGCTGGAGAACAGCAGAAATCGGTTGGGTTGTGGAGCCAGAATGACTCAAAAACATAACAAACAGCACCTTCCTTCATCAATAGAAGTTGTTTGGGAAGATTTCAACAACTGTTTCTTCTGTGCCCATCCAAAAATAATCTCCAGTATTTTATGTACTCAGGGATAAAAAGTACCCAATGTCCACAGTTAATTACACTTCAGGACCTTATATGTTTACTAGAAGTATTTTTTTCTGCCAGAGAGCCTTGGACATCTTGTTTAGATATGTGCCATTGAGGATTTGGTCAATACCAGGATAAAAAATGCATAAAAAAAAATACATACATGTAAAATAAATAAAAAGTGAAAACCTGACTATCCCTTATAGACATCTTATTATGGGCTGTGGTTGGATCTTTTATAAAGACCTTAAAGGGTAAGTTCATCCAAAAAATGTAAATAAAAACTGTAAATACAACTCTTTTTGTCTATAGCTTCTCTCCCGCATCAGGTCATCAGGGTGCCGTGTTGGTAGTATAGCATATTAGACTCACCAGCTCAAGACCCAAGCCTAATATTGCCCGTAGTATGCACCCTGATTTGTTAAGTTGTTATTACAGTTTTTGGCACACAAAAATGTTCTTGGAGCTTCATATTATAGAAACACAGGCTCATTATGGATACGTACCCCTGTCTACATTTCTGGAGAGTGCAAATTATGTAGCCACAGGTTCCTTTTTAGATCGCTGCGTACGTCGGCGGACTTGGGACATGAAGCGGAGCTGACCATGATGATAGGGTTCGAATCTGGCGAAGAAGGGTTCCAGAAACCAGGTAAAAAATATTATTAATAATAAAAATAAATAAGCAACAGGCTAAAAATGTGGTAAAATCACACAGCCACTACAGCTTTTCTTTTTCTAGATTGTTTTGAAAACACTATTGGTTGGGTTTAGGGAAGAGGGTGAGTGGGTCAGTCTGTCAGTCAGTCAGTCAACAGCAAGCTGCCTATTATTATGTGTATATTGCACCCTGTCATAAATTTAGAGAAATTTGAAATCATCAAAAAGCATACACATCGGCCACTGGTCTAAAATATCTAAAATATCTTAATTTGTGTTCTGAAGATGACCAAAGGTCTAAGGCGATCGGAAAGAGATGGTTGTTAAATCGCTTAAAAGATCCAAAACCAACATCAAAATTAGTTTAAAAAAATAATAATAATAATAATAAAATAAATAAATAAATAAATAAATAAATAAATAAATAAATAAATAAATAAATAAATAACAAATAAACTCTCCTGACCTGAAACAATGAAAAAAATTACACAAGGAAAGAACCATAAAGACCACAGAAAGTGGGAAAATGACCTCTAATCTCTTTCCAGGTTTGCTTCAACCTCATCAGGCATTATAATGTAAAATTTAAATTGCAAAACATATTGAATAGAAGGGTGCCAATATAAATGGACAACATTTAAACCATTTTTTAAAATAAATATATATGTTTTAAATGTTTCAATTCAATGAAAGGTTAGAATTTCTTGCTATTTTTTTTTTGCTAACGAGTGACTAAATGATATAACAAACATGAACAGGTTAACAATTAAATCACATAATGAGCAACTGATCTAACAATGACTGAATAATAGCATGACAAGCTGTACGACATATGCTAAGCCAATGAATGGTACGAACAGCATAATGAATGGTATGACAAATAAACAAACAGAATAATGAATGAATGGTATGACAAACTGTACAACTAACGAGCAGTTTAACGAGCAAATAAACAAACATTACAGCCAATGAATGGTATAACGAATGGCATAATGAATGAAACTGTACAAGCGAACAAACGAATGGTGAACAAGTGTACAACAAGCACATGAACTAAATGGAAAATAAATGAAACTACAACCACCAAATGAACTATTTTTTATTTTACATTCACTAGAAGTGTGTTACTTTTGCCTTAAAATGTTTGAAGGCCAAATGTGTGCTCATCCCTTGTCTACATAGATAGTCTACTGACAGAAAATAACCTCAGAGAAAGCACTGGAGTTAAAGCGCGTCTCTGTCCATCACCTTAGTCAAGCTCGTTTTGGCAGGAGCAATTTAATACATTTTCTGATGGATGGTGCCTCAGTTTGAATCTATCAGGACATTTAGACGGTGATGACTCTAGACATGGCCAATGGCTCTCTATGCTGCCAACAAGATGGAATCAAGAACAGAAGAGGATAGAGAAGAGAAATAACATCAGTACAGCAGTAAGTCAATTCTAACAATAAAGTGCTTTCATTCTTCCATCTCCATCAGAACTGTGCCGGTGGGGCTCAAACCTACATATCCGCTCCATTGTACCAGCAGCCATACGCGTCAGAATCATTCTGCTGTTCATGTTCCACAGCTAATTAAATCTATTAAGAACAAATTAAGCTCAGCAAGGAAGGAGGTAGCAGAGAGTTGAAAACCTATAATGGGAGGAATAAAAGAGCCGCGAATGGCCACTCGGAGCACAGTTGATATACCACTTTTCCTAAGTGCACTATAGGGGGCTTTGAACACTTCATGTTATTGACGTCATTTCTGAACAGGCTTTTCCTGCTCGCATACCTTAATGGAAGGGTTTAGACTTCTCAATCTATTTATTTGACTGATTATTTGAATTAGAAGTTCAATGAAATATATTATTAGCCCCGAGATCTCAGATTGCATTACTTTAATGATCTACACAATTCAACCCAAGCAGCTTTCATAAGAAAAGATGGCTTGTAACACTTTAGGTTAGGTCACAGTTCACGGTATTAACAAACCATTATTTAACACTACTAGTTTGATAAAATACTAATGAGCTGTTTATTAATAGTTAAGTTAGATTTAGGTTTTGAGTAAGATGCAGAATAAGATCATACTTTATAACTACAATTGAACAGTTCAAATCTTAATTACAGGCAGGTAATAAGCCAGTAGTTAATAGTATGAACTGTGACCTAAACTAAAGTGGTACCAGATGGCTAAATATAAAGTATATGGAAAGTTTCATGGAAAGTCTGTTTACTCGGCAAACAGTATGTGACCCTGGATTACAAACGTAAGTGTCAATTTTAAAATAAAAATAAATGAATAAATGAGCTTTCCATTAATGTTTGGTTTGCTTGGATATGACAACATTTGACAGAAATAACTATTTAAAATCTGGACTCTGAGTGGTCGAAAACAGATTTTAAATACTGACAAAATTCACCTTTAAAATGTCCAAATTCCATTCTTAGAATGCATTTGACTAGTGAGAAGTTTAGTTTGTATATATTTACAGTAGGGCATTTACAAAATGTCTTCATGGTAGACTATCTTTACTTAATATTTTAATAATGTTTAGCATGAAATAAAAATCTGAAAAAAAGTTTGACTCGTGTAATGAAATTGTGGCTATTTGCATAAACATAATTATGCAAATTAAGACAAATGATGATTATACTTGTGTAAATTAAGACAAATGACAAATAAGAAGCAAAGGAACAGACTGGAAAACAAATGAAACAAACATTACAACAAACAAATTAAGCATTGTTTGTTTGTTTTACATTTAGAGCTTTGTGTTACTTTTAATTTTGGTGTCCAGGGTCACATATTTAAAATGCCTCAGGGCACTTCACCAAGACCAAAGCCCTACAGTATGTATCTTCTAAATTGCTCACTGAACTCGCAGTTAAATTACCTATTACCAGCAACACAATCTGAAGTGAGCTGCCCCATTATTGTTGTCCTAAATCCCTAATTAAATTTGAAACATATCATTTCCAGTTTACTGCACATGTGCAAAAACACCAAACTCCTTCACGGCTGTTTTAATGATAACAAGAGTTACAAACACTCGAAGAACAGAGACAAAAGACTGGAGGACGACAATGGAATGACACAATATGTGATGGGATGTGCTGTGATGTTGGTTCTTGTTTTAAAATCAATGCAGGCACTTAGTAGACTCCAAATGACAGGAGCCATAACAAACAAGTGAATCTGTGCAGACCCTTCCCCCACAGAATCTCATGGCTATAAAGACTGACGACTGGCTCTTTCAATCAGAAGGCAAGACTTCCTTCGCTGTAGTGGCCATACTGGGCATTGCACTTTTATAATAGTAATGCGAGTGAACTGTCTTTGTATATCTGTAGTCTTTATTAAAGATGTATTTTTTTTTAACCAACACTATCTTAGTCTTTATCCTAGATATCAGGTCGGTTTTCAATAATGCAATACATTGTGGTAAAAACATATGCAAAATATTGTTATAGTGGGCATTTCAAAATACATTGTTATTACATTGAATTATTGTATCTCTGATATTTGTATTATTTTAGAGCACACATTCCCTTCTTTTCATATAAAGGTAATGTACAGTATGACATTGTATACATTTTGCGAAATTGTATACATTTTGTGTACAGTTTGTAGAAATACTGAATAAATTCATACTATTTGGCAACCATTTCTGTTTTCAACCTCAAACCTGTTTTTTGTTACTAGCAATTTGATACTGTTACTTTTATACAATGCATGATTTTGTACTATTTTTTTATAAAAGAACAAAACATTGCAACCCTTCCTCTCACATTTAAAAAAAACAAATAATAAATAACAAAGAAATAATAAAGGATTTGACAAAATGAAGAGAGAGAGTGGGAAAAAAACGATACCTGACCTATTTTCCTTGCCCCTGGCATAGTTATACATGGAAAGCATAGAGAAAATAGGCATG
>CAIGQW010053418.1:3783215-3793540 GCA_903798125.1 Danio choprae
GAGAGAGAGAGAGAGAGAGAGAGAGAGAGAGAGAGAGAGAGAGAGAGCGCATTCGCCATGGTACTGTGTGTGTCGCTTGTTATATAGGCTGTCTGTAGCGTCCACCATGTTTTTTGGGAGGCATTTTGAACCGCTCTACATTTTACATTCTTCCTTGGCCTAATATGTACCTTTTATCTATATATAAAGAATGCTGATATGATATATGACACACAGTTTAGTTGCCAAATATATTGGGTGCATATTTGTTAATCTGACCCTGAAAGAGTCAGTACCTCACAGAACATCACTGGTGTGTGCATACATTATTTGCAGGGGTGTTTGGCGGTAATACCGCTTATCGCGCTAATAAGCATCCAGATTTACCACGGGAGAAATTTCCTCAAGAGCCCTGACATGTCATTTGAAAAAAAAAAACATTAGAACAAAACAAAAGGAAACAACAACAACAACAAACAAACAACAAAAGACCATTTACTATGAACTTCCGACAACCCCCCTCCAAAAAAACCTAATTGACACACAAAACCATTTCTATAGGGCTGGCGCAGTGGGTACTGTCGCCTCACAGCAAGAAGGTCGCTGGTTCGAGCCTCAGCTGGGTCAGTTGGCATTTCTGTGTGGAGTTTGCATGTTCTCTCCGTGTTGGCGTGGGTTTCCTTTGGGTGCTCCGGTTTCCCCCGCTATAGGAGAATTGGGTAAGCTTAAATGTCCATAGTGTATGTGTGTGAATGATAGTGTAAGGGTGTTTCCCGATGATGGGTTGCAGCTGGTTGGCGGTTCATTCCGCTTTGGCGACCCCAGATTAATAAAGGGACTAAGCCGAAAAAAAAAGGAATGAATGAATTTCTATCACGTCTGAAGGCAGGTGATCTATAAAAGGAGACCATATATTTTAAAAGCTCAGTATGTTCAATCAAACATTAATTTTCCTTCGGCTTAGTCCCTTATTTATCAGGGGTCGCCACAGCGGAATGAACCACCAACTATTCCAGCATGTGTTTTACGCAGCGGATGCCCTTCCAGCTGCAACCCATCACTGGAAAACAACAATACACCCACTCACACACTACGGCCAATTTTGTTTACCCAATTCACCTTTAGCGCATGTCTTTTGACTGTATGCCTTTGGCCCCCCTCTGTATGTTATAATTACTATTTTTATCATTAATGTGCTCCAAGAAGTTTGTCAAAATAAATAAATGACATAAAAATCTGTTTAGCATCACCAGTTTTCATCTAAACAAAGCGCGGAGACCACAATACAATTCATTTTAAGAATAATTTCAAGGCTAAATCAGAGACATTGTAAATGTTACATAATAGACAGTGGTCTGCAAAAAGGTTGCTCATTCCTAATTAGTACAGGAAAGACCTTCCTTTACATAGAGAAGATTTATGCATTTGTTAAAACAGTTTCAAAATGTAACTTCTTTGTTAGAATGAAAAGATCTAGCTGCCGGCCTTCCCAAAGCTTGCAATGTTTGTAACCAATAAATCTCACAGTGACATTGAGGAGTTTCGTTTAAGGCCGCAAACAAGATATCCTCAAGCACAAGTGTTGAACAACAGTATATAAATGTAGGAGTATTGATTTCAGATTTACCCACCTCTCAACATCATGTAAAACTGTTCATGGCTAATCAGAAAGAAACGGGTCATCATCAAGGATGCTGCTTATTGCCTTGGAAAGCCATAGTCTTTATTAGGCAATTCAAATCTCAGGATGGTTTCAGCAATCTCAACAAAATGATCTTTAAAATGAAAATCACAAATGACTATGATTAGCCATCTATGCGTTACTCTATCTGGTAATGTAGACAATCGTTTTCACCCGAATAATCATAATGAGAAAGTTTAATAGCCATTGAATTAAATATTCATAGAGAATTAGCATTGTACCTGATCAATAGGGACAATGTCCAGGCCATTAAGTCCAATCAGGTCAGGCCTATTTCAAGCTAATTGAATTTTTAACACCATAAAGCTCTAACAAATTGTGGTTGATTACGATACAAGTTGTTAGATTAGCTTCTTTCTTATCAAAGTATGTGTTTATCAGCCAACACAAAACAATAATCAAAATTGTATATATTTAATTAGTTTAAAAATGGAAAGAAAATTAATTCCTGTCTTTCATTTACTGAAAAACATTTACATTTCTTTATGAAATTATAAGCCCCAACGCAATCTAACTAAACAATACTCATGTCTTAGAGATTTTGATTTGTTAGGATGTTTAGTTTTCCACCAACACCACGAGCACCCTTTAAAAAAATTCATTTTTATTATTAAATTAATTCAAATTGAAAGTTAAGACAATAAAATAAAAATAAAAATTAAGTAATTAAAAATGAAATTAAATTTAATTTAATAAAATTAATAAGATAAAATAAATTTAGATTTGCATAAGAGGAAAAAATTAAATACATTAAACAACAAAATAGTTTTTTTTAAATACTTATATATATATATTTCTGAATATTCTATTTTTATATTATTAACTCATTCATTCATTCATTTACTTTTAGTCCCTTTATTAATCTGAGGTCGCCACAGCGGAATGAACCGCCAACTTATCCAGCATTTGTTTAACACAGCGGATGCCCTTCCAGCTGCAACCCATCACTGGGAAACATCCACACACACTCATTCACACACATATTCATTCATTTTCATTTCGGCTTAGTCCCTTTATTAATCTGGGGTCGCCACAGCGGAATGAACCGCCAACTTATCCAGCATGTGTTTTACGCATCTTGCCCTTCCAGCTGCAACCCATCACTGGGAAACATCCATACACACTCATTCACACACATACACTACGGACAATTTAGCTCACCAAATTCACCTATAGCGCATGTCTTTGGACTTGTGGGGGAAACCGGAGCACCCGGAGGAAACCCACGCCAACACGGGGAGAACATGCAAAGTCCACACAGAAATGCCAACTGACCCAGCCGAGGCTCGAACCAGCAACCTTCTTGCTGTGAGTAGATCGTGCTACCCACTGCACCACCGTGAGGCCCTAAAAATATTAATAAAAACCAAAAATTCTAAACAGTAGTGAACATCTATTTAAAGGAGCCACGTCAGATCAGGATTTGAATGTTCTGAATTATTCTTTTAACATAGCATTGCAATTGTGTGTCAGTTTCTTTTGGATGCATTCTGCATAACAAAACCGATATTTATATGCACAACTTTGCCCCCCTAAAACTCCCATTTTAATGTGTTTCATTTCAAATTAAAACTACAATAATGTCTGACACCCATCTTCTGACAGTACTAATGCAACTGTCCGTCTGCCAGAACAACTCTGTGTGAAGTCCAATCTAGAATACAGCTGCAAAAAAAAAGAGACTTCAATATTAATTCCCAATTTCTGGCTCCATTTGGTAAAATGTGCACAGAAGCACTAAACACAACTGCAAAATGATGATTGTTTTGAAATAACTTTCCCCAAACACAATCTATTATTTGTCAGCCAAACAGACAGCCCTACCTCGAACTCATGCCATTGGCTGAGTCAGTGAGTCACATGTTTCAGAATATCACACTTCACATTCCCTACATAATAAACTGAGATAGAGAAATACTTCAACACATTCCTCACCTCTAAAGTGATAATGTAATACCATCTTCTTTCACTTCAAGGTTGACTTAACAGATTACTTCTCAGAAATTCATTTCTATATCAAAACTTTGTCTTCAAAAAAAAAGCACCCTTCACACAAAACAGGTTTCATTCCAATCCAGCATTAACCAAACACAAACAAAACCTGACTAAAATACAAATGAGTCTTCTGCAGTTCATCTTCAAGTGCTGCTTTATATTAAAACATCTTTATCTCTGAAAGGTCTCTGACAAATCATCGGCAAAGAAAAAAGTCGGCATATGTGCAACTGTGCTGTCAGAAAGGTGTGAGATGAGTTTTGGAGCTTGGGCATATACGTAGGGTGGTGGGGTCATTTCACTGGTGGTCCGAAAGCGAGGTGAAATAGAGGTGAAGTGACAAGATAGAAACCATGCCGGGAACTAGTCTGTTACTTTGCCAGTCTTATTGTTTTTGCACAAACTTCAGAGTTCAGCAGTCAATCTAATACAACCACAAGATTGGAAATAATATTAGACTCCCTGCGCAAAAGATTTTCCCCCCAATTCTCAGAAACACAGTAAAGTATAAATCGATTTGACAGGTTTAAAAATGGCCCAAATCCAACCTGCTAAATAAGATGTTATCACACGCAGCACAATGTTTTTTCCGTGTTCTGAGAACTCATGCAATATAGATGCTATATTGTAATACATACAAGCTAAAGCGTCTATTAAAGGCCATGGATGCTAGTCTGTGATAGATCAATACCAGGCAAACTCAGTCCTTGGAGAGTGCCGGAATCAAATCGTCTCTCACACACAGGCTATTACGAGGGAGGAAGGCGGTCCTTTCAGAATGAGGGAATGGAGCAATTGCTCCTACGGCGGAGAACTGAGAAAGAAATAATGAGACATGGAATACAATCTTTTTATCTATCACTGCACATACAGGGCTGGCAGAATATTTCCGCAACTTTCAGGTGACATTGCTGGAGAAAGCCATCTTAAAGGTGCAGTGACACTGAAGCCAGACAATGCATAAAACAAAAAAATCTGCATTTTTCATCTTAAAGAAACAGTACGCAATTTTCAGCGCTAGAGGGTGCATATTCAAGACAAACAAAGGGATGGGCTGCATCCAAAAATCACCTGCTACTCGAGTAGGTACTACATTTGAACTGACACTGAATTGAACTGAACTGAACTGAACTAAACTTCAACTCTTAAATCTGGACTTTACTAGAACCTGTTAAGCTGCTTTGACACAATCTACATTGTAAAAAGAGCTATCTAAATAAACTTGAATTAAATTGAATTTGAATTTACTACACAACTGTAACAACTGTAAGTACATTCTAAATAGTATGAATGTGAGTAGTACTGTTTGAACGGAGCTGGGATGTACTACATCCGCCATTTGTCATTATCATGTGAACTACCCATGTCAGTTGCATTGCTTTATTCTAATTTATGAATTCTCTCGTGTGGCATGATGGGATATCATTGCATCCATCAGATGCATCCAGGTACTTCTCGCATACTGTTTTTCGAATACTATGAATTCAGACATACTACTCAGCTTGCATACAGTTTTTAGCATACTATACAGTATGGAAGTATGCGATTTCAGATGCAGCCATAGTTTGATGACACTGTGACTGAGTGTGGAATCATGGTAGTGGTCATCTTCATTAAATCCTACGGGACTCTTTCAGAAATCAAGAAATCATGCTCATGGATGTAGAAGTATGAAGTAGAGTAAAGCCTGAAAGCAATCAAATTGAAACAAGAGTGCTAAAATAACTGCTATTGAGAGAAGAAAGTGATGTGGCACCACTTCCGGTTCTTTTGCTTATAGACAAGAAGCAGCACTGTTTAATCACACTAAATACATTTTAGGGTTCTGTTATAATGTTGCTCATTGCAGTCTAATATAACAGACAACATACAAAGCATCTTTAGTTGTTCCCTATTTTTTGTAAAGCCAAACTGGAAACTGAAGATCTACTGTATAATATAATCAGCATAGCGACATATAACACAGTCAGTGTCACTAGTTAAAAAATAACACTGCTATAGTGATTTATGAATAGTTTAATGAAAAAGAAACCTTGCATGTTGTGCCATTAAACATATTTTTCACACAAAAAAATGGGAATTCACCATTAATTTACTGATTTACAAAATACATTTAATTGTAAAATATAAAAATACCCAACATAGTCAACAACATCAAAAATATACAATATACATTCATATTATGGCAAAACAGATGGCTGTTGCTGAGGAGCAGGGCGAGTAAACATGAGCATATTAAACAGATAAACAGTGGGAAGGCAGCCAACTCTAATAAAAGAGGCTGTGCGTGTCAGAGACAGTGTGTGGTCATTTCTCAACATCAGCTGATTTAAACTCTGTTCTGACATTCTGAGTGTGTAATACCGGAGGTATCTGCCAATCCCAGTCATTAAATGATTGAATAGACAGTGTTGTAAAAAAAAGAAAGAAAAAAAAGGAAAAGTGATGAGTTTCAAACATAATTCCAGGACATCCTGTCAACGGAAATAAATATTTTTTAGGTAGGGTTTAGGATTTTTTTTTAAATTAAGGCTTTGGTTCTTTGAAAATAAATACTATTAGTTTTGTGATAGTATTAGAGTGTATTAGAGTCTAATAGTATTAGAATGTGATGATTGGCTTAGATAGAGTACATTTCCATCATTTGCCAATCAGAGGCAGAGTAGTGCGAGTGTTCACACACAAGCGCACGCACAGTCAGTCGCACACACCAATGACCAGGAATCAGAATGGCAAATCCAACAAGTTCAAAGGTTCAAGTTTGCAAACTGGAAATATAAGCACTACTTTTCCCTCGCTGAGGTGAAAGGCAAGAATGTTTATGTATCATGCAACTTATGCCCAGGAAATAAGAGTCTCTCTGTGGTGACAAGTAATTCTAATCTAATGAAGCAACTCACGTCGTCACATGGCCCCAAAAAATTAGTGGCTACGCTGGTGAGCTCTGCTACCAAAGGAGTAGACGAAGACACCACGTCAAAGCAAATAAAACTTCATTTTTCTCCACCGAAAACACTTATTACTCAGACAAAATTTAACAAAATAATATCTATATAGTTGAGGACATGCTGCAGTTTCCTCTCACGTTGTTCCACAACACCACTAAAATTGTGTAGATTAGTGTACAATGTTTTATATTTGTTTTATAGTCATTTGAAACATTAGATTTCTTTTTTTAAAGCAACGCTATAGTTACTGTCCCTGGTAATTAGTTACTTTTATAATTATGTAACTCCATTACTAACTCAGTTACTAGTTGTGAGAAGTAACTAGTAATTATAACCAATTACTCTTTTAAAGGAACGTGCCCAACACTGCATGACAATCTTGAAGATGAAGGAAAGATAATAGGACATGAAGGAAATAATATAATCAGTATATTAGTATATCAGTACACACATTTATTGAAGTATTTCAAATTTAAAAAGTCTTTCCCATTAGTTCAAGAATTATGAACCAACATGTAAACATAATTAAATGGCTGGAATGTAAAATATTGTGTACAAAAATCCATCATATATCATGCATGCACACATTGAAAAGTGACCTAATTTAAAAGCATTGCCATTATATTCTGTGTGAAAAGAGATCATTTAATAAAATTCAGCAAATAAAAAAAAGTATTGCAACTCTATAGGCCCTATAGACTCTATTGGCCCCTCCCAACCATTCTATTGAGCTTTTAAGTTTAAATAGTGCAGGTACTGTGTTCACGCAGAAAATTCCATAAAGAAATAGTTCTCTGGAGTGATGCACATATTTAACCCCCCAAAAAACAGAGTGTGCTATGTTGGACACTGCATGCACTCAACTGCACGCAGCTTAAATTATGCAGAAGATAAAGCAGGCTTTCAGACTTTCGTATGATTAATGGCAAAACAACCTTCATACACTAGAACGTTGAGTGCATAGTGCACACGTACATAGTGTAAACTAAATTGCATTCTTTGTGATACAACTTGTATCTATAGACCTTTTTCTTTGTTGCAGCATGGAGGGCGCCAAAGTGACCAGCGTCTTCCGGTAGGATGCTCCCGTTTACAGTATCTACAATTGGTAAATCTTGATCCAAAAATAGATGTCAATACTGTTTCGAGTGGCTTACGGAGTGTTTTAGTGATGTGTTAAAGTCGTTAAAGCCTGCTTCTGTCAGATGCAGTTCAAGCGTAAGAGAAAGACGTTCTCCTAATTCATTGTCTGCCATCAGATAAGATGCTGAAATATAGATTGTTGATTCTAATTGGGAGCCATTTAGGTTTCATTTAGTTAGTTAGTCACTCTTTCAATCAATGTGTTAGTGGGACCGTACGTGTCTGTGTCAAACATTTTGGTGAACGGCATTTGTTTGGGCTAGTTATATATTTGGAAAAAAAGAGAAAAGGATCACTTTTGCGATGACAAATCTCCATTTAAATGGCACAAGATGCCATCTGACGGTAACTCGCAGATGTTGTTTTTAATTTCTATTAGATAATCAGATAAATAATCAGTCCAGGAGGTGGCGCTGATCGACAGCAGTATTAGTTCAAAGATGTTAAAAGCAAGTAAAATAAAATAAAACTATCAGTTCATTTCAAAGCTGTCCAAATGTGACTGTTTATACACTTCAAGCTGCTGACCTGAAGATCGAAGCATCCTCCTTACGCATACACGCATAAAGCATAATGGGTAATTTTGCATTCCATGAAAAAGGTCTATATAACGTAAATGGAAGATGCTAAATGACTGCTATTGAAATGAAGGAAAATGCTAGGGGACCCAGTATCTAACTCTGTATACTACCTGGAAAAAAACACTGAACAGGCAGTTATGACAGTGAACAGGCAGTTAGTGCAAACTGCAATTATTACGTGAATTAACGTCTTCATAGTTCAAAAATAATTAAATAAATAAATAGCAACCTATCATTCCATTTATTTCACTTTCAATTCCAGGCATCTGGGTGAAGTAGTTAAGGTTCCACAAAGCAGAAGCACAGAAGAAATTAACTTTGCGTTCCAGCTCAAACTCCCTTTGCATATTTCTAAAATGGAAATGGACTGGCAATGAGAAACAGCGAGACTGCTACACAGCTTCATTTGTGTACCGCATAGCTTTATCCCAAGACAAAGACATCCACTCTGTCTGACTCAATGAGCGCTAATTAAACTCACGACAATGAAAATTAGCTGTCAGTTTATCGTTTTCGCCATTTATTATCATTCCGTTTCTCGGTTTCACATAAACAAAGGCTATAGCGTGTTTGAATGGTTTCAGTTGCATTGCCTGTTTCGAATGAACAAGTCTCCTTAAATTGTGCCTAAATGAACATGACCATGCAAGCGTATCAAACTTCATCACTACTCCCAGGACAATGAAAACCAATGCAGGAAACCAATTTAGGGCTAAATGAATATCCTCAGAGGGTGAGGGACATGCTTTTGTCTTGCTACAAAAACACAAACTTTACCATTTCTAGCTTCTGCAGCACAATCCCGCACGCCTCTGCAACATGACATCCACAAATAAACCCAATCTTACGAATCTTTAGCCTAATCAGGCATCCCCTCCTGCATCATTAATTACGCCGCTGTATAAATAAATGCTGAGTGAATGAGTATTTCCGCCTGTCTTTGTGTCCAGGGCCTCTCTGCCATTTTTTTTTTCCAGACAGTAATTCATCGTCTCCCCAGTCGAAACGTAGTCAATCAATACCCAATTAAGCCAAGTCTGCCGTTTTCCCTTGAGCAAGTGTCCATGATACAAAGTGCTGGAGGTACATTTAAATGCAAATGGCGTATGATGCTGTTTTTACAATTGGTTTGATCATTTGGGCTCAATCTCTTGCATTTGTGAGTCTCAATTCACACACTGTATACTCTTTGTGTCTGAACCAGAGGCGAGCATGACTATGAGTATAAACAGAGAGCCGGAGCCGGATAATTTATTATTAAAGACAGAAAAGATACTCGTGCGACTGCATTATTTAAGTGTTTCTTTCCAAGAATTTGGAATTTTTTACCATGTCTTTCATTTTATGTTTTTCTACTTTTGAAATATCAGGAAAATATTGTGTTACTTATGGTCCCATATTCTGAATACTAACCTTTAAATAAATAATATAAATGCAAATAAAAAAGAGGCTTTGTATGATTTTGTATGAAAAAGTGGGGGCAATGTCAGTGTTCGTCCGTGTCTTCCTTTGTTTTCGTCATGTGATTTCTTTGTATTGTCTTTACCGCCACCATCAGTGTCAATCTGTTCCACCTGTGTTCATCCCTTGTGTGTGATTAGTCTAATCATCCCCCATCTATTTATACCCTTTCGTCTGTGTCCATTGTTGTCCGGTATTTTGATTTGTGTGGTTCATCTGTTCCTGTGTCGTCCTGTCTTCCCGCATCCAATATCTGTTCCCCGTAAGTGTTCAATAAATCCATTTTTGTATACATCCCTTGTCATGTCATTATCTGCCAGCCAGGCGTTACAGGCAACACAGTGGCTCAGTAGTTTGCACTGTTGCATCACAGCAAGAAGGTCGCTGGTTCAAGTCTTGGCTGGACCAGTTGGCATTTATGAGTGGAGTTTGCATGTTCTACCAGTGTTGGCGTGGGTGAAGGTGCTCTGGTTTCCCCCACAGTCCAAAGACATGCGCTATAGGTGAATTGGGTAA
>CAIGQW010053418.1:3803540-3820025 GCA_903798125.1 Danio choprae
AAACCCACACAATCACACACACACACACACACACACACACACACACACACACACACATACACTTGCTTTGCATTTAAGGAGCTCCAGAGAGAGTGAGAGGTCCTGTTGGATCACATGCACTATTTTTACAAAGCGCACCGCTAGCAGCAGCACTATGTCGTCAAATATCAGAGCATGAGTCTCATATGAGGCTCAATCAAGAGGCATAGGACTATCTATAGAGGATCGGGCTATTCATAGAGCTCAGGGAGGCAGCAAAAGATGATTTAAGATACGTTTGAGAATCTCTATAAATCATGTCAGCATTATGTGGTAGTATGGGAAGACATCGTTTTATAGATTTCAACGCTAATCAGAGAATAATGTGATTTATGATGCTTTGGGGCCAATCTGCGATACCCATCGAATCGAAATGGATGCTCATAATTTATAGAAAATTCTGAAAGGAACACTCCACTTTGTTTTGGAAATAGGCTCATTTTACAAGCCCCCTAAAGTTAAATTGTCGAGTTTTACCATTTTTGAATCCTTTTGAGTCAAACTCTGGGTCTGGTGAGAGCCTCTTTAGCTTAGCTTAGCATAAAACATTGAATCGGATTAGACCATTAGCATCTAGTTCAAAATTTCAAATAATATATTCGATAATTTTTCTACTTTAAGCTTGACTATTCTGTACTTACACTGTGTATATATATAAATAGCTATTTTCTAGATCAATATGACAAGGAACTATACAGTGGTCCCTCGTTAATCGCGGGAGTTACGTTCTAAAAATAACCTGCAATAGACGAAATCAGCGAAGAAGTTAGCTTAATTTTGTACAATTATTATAGATGTTTTAAAGCTGTAAAACACCTCACTGCCTCACAGTGGCGCAGTGGGTAGCACGTTTGCCTCACAGCAAGAAGGTCGCTGATCGCTGGTTCGAGCCTCGGCTGGGTCAGTTGGCGTTCTGTGTGGAGTTTGCATGTTCTCCCTGTGTTGGCGTGGGTTTCCTCCGGGTGCTCCGGTTTCCCCCACAAGTCCAAAGACATGCGGTATAGGTGAATTGGGTAAGCTAAATTGTCCGTAGTGTATGAGAGTGAATGGGTGTGTATGGATGTTTCCCAGAGATGGGTTGCAGCTGAAAGGGCATCCGCAGCGTAAAACATATGCTGGATAAGTTGGCGGTTCATTCCGCTGTGGCGACCCCAGACTAATAAAGGGACTAAGCCGAAATGAATGAATGAAAACACCTCACTACACACTTTATACACTTTTGTCAGACAGGAATAAACATTTTAACAGTTTTCTCTCTTATTTAAAGACTCTCAATGTTCAGACTTTCATAGAAAAATAAGTCCAGTATTATAGAATGAAACCAAAGATTAAAACCTGTTGTCAAGTGCAAACATTCATCGCTGTCAGCAAAAGGTTCATAAAGCTTTTTAGCTTTTGTGTGGATAATGTTGTCATCCGTTGTGTGGATAATGTTGGCAATGTTTGCCTTCTTGTTGAAACTCATACACTGCTAGCGATCAAAAATTTTTTGTTAATTTGGCAAGCTGAATGCCTTCTGTACCGTACAGGAGACACAGAGGAGATTGATTGACAATGGTCTGCAGCCAATCAGGCCGCAGAACACAATGCGCTGTAAAAAAAAAAGAAGCATGTCAAATTTAACAAAAAAAAAACAGCGAAACTGCAAAGTGAAACTGTAAGGTGAACCGTGTTATAGCAAGGGACCACTATACTCTCATTTGGCATAATAATCAATGGAATTTTGATAAAACTAAACTGTTGACATCTATGGGAGTTTTAAAATGAGCTTATTTGCAAAAAAAGTGAGGTATTCCTTTAAGATGTGTCATAAAAGTCATAAATGTGTGAGTATACAGTGTCACACCAAGATTTTTTAAGTTCTTACTGGAGAAAGTCGGGCCTCACGGTGGCGGCTGTGGGTAGCACAATCGCCTCACAGCAAGAAGGTCGCTGGTTCGAGCCTCGGCTGGGTCAGTTGACGTTTCTGTGTGAAGTTTGCATGTTCTCCCCGTGTTGGCGTGGGTTTCCTCCGGGTGCTCCAGTTTCCCCCACAAGTCCAAAGACATGCGGTATAGGTGAATTGGGTAAGCTAAATTGTCCGTAGTGTATGTGTGTGAATGAGTGTGTATGGATGTTTCCCAGTGATGGGTTGCAGCTGGAAGGGCATCCGCTGCGTAAAACATATGCTGGATAAGTTGGCGGTTCATTCCGCTGTGGCGACCCCAGATTAATAAAGGGACTAAGCCGAAAAGAAAATGAATGAATGAATGGAGAAAGTCAGTTGATTATGCCTATAGGCAAAATATCAGTAAAACTCTAAACACAATGGTATCATAAATCTTTTTGCCTACAATAAAATCAAGCTGAGAAAATGTCAAGACCCTGGTTGTAGGTTGAACAAACACATATATACATTATATTTTTTTATTTAAAAAATAAATGATTTTAACAGAAAGCTGGCACTTTGTTGCATTTTGTACACACTGATTTCAATATTTTTTTGTTTCTACAGATGGTCAGCCTCAAATGTCTACCATTGTTTAATCATAACAAGACATACTGAACAAAGAAACAGGTGTTGTGCTTATAGAAATGGTTGTCTTACCTCTTTGGTTCACAACAATTCAAGGATGGCCGTTGTCTATCCAAGAAAAAAGCAGGCAATTCAAAGAAAGCAGGTTCCTGAAAAACAAAGTCATTGCTATGAATTATGAATGCACTTTACAATATAAGGAAAAATATATTTTCAGGAAACAGTTCACCCCAGAATGAAAATTGACTAACATTTTACTCATCAAGTGGTTCAAAACCTCTTCAAATTATTATTATTTATTTTTTTTCCATTGAACACAAAAGAAGATATTCAGAAAAAGATGTTGGCATCCAGTAGTAATTGACTGGCTGCCTTGGAAATAAAATACTGTGGAAGTCAAAAAGCTACTGGTTACCGACTTTCTTCTTCAAAAAAATCTTCTTTTTGTGTTAAAGAGAAGAAAGTAACTGACATATCTTTGGAAGAAGTGGAAGGTTAGAAATTCATTACTTTTTTGCAGGCTGAATCATCCTTTTTAGCAAAAAAAAACAACAACCCCAAAACAAACAAAAAACACAATTAAATAAACAAAGATTCAAAAAAATAGATAACAGCAGAAGATAAAAATCTAAATATACTGTTTACTCGTATACGCTTACTTCATTAAAAGTCCCTGGAAGTGTTGTGCATAATTCATACATCAATTCATACGTTTGACATAATTCAACATGCATGTTTTCGAAAGTCAATTTTTTTTCTTTTCAACTGACATAACCAAGGTCATGTGCAGAGCGAATATATTATTAAGCAACAACCAATATCTTAACAAAATACAATATCTTCTAGGAAAATTCAGATTTATTAAAATAGTTAATGTATTGTATGTCTGCAAGGGATGTGAATAGCTTCTTCAGTGATTTGACATGCTGAAATCATATATTTTTTATAATTTTTTTCTATTCCATTTTTACACCATGCTTATAATTTTAAACACCATGCTTTTTTGTTAACATACTATGTTCATTTTATTATATTTCATTACAATTTTTAAAACAAACTAGTAAAGGTGACATTTTATTTATTTAGCGGCACATTTGTGAAAAGTTGCTAACCAGATAGGTAAATATTAGCACAAACAAAAGTATGAAAATCGTATCCGTTTGTGCCTATATCTCCTGGCTACTTTCTTACATGGCTAAATACACGACTTACAATGATAAAATAAGAGTCTCTGTTCACAAATATTTAAAATTTACAGCAAATACTCAAACACAAATATAATTAATAACACAAACCTAATAATAATAATTACTAATAATATTCAAATGATTAAATGAGTTCACTTAGTCTAAAAAAAAAACAGAATTAAAATGGCTTCAACAACTTTAAATGTTGAAATAAACTGCCAAAATTCTATATATTTTCCTTACACACACAAATAATAATTAATACCACAAACCTAATAATATTCCAATTATTAAATATGTTCACTTAGTCTAAAAGAGAAAACAGAATTAAAAATGGCTTCAACAACTTAAAATAGTGAGAAATCAAGCCAAAATTCTATGTATTTCCTTTTTCACGTACACAAAATACAACGTTAAATGAAATTGTTATGCGTCAACTACATGCATGTATGGCCTATGTGCATGGTGAATACTGATACGGATTGGAATATGGTTTATCGACTGAGTTAGCGGAGACAAAGACGAGTATGTGTGAATTCAGGAGTAAACAATCAATCTCTCACACACATTCAGTGGAGGATTAATTTGCAGGCTATGGGATACAGTCAGCGAGTGCAATAAAGCAGCTGTGGCAGTGTTGAGTGAATGATAGTTCTCTATAACGCGGCTAAGATGAGGGCTGCAGAGGATGTGTCTACAAGCAGATTTAAAGCCCCCAATCTCACACATACATTCATACACGCACAGCTTGAGCCACCAGTCTCCAGTTGGAGAATGAGTTACAACAGCGCCACCTTAGCCTTCCATTTCCCTTCCTAAAATGAAAAACGCTATCTCTGCTTTCCCTCCATCACTTACTGTAGAACGACTCCATCCAACAGAGCCACAATTGCAGCTGCAGGCTCCTAAAGATGACCTAAATGTTGCCCAATCATTTTGACTCTCCATGCAGTAGATCGACATCCCCAATCCATTTCAGAGGAAAGGCCAGAACATTCTTTGAATTCAGTATTTCATTTGTACGAGCATAAGCTGCAGTTCCATCCTCATCAAATCTCTTTGGACACCTTGGTCTTGTTATAAAGCTGAGAAAGTTTGATTTTCAAGTCATCGCTCATCTTCTGGGGAGAATCTGACATGAGCAAAGTGGTAAAAGTTTAACCACCTCCAGGGGTTTGAAACCTTTTTATTCACCAGACAATTTGGCTACTTGATAGACCATATATACATATGCATACAGCATATTTAGGGGAAAAAATAAGAAAGCACTTATAAGGTTTTCTGGCTTATTTGCTGGATTTATTCAGTTTTGAGAGAGTTTTGTTTGATTTGTACTGCAAATGTCTGGTAACATTTCTTCAAAATCTCAGAGAAAAATTGTCATACAGCTTTTCGTTTTCCACAAAATGACAATTGTTCATGTCACACAGTAGGACTGAGAAGTACACTGTGACTGTTACATACACATATTGCACCCATACACTAATATACATACACTTTGAAACATTGTTCGATTGCCAGCAAACAAATATGTATACAGTAGTGCCTTGCTATAATGTGGTTCACCATTCATGGCCTCGCTATTTCGCAGATTTTTTGTGTGCAATTTGACATTCTTTTAGGTTTTTTTTACAGTGCATTGTTTACTGCGTCCTGATTAGCGCATTGTGTTCTGCATCCTGATTGGCTGTAGACCATCTTCTTCGTGCCGTGTCTCCTGTACAGTACAGAATGTGTTCAGCTTGCCAAATTTATATAAGTCTTTGATCGCTAGCAGTGTGATTCTGAAGTGCTGTACTGTATGTTCCCAAGTTTTCTCCCCAACAAACCCCACAGTGTCAATGAACCATTCTGCACTGTCAAAGGCACCTGCGGTAGCACCCAAAAGGCAGAGGAAGTGCACAAACAGTCCCACAAACAGTTGGACTTCTGGACATGCTAAAGGTAGAAGTTAAGCGGCTGTAGGGCACCATTACGGAATAAATAAATCTTCGGTTTTATATGTATATTTGTCTACCTATTACCATACAAAACGTCTCAGGTTAAGTATGTAACCATAGTTCCCTGAGAGGGAACGAGACACTGCTTCCAAACAGAATGCTAGGTGTTCCCCCCTAGCGTTCTGTTTGGACGCAGTGTTGAAGTTCCCTTGATAGGGAACGTCTCAGGTTACGTATGTAACCTTAGTTCCCTGAGAGGGAACAAGACACTGCGTCCAAACAGAACGCTAGGGGGGAACACCTAGCGTTCTGTTGGGACGCAGTGTTGAAGTTCCCTTGAAAGGGAACTATAAAATGGTATAGTCCATGGGCGGGATCAATGATATAAAATGGCTCCCTCACTCCAGGTGGGTAGTTGTAAGAGTAGTTTGTACTGTGTGGAGATATTGGAGAAAGTGTGTTTTGGCAGATTTTGTTCAGATCTTTTGATTTGCTGATTGGCTGAACAAGCCTGTAAATACTTTGTATATATTGTGTAGTTTATTTTTCTTTATTGTTATTTTGTCACCTTTTTTCTGGATTTTTATTTTCACTTTGTGTCAAATAAATCACTCTTCACCTTTATCAGCGGCTTCTGTAATTTTTGTCTCCCATCTGCCGGTTCAATCCTAACAGTTGACATTCATCTGTAATTGTGACTGAAAATCAGGGTTATTCCACCAGATGTTGTCTAAAAATGAATATAAACTTGAACTTTTTAACTGTTATTATTTAATGCATATTAAAAAATGCTCTAAATGACAAAAATAAAAGTATGCTGTATTTGAAAGAAATTCCACATGTAGATTTTACAGAATAAAATAATTAGTTGAACAAAACAGCTGTTGCTTTAGTGGTGGTTGTCTTGAAGTGCCCTGGTGCTGCACAATTCATCACAATTATGCAAAAACACACTGACTCATAAGTACAGTGTGCTATGTGCATTAAATCTGCACATATTTTATGAATTTAAAACTAAATCAGCTAATTGAGTGAACATTTGTAAAATATAACCTACCAAACTGTCTAGTGATTTGACATTGCATTGATTATTTTTACCTGCACTGTAGAAGAGTTATGCAGTATGTTACTGTATTTTAATTTAATTTCTGTATATTTTACAGTAAATATATGCAATAATGTAAGATAAATTGTGCTGTAAATGTAAACACAGTTTACAGTTAGTCACTGGCAAAGTGATGCCAGTAAATTACTGTAGATTCTACAGGAAATTGTTAACAGTGTGCTGTTGGCAGGTGTTAATTGTAAACCCTAAGCCTCTTTTACAACTGCACAAGGGAGAAAAAAAATGCCCTTTTCATGAAGGACACATGAGAAAACAGTCCTTGCACGCTTCGGTTGAGTGAAATTTCCTCAGTTAGATCCAAGAGAACAACATGCAATCAGTAAAACTGGTTTTCAAGTTACATGGACAGCAAATCGTAAGGGGCACAACGTTAAAGCAAAATTAAGTAAACACAACACAATTAGAGCCAATGAAATTCACCTTGTTGCACCATACTACGTAATACTAAGAGATGCTAAGTAAACAAGTCTCAATCAGCGCTAATCCAAGGACAACAAACAGGAACATCATTACTCTAACATTTGCGATCTTATTCTAACCATCTGCCATACTCCAGAAGTGGACTTCTGCCTCCCAGAGGTCCAATGGCAACCGGACATCTTTAAAGATTCACAGCACTGACTCATTACTGGATGCATGGGGTGAAAGGCTAAGATTCTCTGTTAACTCTAACCACTCATCATCGAGATGAGCTTTAACCCTGTAAGATTATAACCTCAAGGGTAAATATGAAATAGCGACTGATGTGACTGAGAAGATTCTTTCACAAAAAGAGAAAGAGAAAGGAATTAAAATGTATGGGGTTTGATTTTGTAAACTTATTTGAAGCAGTGCTTAGGATGTAATGAGGGGGGAGCCTAGTGGACAACAGCAGGTTAGATATGCTGTTCATCAAGGTATAAAAGGATGCTCCAGAACAGTTCTCAAGAGGATGTGCATCTGCTTCAAAAAATCCAACACAAATGGAAACTGAAGCAGAGTGTGCTCATGACCCGGAGTAAAGCCGGCTTAGCACATCTGTAAGTGATATGTGCCGCGCTCTATTGATGTGAATGACTAAGACTCATTGATTATGCTGTGAAAAGCTCCTTAAGCAAGGCACAGATTTACAGGGAATCCATGCAAACAATGCAGATCTTGACAGGGTCTGTAGCAGGCGTCAAGTTTGCACACATGCAAGTGACTGATCACGAATGTACCAGGCTACGATATTGGAAAAAAAAAACATTGCTATATTTTGATTTTCTGCGATATATATAGCAAGATAAATACAATTTCACCAGATCCACTGGTGATTTTAAACTAATTGGGATGATTTTATAAAACATATTAAGGCCCAATCCCAATTCTACCCTTAGCCCTTCCTCTTCCCCCTGGTTTTGAGTGTTCATGTGAAGGGGTATGGGTGTCCCAATTCTCTTTAGGTTGAAGCCGTAGGGCTAAGGGGAAGGGCTAGATAGCCCTTGAAAAGGAGATTTTCCAGAACCACACTAAAAAGGAGTACGACAATTTCCCCGAATACACCAGCTATAACAGCAACATGGCTGCCCACGCGAGTCCGGAGATGCACAAATTTAAGTATTTTTTGGGATAACTAAAGTTTTTTTTACAACTAACAAGCATATGTTTTAATAAATTTATAATGGCGTTGGTGTTTTACGGCCATGCTTTTTTTTTTTAAACGATTACAAAAAAAAACTAAATTTCACCATCTATAATCCATAATAATAACTACTGTATAGTAGGCCCACAACATACTTTCACATCTGTCACTCGATGACACTCGAATTATGTTAATGTTGATTTCTTGTATTTACATAGATTAATATGGCCATGGTGTGAATACACAGTACAGCTACGAGCTTATTGCCACATTATATCGTTATGATAATATATTGTTAGCTTCGGTGATTTCCTGAAGATAAATACCAAACAATAATGCAACTGGAATAACTACAGCAGTAGTCAAAAGCACTGGTTTACGAAACCCATTCATTTCAATAGTGTGTGTGGCACAATGGTGATTTGTTGCTAAGCCGACCAAACTGCAAGTGCAGCATAGCACATCGTCAACTAGTTTACAAGCGCCATGGTCAATTTTCAAAATACCTAAATATTCCAGTTATTTTACTGGCTTGAGTTACACAATTATTTTAGATTATTTAATCAAATAATAAATCATTGTTACAAAGCATTTTTGATTTTGGTTTTCGGCCATGTGCATCTAGAAATTTTAGCTTCAAATTTCGGCCCAGAATTTTCTTTTTGGTGCATCCCTAACAACAGAGCACAGACAAAAAATAAATGAACAGTGCTTAATGGTTTTCTGCAAATGCTAACAGTATTCAGGTACAAAAATTGAATCCTCAACTGTAAAATAATACAGTATAGTCTTTACTGTACAAATAATAATTCTGTACAATTAATCTTTGTTAAATCAGCAAACATAATTACTTGTGCCTTAATGCTTTAAACTCGCTTGAAATTCTCATACAGTCAAAGCCTTTAAAACACATGCAAATGACAAACTCAGATTGCATGCATTTGAACAGGTGCCTGGTCCGCTATAACCTCAACATTGCACATTCTGCATTATTATTACTCCGGATGTGCACACATTGCGATATCGATGCTGAAACAATATATTGTGCAGCCCTAGAATGTACTGTACACTTTTCTGGTGCCAAACGCAAGGTCAACAGCTGTTCGCATCAGTCCATCCACTTGCATGCAGAACAGACACATACAAGCACACAGAGTCAACAAACTGACATGCTCACGTGTGCACGCTCTCATCCATCAGGTCCATGCCACGGTCTAGCTCACTATATAGGATCACTGAGGTAGTTTCTGCTAGTAATCCTGCTCCATGGGGAAGGCCACTACACCTAAATCCCAAACAGCTGCAGTCGTTCTCTCCGCTCAGGATGCGCAAACTTTCTCCTCCTCGTTCTTCACGCAGGAACAGACCGAAGGACACAAGCTCAGAGAATGACGAAATGCAAGAGGCATGTTTGATGAGAAATTCAATTGTAACTGGAAGATCTTTGTTTGAAAAATTTGAAAAAAGATTGAAAGGAATAATGAATGGGAAGTGATGCAACACTGTTCTTTAAAATAAATAGATAAATAGATGAGAGAAAAAGGAAAACCAGGTTAGACGGTAACCTTCATATTCTGAGCCAACTAGAAGGCTAGAAGTCTAGTACAGTCCTGTTTCACATGTACATACTAAATACTTATTATGACTAAATACTTTTGTATGACATAAACTGGCTAATAACTCCATACGATCTCTAAACAAACCACTGAACCTAACCTTAACCATATATAACCCAGTACTTTCTTAAAGAGATAGTTCACCCAACACTAAAAATACTGTCATCATTTACTCAAGCTCCACTTATCACTAACATATTTGAGTTGTTTTTGCTGCTGCTGTTGTTGTTGATGATCACAAAAAAGTTGTTTTGAAAAATGCTGAAAATCACTGAGTTCCATAGTATTGACTAGGAAAAAGGATAAAGGTGTGGAAAAATTTAACTGTGCCTTCACGAGAGCATCAAAATTCGCTACATTGATCTCGAATTTAAAGGGGCCGTTGCAGCATATCAGCAAATCGCTTACATTCCCACATAAAAAAGTGCTTTCTAGCGTGAAAATGTTGCGCGCTTTTTATCAAATTCCTTTAAGTATGGAAGATCAAGTTGTTGCGTTGTTGGTTTTGCTCCACTTATCCAATATGTCCATATGTCTGAAATATTCTGAAGCAGCAATACTGTTTTGTACTGTCGATATCATTAGCATGAGATTCCCTCTTTAAAAAACAAAAAACATATATAACATTAATGCACATCAGTAACTCGCCAGTAACTTTCTTATTTATGTCCCTGTAAAAAACATCGTAAAAAAAAGGAAATCTGGGGACCGCAATATTCAAACCCTTGGGAACTACTTCTACATTCTGAATGTTTGTCGCCCAACCACGTCATAGCTCATTACCATAAAGTTAACTTGATTCTCCTAGACGCCCACACCGGCGAAGATCCACCGCATCGCTCCTCATGGCTTAACAACACCGGCTCCAATTGAAAATGAATGACTTCAGGCTACTTTGACGCTCTCGCCGCATTCAGTGTGAACGTACAGTAAATAAATTGTGAGTACATTTTCATTTTGGGGTGAACTATCCATTTAAGTACACTGTAAGTACATTTAAGTACACATGCATTTTGTAGTATAAGTCTATACTGCTTGGTGAAAGCTATCAGTTAGTGAAACCATTTCTTATTATTGCCATTATAATTGGTTAAATTGGAATATGAAAAGAATGTAGCTTGTGGCAATGTAGTTGTAACTGTTTTTTTAGTGTTTTGGTTTGACTCTTACAAAAGGATTTTCACAGATTTAACTTCTCAAGCATGACGCGATCTATTCAAGGAAGTGGGTTGAGTACAGGCCGACTACAGTTGCACTGGATATGGGCCAGATATTGTAAAGTGATGAGGGATGGAAGACATGCTCAGAACCAGCCGTTTGGTTGCACCGGGTGACTTGAAATTGACTACTGTACTTCTTTTCCACAACTTTGCACAAAGTTTACAAGCAACAGCCCAGGAACAACCTTGTTCAGGAACAACCAGTGATTTAGTGCCTGCAAAATATTTCACCAAATATATATATGATAATAATATTAAAATACAAAATTTCCTTTTTTCATTTCTTTTTTCTCTTATCTTTTTTGTTTTGTATTTTGTGTTTTGTTGTTTTTATATTGTAAATATGACTGTGATGTATTATATTGTCACATTTTTGTTACATCTCAATAAAAAAAAATGTAATTAAATTAAATGTAATTAAAATAAAATATATTTTTATTTAATTAGGTAGGTGGCGCGGTGGCGCAGTGGGTAGCGCTGTTGCCTTACAGCAAGAAGGTCACTGGTTCGAGCCTCGACTGAGTCAGATGGCACTTCTGTGTGGAGTTTGCATGTTCTCCCAGAGTTCATGTGAGTGTTCTGCAGGTGTTACGGTTTCCCCCACAAGTCCAAAGACATGTGGTATAGGTGAATTGGGTAAGCTAAATTGGCCATAGTGTATGTGTGTGAATGAGTGTGTATGGGTGTTTCTCAGTGATGGGCTGCAGCTGGAAGGGCATCTGCAGCGTAAAACATATGGTGGATAAGTTGGTGGTTCATTCCGCTGTGGTGACCCCTGATTAATAAAAGGACTAATCCGAAAAGAAAATGAATGTCTAAATTAAATTAAATTAAATTAAATTAAATTAAATTAAATTAAATTAAATTAAATTAAATTAAATTAGGGCCTCACGGTGGCAAAGTGGATAGCACGATTGCCTCACAGCAAGAAGGTTGCTGGTTCGAGCCTCGGCTCAGTTGGCGTTTCTGTTTGGAGTTTGCATGTTCTCCCCGTGTTGGCGTGGGAGTCCAAAGTCCAAAGACATGCGAGAATTGGGTAAGCTAAATTGGCTACCTTTTAGTTTAACAAACCTTTAGTCACAATGCTATTGACTTGTATTGCTGTTGGGTGCAAGGCTGAATCTTTTAAGCATCAAGAGTGTTGTAGAGAGTTGATAAAGGCTACAAACAATGACAAGTATGGAAAGAACACTGTAAAGAAACAATCTGAATAATCTCTGAGTTTGAAACTGGCATTTTAATGCTGTTTAAAAAGTAGACAAAGCATGATACAATTTTCAGTGATAAAACTAATCTTATAATAACTGTTAGGGTCACCTTTCAGATCATTAGAAGCAACGCTATTACGGGCATCTAGTGCCTGCATTAATGCAACCTTTCAATAAACCCCATCTGACTGTTCATGAGCATCAATACAGATGTTAAATCTGTAGTTTTCACAAATAGCAGGAGTTTGCAAAGGTTTAGTGAATGATGCACTTTTTCTGGACAAATTAACATGAATTTCTTATTAATATTTCTTCTTAATTAGACTACACAAGTCATTATTTTGCTACTGTAGGCATATTATAAACCCACCTGCATTAAACATGAAAATCCCTCTAGATATCAATTAGACTATATTGAATGCAAAAATGCTGATAAGCATGTGTAAATAAAACCAGTTGGCCAATTAACTGAAAAAAAAATAGAAAGATAGAAATAAAATAAAATAAATAGGTTTGACAAGTTGTTAATGCTTTAGCAAACATTGTCTCTGTTTAAAAATTAGACTAAAGCAGTATTATTTTTAAAAAAATACATGTAATTTAATTTAATTATATTAAATCTAACATTTTAAAAAAAAAAATAAAGGTAATTTATTTTTAATTTATTTTATTTTTATTACATCTTTTATTTTCATTCATTCATTCATTTTCATTTCGGCTTAGTCCCTTCATCAATCCGGGGTCGCCACAGCGGAATGAACCGCCAACTTATCCAGCATATGTTTTACGCAGCAGATGCCCTTCCAGCTGCAACCCATCTCTGGGAAACATCCATACACACCCATTCACACTCATACACTACGGACAATTTTAGCTTACCCAATTCACCTATACAGCATGTCTTTGGACTTGTGGGGGAAACCGGAGCACCCGGAGGAAACCCACGCCAACACGGGGAGAACATGCAAACTCCACACAGAAACGCCCACTGACCCAGCCGAGGCGCGAACCAGCGACCTTCTTGCTGTGAGGCGAACGTGCTATCCACTGCGCCACCAAAGGGCCCCATCTTTTCTTTTATTTAATTTAATTTATTTTATCTAAACTCCTTTTAGTTTAGTTTCCAGTAAACAATCTGTAGTGTTTTAGGGAGTAGCTAAAGCCTGTAAAATATATTGAGACTGTGGAAAAAAATTATAAAAACAGATCTATCTCAAACAGTTTTAGGTGAAACTGAAATGGAAAAAAAGAAGCTGTCAGAATTCTGGTGCATGACATTTTTTCCCCGACAAACACGCATGAATATTTTAGTCAACACAGTAACTCAGAGAAAAACCAAACAATATTTACAACATTAGCTACTTAACACAAAGCAGGGTCCATGCTTCAAGTACATCAAATAACTCACACAACCATAGTACATGTTTGACAGGGAATTTCACTCCAAACACACTAACACAAGTAAACATAAGAAAAAAAATAAATAAATCAGCTCGACATGTGAAGCTTGATCAAAGACATCACTATGACGTCACGTACTGTAGGGCAGCACAATATATTGTTTCAGCATCAATACCGCAATGTGATCATACCTGTCAACCCTCACGTTTTTTTCCGGGATTCTCCCGTATATTACAATTCTATCCCGCTATCATCCCATAAAGGTGTTTTCCCATATTTCTCCCATTTTTTTTTTTTCTATGAAGGGTGTCAATAAACATCAAAGAGCCGATCCTCCCTATATGCAACACATACCGCCGAACCAGCAGGGGATGCCCCTTGCTCTTAAATGTGAAGGATATTCCTTATTTTCACATACCAATGGTGACAGGTATGAACGTGAGCATTCGCAAAAGTCACATCATAGGATATGCAATAAAAAGTCTGGATTATAATTTATAATTTTCATATGTTTTTTGTGGCCCGTGACTGTATGAGGATTTTAAAAGCATTCAGGCATAAGAAATTGTATTGTTTGTAACTTTCATTCATTAATTTTTCTTCGGCTTATTCCCTTTATTCATCAGGGGTTGCCACAACGGAATGAACCACCAACTTATCCAGCATATGTTTTACACAGCGGATGCCCTTCCAGCTGCAACCCAGTACTGGGAAACATCAATGCACACTCATTCACTACGTCCAATTTAGTTTCTCCAATTCACCTATACCGCATGTCTTTGGACTGTGGGGGAAACCGGAGCACCCGGAGGAAACCCACGCCAACACGAGGAGAACATGCAAACTCCACACAGAAATGCCAAGTGACCCAGCCAGGACTCGAACCAGCGACTTTCTTGCTGTGAGGCGACAGTGCTAACCACTGAGCCACCGTGTCACCCCCATTTGTAACCTTAATAATGATAAATTTTATTAAATCATTTATACAACAAGAACTATGTAATATTATTTTACATTACATTTACATACTGTTAGACTCCTCAAAAAACAATACAAAAAGTTTATTGAATTTGTATCTCTTCTTTATTCTATTTATCTATCCTTGTAGATTGTTTATTATGTTTTATGCAAATGCACCCACAGAATCACCCCAATCAATCAACTGAAATGATAAATTCTTTCCAAATAGAATTATTTAAGTCATCTGGTGAAATTGCATTCATATCGCAGAATAACAAAATGTCGCAATGTCAGATTTTTCCAATATCGTGGCGTGAACATTTCTGACAGGTCACTATCTAATCTGCCGTCAGAAAAAGAAAAGCCTCACATGAGTAATGCACTTCACAGCAGCACAGCGTCGCCACAGCATGTCAACAGCATCCTCTCCATAAAACATTCATTTACAATAGAATGTTTTCCATTAAACAGCCCGGACTCTTGTCGTTCAGTGGCGCTCCTAATGGGCTATGTAAATGCCTGCTCCTGTGTCGTTTATGAGGAGAGTGGGGATTCAAGTTTGCCAACTGCTGTGGAGAAATGAAAATGGAGAATAAACTGAGTGACGTCTCTGCGGCTACAGGGACGTATAGCGAAGGCTTTGCCCGTTAAGATTATGCAAAGAGACGCAGCACCAGAGGGTTTTCTGGCGTCGCCGGCAGGATTCGTGTGAAGGATACAGTGGCACATTAAATCCGAGATTGAAGCTTTATGTATGAGAGGCAATTAACGTTTTTGTGGCCGCAAGCTCATCTAGCTTTTATAATGGGGGAGAGCAAAGAAATAAAACAAGATAGTGAACAAAAGAGGCGAGGAAGAGACTTATATGGCTGAATGCACCCTGAAAAAAATCATTTCGCCAAAAGGATCATTGATTTTTCAGTTTTTTTTCTTTGTATTTTGTTCAATGCTGCAGGCTGAAGAGAAGTATACATCTCTTGAAGATCTCTAAAATAAAATAAAACAAATAAATGAATTGGTCTGAAATTGTGTTAATACTTAAGTAAACACTTTAGCAAACATTCTCCCCATGTCCACATTCAAAGACTAAATCATTTGTTAATTTATTTCTTTTTTAATAATTTTTTTTTATTATTATTTTTTTTTTCAGATTTTTTTTGTATTTTATTTTTTATTTTATTTTATTTTATTTTATTTTGGAGGATTGTTATGTGTGAAAAAATAAAACAAGAGACTGAACAAAAGAGGCAAGGAAGAGACTTATATGGTTGAATGCACCCTGGAAACATTATTCTGCCAAAAGGCTCATTGAGTTTTCTGATTATTATTTTTTCCTTTGTATTTTGTTTTCAATGCTTTTCAATGCAGCAGGCTGAAGAAAAATATACATCTCTTGAAGAAACAAATCCAGATGAAACAAAGCTTTTGTTTACGCAAACACCGTCCCATCTCTTTTGGCAATTACTAATGTGACTCCTTTATAAAAGTGTTGTTTTGCGGCAAACAGTCAACATAAAGTGTGGCTCACGAGCACCTGAGCAGCAGATGGTGGGCTGATTGAAAAGCCTCTACTGAAGGACAGAAACAGGACAGTTCATAGAATAAAATAAAATAAAACAAAACAAAATAAAATAAAATAAAATAAAATAAAATAAAATAAAATAAAATAA
>CAIGQW010053418.1:3821521-3840958 GCA_903798125.1 Danio choprae
TTTTTTTATGTGCATTAAATATTTAAACAGACAATTATATATATTTTTTTATTTGTGAACCTGAAGCACAAAACCTGTCATAAGTGTCGATTTTATGAAACTGAGATTTATATATCACCTGAAAGCTGCATGATAACATTTCCATTGATGTATACTTTGTTAGAATAGGACAAATTTTAGAATATAGACAACTATTAGAGTAAATCACCTTTATGTTATCCAATGGAAGTACTTAGCAATGCACATTACTATAAAAGAAAAAAAAGAGTTTTGATACTGTATGAAATTTAAAAATGGCATAATGAAACATGATCTTTACTTAATATTCTAAGGGTTTGGGCATTTATTCATTTTCCAGTCAGGACTTGAACCAGCAACTTTCTTGCTGTGAGGCAACAGTGCTAACCACTGAGCCACCGTGCTGCCCTGTTTTGGGCATTTAAATGAAATCTATCATTTTGGCCCATTTAATGTATTTTTACCCATTGCCAAAAAAAAAATGATTTTGTCATCCAGTCACATTTTATAGTAACAGTATTTGATCAAATATAGCTGCAACTGCAATATCTTCTATTTTATTAACTTTTAAGCTTCTAAGCTATTGTTTTTCCTCAGATAACATTCTAAAATTACATGACATGTAACATTTGATTATTCATTCATTCATTTTCTTTTCGGCTTAGTCCCGCCAACTTATCCAGCATATGTTTTACGCAGCGGATGCCCTTCCAGCTGCAACCCATCACTGGGAAACATCCATACACACTCATTCACTATGGACAATTTAGCTTACCCAATTCACCTATACCACATGTCTTTGGACTTGTGGGGGAAACCGGAGTGCCGGAGTGGTTCATTCCACTGTGGCAACTTCTGAAATAGAGACTAAGCTGAAGGAAAATGAATGCATTGAATGAATGAATGAATGACTGACTGAATGAATAAATGAATGAAATATTGCATTAAAACTTTTTTCTTTTTTTTTAAAACCAGTGACTACCAATCTCAAGTTTTACGTTTGTATTTTTTCATTCAACAATCAAGGCAAAGTTTTCAGACTCGACCCTGAAATTGCACACTCCGGCACTCAGCCATATACCATCATCCCCCTTTTACAAAGAATTTCCTTCCTGATCCCCGTGCAAATGCTGGCACCTGAAACTGCAACTTGGCCAAGATTCCCAGCGCCTGCCAGAGTTGAACAAATGTGAATGGCGGAGGAGCCGGTGGAATTCTGCGAGGAATTCTGAGTGGTGTACAGCAGCTGTGAAACCCTCGCCATCCCCCAACGAGCCGCTCTGATCTGCTCAGACGCTCGCCGTGGCACTGCACATCGAGCAGCGAGTGTGGCATAACTACAGGATGAGCTGTCAGCGCCTCGCAGGAGCCTGATCCGCCACATCATCCTGAAGGCGGCATGACATCATCGCACAAGCCTCCCAGAGCTCCTCTATCAACCTGGACGAAGCAAGGATGGGTGGTATTTTTTTATCGTGTGTGATAATACAGTACTAGTACAAATTCTCTCCATTATTTGAAACCTGTCTATGAGCAATTCCAGTCTTATGGATGTGACATTTGCAGTAAAAACTTAAAACATAAATTCACAGAGAAAGTGTATGTTAACTTTATATTGAAACATCTGGTTATATTTTTCAAAAGAACTAACCACAGAGTTATGGGATCAGAAAAATATCAATCTGTAAACATTTTTTTAGATTTTAAATGAGGAAAATAAACATGCATTGTGGATGTGACCAAAAAAGTTAGCAAGTATACAGTATACATCATACTTTGTAGAAATTGTGTGAATTAAACTGCACAACCCAAAAGAAGCAATGCTACTCAAAAGGATAAGAGTTGGCTCTCTATAGAACAAAAATGGTTGATATTATTTGACATTTTTGCATTCATGAGGAAAAAGCTTTGTTATGGATGTGAAATCTCTCCGTTTGGATGTGACAGATGTGATATTGCCACCTGTGTGACTTTGGTAAATCAAATATAATTGTTTGAAAACATTGACAGAGACATTTATGACTATTTTACTGTACTGTAAAATACAAGCTTAGACAAAAAACCTAGAAAGGGTTTCGCTATTTTGGTAAAAACTTGGCGAGGTTAATATTTGCATGGTATTGCTCCTATACAATCTGAATTAGTATGGTGGGAAGGCTGTAAATTGTGACAAAACAAAACAAAAAAAATCTATCTGTGCAATTAATAAATGTACAGCAGTAGCATGTTTGTAATATCCTGTTTACAAACACATTTTCTGGGAAATTGACTCTATATTCACTTTCTATAAGTTTTATATGTTTGAAATAATTTATTTTTTGTGACCAGGCATAGTTTTGTATCACAGAAAAACGTATACTATAAAAGTATATATACTATATATGATAGTTATACTATATATGATAAAAGCTATGTCGATAATTGCATTATAAAATACACTTTATGCCTATACAAATACCTAGGATGGCTTAAAGAACACAAATAAACCATATATTGCAGCACTACTTTATTTATTCTCTTAATTTTTAATCTGTTTAAGTGTTTCTATCTTATTTTTCTGCATTCTTCTGTGGTGCAGATGTGCAGTTCATATGCAAGAGCACCCTCTAACTTCCAGTATGAATGAAACACGACACCCTATTTATTTTATTTTATTTATTTTTTTAATAACAACTAGGAAAGATAGTGTTCCTCTCTAAAGATATTGGACTTTCTATGTCACCCAGTGGATAGATATGAATAAACAGCATTGATCATTGCAATAAATGCTTGAAAATACTAGATTTAAGTCCATATCAGCCATTCCTAGTGGAAAAGTTTTTCCCCCCCTAGCTGCTCAATGAGCTATTCTTCGGATAAAACAAACTTGCCTTTATTCTGTTTCCACTGGGATGCAAGTCTTTGCACATTATGGGATAAAATATGTCCCAGTGTGCCTCTCAAGTGCCGTTTAAACTAATAGACTCTCGGTTGAAAGGATTAAAGAGGATGAGAGAAAGGTGTCTGAATAAAAACTGAGCCATGAGATTATAATGATTTATGTGCTGAGAAAACATCATTTAGCTAATCAGTGGCAAAATAGTATAGATGGAAAAAAGCTGCGGCTTTGTAATAGATGATGTGGCATTTTTATAGCATTGACAATAAAATAAATATAAATATAAGATATAAAAATACTTACTGCTAAAAATCAATGGAAGCCAGTCAGCTCCTTTCTCAACCCTAAAGTGATAGTTCACCCCAAAAATGAACATTCTGTTATTAATTACTCACCCGCATGTCATTCCAAACTCGTAAAACCTTCAAAATATCTCAATTTAAAGATGAGTGAAGGTCTTACGGGTTTGGAATGACATGAGGGTGAGTAATTAACAGCAGAGTTTTTATTTTTGGTTAAACCATCTCTTTAAGGAGCTTGTTTATACCAAATGTGACAAGAATAACTATTTTCTGTGTGAATAAATATTCATTCATTCATTCATTTTCATTTCGGCTTAGTCCCTTTATTAATCTGGGGTCGCCACAGCGGAATGAACCGCCAACTTATCCAGCATATGTTTTACGCAGCGGATGCCCTTCCAGCTGCAACCCATCTCTGGGAAACATCCATACACACCCATTCACACTCATGCACTATGGACAATTTAGCTTACCCAATTCACCTATAGCGCATGTCTTTGGACTTGTGGGGGAAACCGGAGCACCCGGAGGAAACCCACGCCAACACAGGGAGAACATGCAAACTCCACACAGAAACGCCAACTGACCCAGCCGAGGCTCGAACCAGCGATCAGCGACCTTCTTGCTGTGAGGCGAACGTGCTACCCACTGCGCCACTGTGAGGCCTCTGTGAATAAATACTCAACTATAATTTATACATATGATTCAAAGTGGAAGTTCAGCATCATTACTGCAGGAGTGTGTAATATTTGTTGTGTACGATAATATCGTACTTGTTAATGACATGCAAGCTAACATTATCAAGTGTTATACACTGGACAAAAACAAAAAGTTATGTCATGTCATGACTTTCCAAAAGCATTCCCTGTGTGTTTTTTGTTTTTCGTAAGATATGATATAGTTAAGTAATACAATACAAGCAAGAGTGCTTTTTTTTCTGATTACCAGCGTGATCACAAATGCGATATTGATTTTAAACTGTTTTTTAAACAGTTTAAGAGTTTATGAATTTACTTTTCATTAACAGATCTTAAACTGTTGTTCACAGTGGCGCAGTGGGTAGCACGTTCGCCTCACAGCAAGAAGGTCGCTGGTCGCTGGTTCGAGCCTCGCCTGGGTCAGTTGGCGTTTCTGTGTGGAGTTTGCATGTTCTCCCCATGTTGGTGTTAGACATGTGCTATAGACATGTGCTATAGGTGAATTGGGTAAGCTAAATTGTCCGTAGTGTATGAGTGTGAATGGGTGTGTATGGATGTTTCCCAGAGATATGTTGCAGCTGGAAGGGCATCCGCTGCGTAAAACATATGCTGGATAAGTTGGCGGTTCATTCCGCTGTGGCGACCCCAGATTAATAAAGGGACTAAGCCGAAATGAAAATGAATGAATGAATGAATTAATATATTATCATAGAAATTATTGTGATAAGTGATATTATTTATGCCTGTTTATATAATAATTCTACATCAGGATTTACATTGTACATTTATAATGTACAAATAAATGTATTTACCACATAGAGTCTATGACATAAACACAATTAAGGCACAAAAGCCTCATCTAAATGTCCTTTTTTGCTTTAATGTTATTCATGAATCATAACTTTTCTGGAAGTAAACTGCAGATTTGAAAAAGAGTTTACTTTGACACTTCTTCAAAACCGGTAGTAGTTTTCTGGAAAAATGTGAAAATTAACTTTTTTTTTACTTGTTAGTCAAAAACATTTTCCCTGAACTTGCTGACACCTCCGATGGAGATTAGATGATATGACAGAAGCTGCGTCATCTGCTCAAATGTTTAAGACATTAACTTTTATGTAAACATGATGGACAATATATACTCATAGGACACTTTATTAGGAACACCTTACTAGTACCAGGTTGGAACTGCCTTAATCCTTTGTGGCATAGATTCAACAAGGTACTGGAAATATTCCTCAGAGATTTTGGTCCATATTGACAAGAAAGCATCACACAGTAGCTGCAGATTTGTCGGCTGCACATCCATGATGCGAATCTCCCGTTCCACCACATCCCAAAGGTGCTCTATTGGATTGAGATCTGGTGACTGTGGAGGCCCTTTGAGTACGGTGAACTCATTGTCATGTTCAAGAAACCAGTCTGAGATGATTCGCGCTTTATGACATGGCACGTTATCTTGCTGGAAGTAGCCATCAAAAGATGGGTACACTGTGGTCATAAATGGATGGAAAAAGTCAGCAGCAATACTCAGGTAGACTGTGGAGTTGACATGATGCTCAATTGGTAATAATTGGGCCCAATGTGTGCCAAGAAAATATCCCCTACATCATTATACCACCACTACCAGCCTGAACAAGGATGGATCCATGCTTTCATGTTGACGCCAAATTCTGGCCAATCCGAATGTCGCAGCACAAATCGAGACTCACCAGACCAGGAATCGTTTTCCCAATCTTCTATTGTCTAATTTTGGTGAGCCTGTGCGAATTGTAGCCTCAGTTTCCTGTTCTTGGCTGACAGGAGTGGCACCCGGTGTGGTCTTCTGCTTCTGTAGCCCATCCGCCTCAATGTTCGACTGAATGTTGTGCATTCAGAGATGCTCTTCTGCATACCTCGGTTGTAACGAGCGGTTATTTGAGTTACTGTTGCCTTTCAATCAGCTGGAACCAGTCTGGCCATTCTCCTCTGACCTCTGGCATCAACAAGGCATTTGCGCCCACAGAACAGCCCCTCACTGGATATTTTCTCTTTTTCGGACCATTCTCTGTAAACCCTAGAGATGGTTGTGCGTGAAAATCCCAGTAAATCAGCCGTTTCTGAAATACTCAGACCAGCCCGAGTTGCTGCCATGTGATTGGCTGATAAGAAATTTGCGTTAACGAGCAGTTGGACAGGTGTACCTAATAAAGTGGCCAGTGAGTATATATTGAGTGGCCAAAAACTATTGAGGTCATGTCCATGTATTGCACGATAAGTCAATATATCGATTATTGTGACAGGCCTGGTCCCAAACAAAACCATGAGCAGACTGTGTGCCTTTGAATCTGTTTTTGAACAAATCATTTGAGTAAATGATTCAATTAATCGTTCATTTAAACAGGAACTTGTCACCACCTACTGGCTGTTTAGGTCACATTGATTAATCCATAACATGCCAAAAATACACAAATGCAAACAAAAAATAATAATTATTATTAATTATAATTCATTGCTTAATTATCATTATTGAAAAATACTAAGATATATTTATTTGCATTTTATTCCAACAATTTTGCTTTTCTGTGCCATTACCATTTTAGTTTTGGGGACATTTTTAGAAGTATATTCTATTCTTACAAGTAGCAGATAACGAAACTGCAGCACATTCTTACAATAAACAGAACATTATCATGCATAAATGTGGATGGGGATACAGTTAAAGCTACAGTTCTGATGTGAGCGTGCCATAACACACTCAAACCCGGTACTCGTGATTATTTAAATGGCACAGAACCGAGCATGGAGATGTACAGAAGTAAGAGTTAATTTAGCAGAGAAAAAGATTCATAAGTTTACGTTACTCTGACATGCTGTTCCAAGGCTGTGGGGCAGGTGCTATAAATAGCAGCTCTTTGGCTGCTCGTTACCCATGATTCAAACATCCCTGCTTGGTAGTTTGATAGCTGTGTGCTAAAGGGTTGAGTACCGAAGAAATGTGCAACATGGGTGCAAAAAGGGCTAAATAAGGGGAAAGAAAGAGCACTCGAGGCAGTATAAGATGAGGGGGAAGAAAAAATATATATAAAACAATAAACGCAAGGACATACAGTATCTGGCAGAAGACAAGACGTGACTTCGCAACTTATACTTGCTGGATCTTGTAAGGCGAGTGAAACACTGAAGTCAGACTGTGAATGGAGAATTCTAAAAGCAGCTTTGAAAGGTCAGAATAGAACAGATGAATGTAGAAACCTTCGATGAGTAAAAGTGTAATATTAGTCTTATTCAAAATCGAGATGAGCATGTGGGTCATTCAGACTGCAAGGACTAGCTGTGCTAACGTACAAATACACATATTTATCGGATAGAGTCTAACGGGTTGTTTCTGTTCGAATTTCCGGTAGTGTCTACTACATGTAACTAAATTAAAGAATTAGAAATTGCATGTTTTAAGCAATCATGCTATTTTTTTATGATTAATTACAGCCATCACGTCCCTCGAGCACCTTCCCCTATTCATATAGGAATACACATTCAAAAAAGATATAAACATAAAGAGCACCACTAAATGCACATGCACTCTGCAAATTAAACTAGAGAATCAAAAATTAAGGGCAATCGTGCCATTTTTATGATCAATCCTTGCCGTCACATCCATTTGCCGTTTCATATAAACACACAAATGAGAAAGAAATAAACCTAAGCACTTAACCTGCAATTAAATTTGAGAATTAGAAATTAAACGCTTTAAGAAATCATGCTATGTTTTTATGATTAATCACTGCTGTCACTTCCCTCAAGGCCTTTTTCCAGTTCATATAAATACACACACAAGGAATAAATAAACCCAAGCACTTAAGAGGGATAATAATCCCCCAAAAATAATAATCCTGTCATCATTTACTCACCCTTCACTTGTCACAAACCTGCTTGAGTTTATTTCTTCTGTTGAACACAAAATACGATATTTTAAAGAATGTTGGAATCCATTGACATCCATAGTTTTTTTTTCCTTCCATGGACGCCAATGGTTACCGGTTTCTAACATTCTTCAAAATATCTTATTTTGTGCAATAAATAAATAAATAAATAAATAAAAGTCAAAAGGTTTAAAACCATGAGAAGATGAGTAAATTGTGGGTATTTTTTTTTTTGATTATCTCTTTAATTCTGCATCACTAAGGCCATGTTCACACATATATAGGTTATGTATGTTATATAGGTTACATATATAAGTAAACATATACCTATATATAGCGTTTTCCCCAAAATTTATAAATAAATTGTCCATTTGAAAGTGTAAAAAACACGCACTGTGATTAATGTTAAGGGCACGCCGAACCAATGGGTGCTGATAAATCCTTTTATTCTGGATTCACAACAAATACAAGATAATAAACTATTTGTGAGAGTGCATTGCATACAAGTTAATGCTAATGTAAGAATAGAGCCATATCACTGTCCTGTGGTATCAAATGACACAGAACATACAACATGTTTGCCAAAACTGTGCGTAATAATTTGCCTCAATGGTGTCTTCCACATTTGGTATGAACCTAGCCATGTTGGCCAATCAGAAAGGATAAAACAGAATGCATGCTGACATGCCAGTTCATTCTGAAAACGTACCCCAGTATACATTTCTGGAGAACATCAAATACGTCCCAGATGGTATGTTTTTTTTTGCAGTTTTTGTTTTCGCGAATCCACCAGAGGCTGCTGTGTACGCTTTTTGAGATTTCAAATTTCTCTCACGAGTGCCATTTGTGCCTGCTCTTCTCGCATAAATCCACCAGAGGCCGCTGTCGACTAACTAACTGACCGATCGACTGACCCACCCTCCTCCTTCCCTAAACCCAACAGACAGTGTTTTCAAAAGCAATCCAGAAAAAGAAAAGCCCTCGCGACAGCCTGATTTTTACCACGTTTTCAGATTTTACCACATTCTCACCCTGTTATTTACTTGTTTATTTAATTTTTTGCCTTTTGTTTTTGTCTTACCTGCTTTCTGGAACTGTTTAGACTCGAACCCCGTCATCGTGGTCAACGCCGCACCACGTCACAAGTGCTCCCGAGCTACTGGACAAACAGCGAGAAAGCCATCCACATGGGGGTAAGCGGTCAGCTGGTAAGCACGAAAAGGAATGGCATCATACCCCCTAGGCATTTGTTTTAAAGACAAAAGGCCGCCATACGTACATCTGGCTATATAATTTGCGATCTCCAGAAATGTATATTGGGATACAATTTCAGAATGCGCCTATGTCGGCATTTTCATGTGAACAAACAGCCAAACTACATAGAAAAAACTGTAGTTTTGTAAATACCCCTATTCATGTAGACAGGACATGGTATGCACTTTGCAACAAAATTTTTTAAATCAGAACTTACAATCAAGGATGCTATTTTATGATCAGTCCTTTCTGTCACTTCCCTCATGCCCTTTTTCCAATCCATATAAATACACACAAGGAAGAAATAAACCCAAGCACTTAAACCTGCCCCACTAAATGCACACGTAATGCACTCTCACAAGCCAGCAGGCATTTGAGTGCTTCAGACAGTTCATTAGTTGCCCAGTGGAGCCACAGAGCAGCAGTCCATGTCATCTGACCCCTGGCCATAACCTTTATTCAGCAGCACACGCCACAAGTCTCATCTCAAACTGCTATGGACAATAAAGCAGCTAGTAATGACCTCTGGCACCTTTCGGCTCCAGTCGGCTGACACTGGCACCTGTTCTCAAGGGACAGCTTTCCCAGGATGAATTAAAGAGAAACCCCCTGAACAGAGCTCTGCTGGAGTTTGTTAGTGTCTCCCCAGTGGTTGAGCTCTGTGTGTTCTTTGGGCATTGGGTTGAATTGAGGGATTGCTGCAGAGAGGCTAAACAGGCACGAGCATTAATACACAGAGCTCAGGTAGATGTATGGAAGTGTCATACAACATGCCTGCAGCGCTGTAAACCAAGAAAGCATAATAGATTGAGAAACAGGGTGAGATTAGATAACAGAGGGGAAAAGGGGGATAGGATGGGCCAGCAGACTGGCAGTAAAATGGATATAAATGCAGTAAAGCTACAGTATATGCACTTATGACAATATAGGCTACACATTTTATGATGATGCAATATGATATTTAGAGTTGAGTACAGTAGACATCCATTTTTCTCAAATGAACAACAAACCACTAAATGCAAATGGAAATGTATTTATATAGATATAAATTATATATAATAATGACCAACACTCAAACATTTAAACTGCACATAATGGAGTGCTGCATCACGAATCTAATGAGAAGTTTATACTACAATTCATAGTTGCATGGCTGTGCGATATTGAAGAATAATGCAATATAGGCTGCTAAATATAATAGTGCGATATCCGATATGCAATACAATATTTTATTTATATTTTTATAATGATTTATACATACATATATACATACATATGTTTCATCATATCTCATGGAAACGAAAGCATTACTACAATGTCTAAAGCCATGTTTTACTGTTGCATAAAAAGACATTTTAAATGTGTAAACAGACAAAAATAAATATATCAATATGAAAACATGAACATAAAACACATAAAAACTTATTTGTTGTCTTATTGATTTTTTAACATGGCTGAATTGTTTCGCTTGATTGTGCACTGGCATGCAACTGCATTGTGTGATGTTCTAAAAAGACTTGTTCACAAGAAGATACTTCACTTTTTAAATAAATTGCTCATTTATTGCAAACCATTGTGATATGTCTCGACAAGCACATTTGCAATATTTAGATACTTTTGAAACTTGAAATATAAACATTTAAACTAAGAATGTACTTAGTTTTACTTTCTATTTTTTAATTCCCAAATGCTTTTTGATGTCGATATCAATATCTTTGTTTGTTTGTAAAAGTCATGACTGTATCAACTGTGGGTGACAGCACTACAGCACTGAACATGCTCATTATACTGACACTGAGGAGAAGAAACTGTTGAATAAAGTCATTACTTTCATTTTATATGCACACAAAAAAACTATTGTAGCTTCATAATATTCTAAATAAACCATGTAAGAACAGGAATGAACTGAACTCAATGAACTGTTTTGAAAATGTTGTTTGGTACCTTTTTGAACTTTGAAGGAGTATAGGGACCATTGCTGTCTATGGAGGAGCTCTCGGACTTTGTTCAATATATCTTAATTTGTGTTACAAAGTTTAAAAAATATTTAAAACAACCTGAGGGCAAGTAATTATTGACAGAACTATAATGTTCGGATGAAATAACCCTTTAATTCACAAAAAAACTACATTGTCAACTGTGTTGCCAGTGACCCCTATTTAGCACCTTATGTCTCGTAATGTTTATGCTAAAACAATGTTGTGCAACCCTGCTAAAAGGTCAATTTTGGGATAGAAGAATCAATATTAGTTCATTTAAATGAAAAACAATAAACAATCCAGCCCTAGTGAATTCTTACAGATTTTAAGTGAACCATTCAGCAGTGAGGTAAACAAACTGAACTCAGTGAACTTTATCACTTCTAAACATCCATCTCTATAGAGTGATTATGCAATTCGGCAGCTAAATAAATGACTTGCCTTCTAAATGCATCATTTTAGAATCAAATTGTTCCCTAGCCATTTTTTAAAGTCTGGAGCCCTGCAAGAAATGAATGAATTGTTGCTTTCAGTGGGATGAGGAGATGTGCTTAGAGCTGAATTGATGAACTGTGAGATTGATGCAACCTGCTCATTTACGTCTCGCTTCGCTCAGTCTAAGCAGGTGCAAAGCTACATGCTGGGTTCTGCACTAAAACCTCTCATTTCCCCTGTCCTTTTATTTAGTACACTCACATAGAGATACCAGATACAGTCCAGCGACCTTCCTGCTCCCTGTTCCCCTCAAATGCCTTTATAGCAGCCTGTAAATGTAGACTGGGCCATGGTGAGCATATGACAGCTCATGAAATATCTCTCTCTGACACACACACACACGCACACGCACACGCACACGCACACGCACACGCACACGCACACACACACACACGGATGGACATGGAGGCTAGGCCAGGACAGACCACTGGGGACAGACCCCAAGACTGGCTGTTCTTAATTCATGAACAGTCTCATCTGGCCTGAAAACAGGCATCTAAACTTGAAGTTGAGGCCAAGAGAAGTTTGTCAACCAGCAGTAAAACAAACCATTCCGTTATAAATATGTGTTTGCAGTATGAATACGACGGTAATACTGAATGTACATCGCAATATCGATGCTGAAATGATAAACTGTGCAGCCCTAGATGAGACCCACAAGATTTTTACACTCTATTTAAGTCATGCCAGAGCAATGCATGCAACTTCATTCTCCATATGAGAGGCGTCTTTAAGCTGCCATCACCAAAAAACTTTTATATAAAGTATTAAATACATTTCAGTAGTTCAGTACTTTCTTCTTGTGTCATTCCATTGTTAATACAACACATTTTTCAGATTTTTTTCAATTCTACGTCAACAGCTCCTTTAAAATCATTGTTCACAGGAAAGAAAAAAAAACATGACGTGTTTAATACTTATTTTCACCACTGTATTTACATACGAAAATGCATCATGTTTCCAAAACAACGATCCAGGTGTAAAAACACCCTTAAAATGTTTTACCTTAAAAACAAGACAAACTCTGTCTGGCAGAAGAATCTAATCATTTAGACAAACCCATTCCAACACAGCAGCTAAGAAAATCCAGGCTCAATGCTTTTCCCATCCTGCAACTACAGGATTCACAGTTAATCTCGACTCTGCTTTCATCATGGACTCTTGTCTGCATTACCCATAAGTCCTGCGAGCGCTCTGGTCTTACAGCGACAGACTGGGACGCCATTAAGCGAGTGAGTGAATAGAACGAGCAAAAGTGCGTCAAGGCTGCCGTCAATCTTTCTCTGCTGGATTTGCGGTATATTACCATCCCACGAAAATCCCCAAGTAATGGACTTTTCAGAGTGGAGAACATTAGAGTTGTGATCAAAAGAGGCCAGGAGCGCGACGGCACCTTGCAGAAATAGCAGAAAGCCAAATTGAATCGGCATGTCTGAATAATCATAAAATATGCCAAAAAAACTCCCAACCTCTTCAATGAAATCTGGATAATGAATCACTTTCGTTGAAGATGCAAGTGACGGATAACAACTACAGCAGAGGTTAGAAACTGGGACGTCGGGTTGCGACCACGATCATTACACATGCACACAACACAGTCAAAGTGATTGACGACAGCGGCCTCTGACAAACCCCTGCTGAGCATAAAGATTAAACTAGAAATGTAGCGACAAGTAGACTGGCCACCCGGGGAGACTCTGAAGGAATATATAGGGCTGGTGTCTGGGATCGAGACGGCTATAAACAGCACAAACCTTCAGCTGAGGCATCACACAGAGAAAGTGAACACCTGTCTAGACTCTTGCGGATGGGGATGCTGCAGGAATGGAGGCGAGTCTGCATTAGCGGAGTTCACTGGAGGTCAATGAGTCCAAACAAATAGATGACAAAAATTGACAGGGACACTCAGGGCTGCACTACAATGTCTACATTAATGCAAAAACACAATTTTGTTTTACTTTTTTTTATTTCTTTTTTATTTGAAAAAAAAACAAACAATGGACTCATTTCACATTTCTGGTTTTCTCAGCAGCAGAAGTCGTCATAGTTGGGTAAACTTAGAGCGCAGTGAATGAGAGAGTACCACAAATAATTTGTGATTTATTGGTGAAATAATAAAAGAAAAACTTAATGATGGTGTAACAAAGACTTTCAGAAAAAGAAAAAAAAATTGTGAGACTGATAACGGCAGCCAGAAGAGAGAACAACGTCAAATTTACTGTACTGTGGAGGAGCGAGGAGGAGCGAGGACTCAAGTGCAGAATAATTATGGGTCTTTATTAACTTTAACATAAAACAAAAAGAGAACAAAAACAACCCTGAGGGGGGAAAACATAACTTAAAGAAAACAAACTTGACTGGGCTGGCAGGGAAGAGCAGGGCTGGAAAAGGCTGGAAAATGCAAGACAAAACCATATAAGACAGCAAACTGGCACAGGACGGCAGACAAGAGGGAGCTATAAATGAGAATCCATTAAGAAACAAACAGGTGAAGATAATAAACTAGTAATTGGATAACAAGGAGGGTAGAACTAGACAACAGACAGGAGAGCACATGACACAAAGACAACACACGAACCATGTGCTCACACCAAACAGGACTAGAACACGCAGCCAATGAGAGAACCCATTAACCGCATGTTCACATGAAACGCAACACTAAAGCACGAGGCCACAATGTTAACACCATGCCACGTGCTTTAAACAACACCAACAGAACTGAACGCAAGACACAAGCACAAAATAAAGCCGTGCTCGCTACAAAGATAAGCTCAATGACACAATGACAAGAGACGCCGACTAAGACAGGATGTGAGTGCTCGGCCCAAGAAAACTTGAGCTGACCACAACAATAAAAGACAGGACTAGTGTCTGGACTCTACCACCAAAATAAGAACTAAAAAGACAGTGGCAGAATCCTGACATACTATTTGAAATTTGATGGAAAGATGCTATAATACATACATAAATACATATAAATATACATAGTTTTTTAGAAAATATAAATATAAAAAACTTTAAAGGATTTAAAATGCTGATGACCATTAAACGCATCATAACAATCTTGTGAAAAGGGTCCATTGTTCTTTTTATTCAAAATGTATTTATTTATTATAAATTTTATTAATACTTTATTCCAATAATTGTATTAGTTCTTACTTATACTAGTAATAACAATAGTATCTAAATAAAACTAATATCACTAATTATTATTATTCATTCATTCATTTTCTTTTCGGCTTAGTCCCTTTATTAATCTGGGGTCGCCACAGCGGAATGAACCGCCAACTTATCCAGCATATGTTTTACACAGCGGATGCCCTTCCAGCTGCAACCCATCTCTGGGAAACATCCATACACTCTCGATCACACACATACACTACGGACAATTTAGCTTACCCAATTCACCTGTACTGCATGTCTTTGGACTTGTGGGGGAAACCGGAGCACCCGGAGGAAACCCACGCCAACACAGGGAGAACATGCAAACTCCACACAGAAACGCCAACTGGCGAGGCTCGAACCAGCGACCAGCGACCTTCTTGCTGTGAGGCGAACGTGCTACCCACTGCGCCACTGTGAGGCCCATTATTATTATTATTATTATTATTATTATTATTATTATTATTATTATTATTACTATTAATAAGAATTAAATTTACATAAAAATATTACACAAATAACGTCTAATTTGGTTAACTTTAATCTGTCATACTGAAATATTCATTCATTAATTTTCCTTCAGCTTAGTCCCTTTATTCATCAGGGGTTGCCACTTATCCAGCATATGTTTTACACAGCGAATGCCCTTCTAGCTGCAACCCACTATTGAGGCGACAGTGCTAACCACTGAGCCACCATGTTGCCCCATACTGAAACATAAACCACTTTATTGCAAGCAAACAGTTGGATTATGTTAATCCTTTCACCATTTTATTAGAAATATTGTATGTGTGTCTGTATGCTTCCAAACTGTGGAGCCCCAACCACATAAAAAAAGCTCAAAAAAGCCATTCTGGTGACGTTTCCCTTACAAAACATGATACGCTAAAAGCAAAACCATTTTAGCTAGTGAAAGCTTTAACTCTATACCGGATATTCCAATCTTTTTTTTTTTGCAACAAAAGTTATAAAACTCAAACTACCGGCTTTCTCTGCTGAGGACACACTGCACTTCTCTCTTTAGACTCCACAGCGTTGCCTACAGTTTGTGCTTAGTTACCAATCACTGTTCAGATGCTTTTATCCAAAGTGACTTAAGGTACATTGCACGGACAAGTCACCTCAAGAAACCTGGCTTTAAGTGCTTCATCGCTCAGAGGCACAATCATGATAGAGGATGTGCTCTATACTTCACAGATTACACCTGCAATTTTCAGACTATCAGCCCATCCTCAACTTCAGAAACCATGAGAGTCTTAAAGGGATAGTTCACAAAAAAATTCTAATTCTGTCATCATTTACTTACCCTTGACTTGTTTCAAACCTGGTTGAGTTTCTTTATTCTGTTTAACTAAAGCCGTAACCATTGTCTTCCACAGTAGGAAACACAAATACTATGGAAGTCAATGGAATATAGATAGATTAGAATACTTAATAGAATATAAAGAAAAACAGACAATTGACATTATTGCTATTTAACTAATAGAAGGTTTCATTATTAACTATAAAATGCACAACTGGCATTAACAGATCTGACTGCCAAAAGAGCATCCCAGAAAATAATACTTACAAAAGTAAACAGTCAACAATAATAATTTTCTTAATACTATAGCCTCATTAGTAATAGTATATATAGTGGATGCTCAGAATATCATTCATTCATTCATTTTCCTTCTGCTATATTTATCAGCGGTTGTTAAAGTGGAATGAACCGCCAACTTATCCAGCATATGTTTTACGCAGCGGATGCCCTTCCAAACTAGTACTGGGAAACACCCATGCACTCTCACATTCACACTCATACGTTACAGCCAATTTAGTTCATCCAATTCACCTATACTGCAAATCTTTGTACTGTGGGGGAAACCGGAGCACCTGGAGGAAACCCACGCCAACACGGGGAGAACATGCAAACTCCACACAGAAATGCCAGCTGGTCCAGCCAGGACTCGAACCAGCGACCTTCTTGCTGTATGTGACAGTGCTAACCACTGAGCCACCATGTCGCCCCATGCTCAGAATAGCTAAAGTAAAATATGTTTTCTTTATGTATGCATGTATATATAATTTAAGAGACTTGAAAATTCTTCTTTTGTCTTGATTTAGAATTTTTTGTTACATTGAGTAAAGTGTGGGCCTCACAGTGGCGCAGTGGGTAGCACGTTCGCCTCACAGCAAGAAGTCGCTGGTTCGAGCCTCGGCTGGGTCAGTTGGCGTTTCTGTGTGGAGTTTGCATGTTCTCCCTGTGTTGGCGTGGGTTTCCTCCGGGTGCTCCGGTTTCCCCCACAAGTCCAAAGACATGCGGTATAGGTGAATTGGGTAGACTAAATTGTCCGTAGTGTATGGGTGTGTATGGATGTTTCCCAGAGATGGGTTGCAGCTGGAAGGGCATCCGCTGCGTAAAACATATGCTGGATAAGTTGGCGGTTCATTCCGCTGTGGCGACCCCAGATTAATAAAGGGACTAAGCCGAAATGAAAATGAATGAATGAATGAATGAATGAGTAAAGTGTAAATTGGTTTATTACACTGTAAAAAATGATATGACAAAAAGTCATGACAACAAATGCTTGTAGGTTACTTTAACTTATTTTAATAAGTCAATCAGGTTTCAACACAACTGTTTAAGTTATATAAGGTTTAAATTAACATTTTTAAGTTGAGATGACTGGAAAATTTCACTTGATTCAACTAAACAATTTAAGGCAGTAAGATTTTTTTTTTACAGTTTATGTAAACTACTACACTACTACATACATTTTCAGCCATTTGTGTTCATATTTTTGACACCGCAGAATAAGCCAAAAGAAAGTGAGTGAGTGAGTGAGTGAGTGAGTGAGTGAGTGAGTGAGTGAGTGAGTGAGTGAAAATTGTCAAGCGGTATATAAATTTTCATAGCCTAAAATGATATATTGATGGGGTTAGTCATGTTGGTTATGGTACAAAACCAGGTTTTGAGCTGCCACTACTTTTTCTGTCAATGTTTTTATTGCACACACACATACACATGTATTTTGCAGTACAATTTCATCTTGTTGTCAATGCCATGCCATTACTAGACATACAGAAAAAAATGGCAACATCATAAGCAAGTCCCAAGTTCATTACAACCCTCTCTAGGGGGCAAATGCAAGTATCAAATCCATTCTGTAGGTCACATATGAGAGTTATGAATTAATAAACATTATTAACAAAGACTATAGCTAGCCATTCTTGCATTTTCAGCAAAAACCTTACCAACATCCAGAGCCATTGATATGTTTCAACAAAGAGACCAGAAAATGATCCCAAAGCAACTGATCAAAAATGGACTCAAAGTGGTCATGGCAAAGGAACAGAAGAACATACTGCTGCATATTTCTGACTATGTATGACGTTTGTACGCTGCTGAGGACCTAAAGCTTCAAACAGGAGGAGATCGTAATCAGCCTGGCATATCATTGACCATAGGAAACTGAGGAAGGTGCTAAACGCTCCGAGTGCTTATAGAGGAATTCGTGATTCGGTTTAAAATGGCATGCTCAGTTTGCAGAAATGAACCCCAGTCATGTTGAGAAGAATTTTCACAAGGGTATTAATCAAGTCTCTGCCTACATGTGTGACGGATTTCTGTGGCAACAAGATTCCAGCTTTATGGGTGTCTTTCATCATTTCAAAGACTGGCATTACATGCAACTCGATCTCAGTTATGCAGTTACCGTCATGCTGGGAAGCAAATGATAAGGCAAATTCATCTGCTCCCCGTGAACGTACCCCGTGCTCTAAGAAACGCTACTGCAGAATTAAGCCACAGGAATAACCTACACGTGGGAAAGACTCATGAAAAACTGACCTTACAGGACTGATTTGCAGTAATGGAGATTCTGGTTTCTCAAAAATAAAAAGTTACAGGGAGTGAATCAGAACTTGGTTTCTGCATCAAACTAAACAAAAAAAAAAAGTGATTTCATAGAAAGTATGTTAAATGCAAGTGAAGTCTACATTAATGTTTTAATTAACTTTTGGAAAATGTTACATCATCATTCAAATTAACTGATACATTTATGCAAGTGAAACAACTTACTTATGCCAGAGAATTGGGCAAAAGACAAATAGTGGCAATCTACACTGTAAAAAGCAATTAGTTATTTTACTTTGAAAAAGTCAGCAAACCCATTGCCTTAAAACAGTGACAAGTTGACTACTTAGTAAACCTGCAACTGTTTAGTAGACTTAATTTTATAAATATACACATAGTTCATTTACTTAAGAATTGTATGAGTTTATTCATTCAATCATTTTCATTTCGGCTTAGTCCCTTTATTAATCTGGGGTCGCCACAACGGAATGAACCGCCAACTTATCCAGCATATGTTTTACGCAGCGGATGCCCTTCCAGCTGCAACCCATCTCTGGGAAACATCCATACACACCCATACACTACAGACAATTTAGTCTACCCAATTCACCTGTACCGCATGTCTTTGGACTTGTGGGGGAAACCGGACCACCCGGAGGAAACCCACGCCAACACGGGGAGAACATGCAAACTCCACACAGAAACGCCAACTGACCCAGCCGAGGCTCGAACCAGCGACCTTCTTGCTGTGAGGCGAACGTACTACCCACTGCACCACTGTAAGGCCCTGTATGAGGCCCAGTATGAGTTTACTCACTTTTTAAAGTAAATTATAACTATCATTTTGGGATCCTTTGGGAAGATTTTTGATATGCAAAATATTGTTTCACTTAATAACATTTTAGCATCTTCTC
>CAIGQW010053418.1:3841358-3853724 GCA_903798125.1 Danio choprae
ATCTAGGGCTGCAGAATATTGGAAATGTGATATTGCAATGTTTGATTTTTCTGTTATAAATATTGCGATATGAGTACAGCCTCACAAGATAGTTTGAATAGCACCATTTGATGTTTTTCCGACAGTATTCAGGTACAGAAATAAAAAAAATCACAATGCAAAAAAAAAAAAAATATAAAATTTTTTTTTTACTTCAGAACAAATATAAGTCAAAATTAAGAGTTTTTGCTTAAAACAAGTACAATTATCTGCCAGTGAGGTAAGTAAAATAATCTTGTTTTCACTTTGAAATGTAGATATTTGGACTAGAAACAATACAAAAAATGAAAAAAGTAGCATAATTTTTTTTTTTGCATAAGTCAGATAAATTCTGTATAAATACAGTAATTAAATACAATTCTGTAGCTCCTGGTTAACTATAATTCAGACTTAACATTGCATATCGTGTGATGTGACTATTGCGCAACATAGGCTCATTCTGAAAACGTACCCATATATACATTTCTGGAGATCGCGAATTATGTAGCCTGAGAAACGTTTGGCTGCATTTCGTCTTTAAAACGAACGCTACGGGGCGATATGACGCCATTCCTTTTCACGCTTACCAGCTGACCGCTCACCTCCTTGTGGACGGCCTTCCCACTGTTATCAGTTTGTCCAGTGGCTCGCCGCATACGTCAGAGGATTTGAGATGCAGAGTGGAGTTGACCGTGACAATGGGGTTCGAGTCTGGAGAAGAATGGTTCCAGAAAGCAGGTAAGATAAAAAAAAAAAGCCAAAAAAATTTAATAAACAAGAAAATAACAGGGTGAGAATGTGGTCAAATCTGAAAACATGGTAAAAATCAGGCTGCCGCTGGGGCTTTTCTTTTTCTCGATTGCTTTTAAAAACAGTTGGTTAGGTTTAGGTAAGTGGGTGGTCGCTGATCAATCGGTGCTTTTTAAATAACTATCGGTTGGGTTAAGGGAAGGAGGAGGGTGAGTCAGTTGATCGGTCAGTCAGTCAGTCGACAGCTGCCTCTGGTGGATTTACACAAGAACAGCAGGCATGAATAGCACCCGCGAGAGAAATTTGAGATCTCAAAAAGCGTACACAGCGGTCTCTGGCGGATTCGCGATAACAAAAACTGCAAAAAAACTTACCTCCTGGGACGTATTTGGCCCTCTCCAGAAATGTATATGGAGTACGTTTTCAGAATGAGTCTGAGTTGCTATTGCAGTTGTGCACATTGCGATATCGATGCTGAAACTATATGTTGTGCAGCCATAATACCATCATTTTTTACTATTTTCTGTTTAAATTAATGCAAGCATAAGATACATCTTTCAAAAACATCTACATTTTTATAACCCCTTGTTTAAAAGTATTTTTAAAAGGTACAGTACAGACTACAATCTACTTACACTTGAAAAACTTACAAATTAGATTTTTATTTCTTCTCATACAAAAATCACAAACAATTGCACATCAGTCAATCAAAAACTTCATTTGGAGCTGGAAGGGTGTCTGACAACCAAAGCGAACACAGATGCTGTTTACCAAGTGCAGCTTAATGTGCTAATAAATATATTTTAATGTTTTCTGAATTACAGAGGACGTCAACAGAGCTTGATAAACAGATCCATGCGTGCCGTAACTCTTGAGCAAACATACTTACAAAGACGATGCCACCAAAATAAAAATAAAAAACCCTGCCATGCATCAGCAAATATTTGACTCTGAACTTTTGCACGTGAAAAAAAAAATATATATGACCCTTCCCTTGAGTCACCTTGATGTACGACCATAACGACTCAACACATTTAATGAGCCCATAAAAGGAACGGTGATCTGGCCAGCATTGATAATAATAGACTAAACCGTGGCATCATCAACATAGTTATGACCTACAGCTCGCCAATCAATCCTTCCAGCATGTATTCAGTCAGTTACGAGCCTTGACCCACTGGTTGAGGTAATGCAGCCTGGAGACACTGGGTGGCCTTAATTCCAGACCAGTTTAGGAGCAGCCGGATTTAATTAACCAAAGCAAAGCCATAAAAAAAGCAGTGTGGCAGAGCGGCATCGCGATTTACCAAAGTGATGAGTGGACCGTTCTAAAAAGCAGCAATGACCACACTGATTCAACTGCATTTATTAATGAAGAGGGAAATCCGGCTTGAAATTGAATGGATGCTCTGTAACGTGATACATCCTGTCTTGAAGTATGTCAAGATTTGAGATTTATATTGTAAGAATGGTGATTTCCTCTCTTGGTCTTTGGGAAAGATAGTTAGGGGCAATGAGGGCCTCTCGTCCTGCCCGCTGTGGCTATATTTACTCTGTTAAAGCATCCTGGCGCATCACGTTGGGATTCTGTTACTCTTACTCAGATGCGCGCACACACTTCAGGCCATGCGGTCTACAGTATGATCACATACAGTACTTTGGATTGGTTGATTGATACTGAATAACAAAATTTACAATTATGTTATTAATTTCTAACCCTCGTGTCATTTTGAGACTTTCATTCATCTTTAGATCACAAATCAAAATATGAACTGAACTAAACTGAACTTCAACTCTGATAACTGAACTGAAGCAGTTTCAATTTACTGGAAATGTTATGTTTTACTGCTTTGACACAATATACATTGTAAAAGTGCTATAGAAATAAAGATGAAATGAATTGGATTGAATATATATTAAATTAAATCACAGAGCTCCCTCATCCTCCATATACTGTAATGGTCCAGGGACATTCAAAGTTCAGAAAAGAAACTAAAGATATCGGCAACCTGATTTCACCAAGTAGGACATGATTCTGGATTAACATCTATGTTGATCCTGGAACAACATTCCAATCAGCCAATCAGAATTAAGGGATACATTTACAGTTTATATTAAGTTTAAGCTTATGGTTAGGTTTATGCACTTCTATTGATTGTTGTCCAACTATTATTCCCCTCGGATTTTGGGAATAATTTACAGTTATGGTTGGGTTTAGGGGTAGGGAATAGGTATGAATTACATTTTCTAACAAAAATTATGTTCCAGGATCAACATAGATGTTAATCCAGGATTGCATTGTACTTGGCAAAATCATCATGTGCTAAAAATATTGTCATTCCATGTGATTTCAGTGGTTCAACTGTAATCATACAATGCTCCAACACTCAAAAAAGTGTTGCTTGTTCAAACTACATATTTAAAACAGCACAATTCTTAAGATTTTGTTGGGACCAGTTAATTTTTTTATGTTCAATCCACTGAAATTTGTTACATTTGTAAAGTTAACTTAATTGATTAGGTGTTGGAACAATATGAATGAATTGTGTGGAACCCTGCATTTTTTACAGTGAAGAACACTTTTGTGGTCCCCGGCCCCTTAAATAAATGAAAACATGACTTTGTTTCCTTGTCTTCCACGTTAGATTTGGGGTACACGTTTATTGAAGGCAATGTGACAATTGTGTGTTGCCCTGCTGACTCTAATGCCAATGATGACCCTACAAGGAAGAGAGGACAAAGGTAAACAGTCGTTTTTACAGGGGGTTTTTTGGAGTACAAAATTGTTCTTGGAGCTTCGTATGATCACAGATGACTGTTTGCATGCTGTTTTGGCAGTTCTTCTTAATGCTTTGAACATCTTGAGATTGTTGCTGTCTATGGAGGATGAGAGAGCTCTTGGATTCCAACTAGAACATCTTAGGGGAGTCTCCAGGGGAGTAATTAATAACAGAATTTTCATTTTTGGGTAAACTAAACCTTTAACTTCTTAGTACTATCACTGATTGAGAATGGATGCGAACAAAACTTGAATTGAGTTGGATAATGACACTGTTGTCTTCTGTAGTGCTGTTTTTATATGAACTGGTTTTATCATTCAATTGTAAACACTGCAGAACTCACCACACCAGCGCTAGCACTCACCAGTCACTCTGTTAGGTATACACCTTTAGTACCAATTCGAACCAATGCTTTGCCTTCAGAACTGCTTTTATTCTTTATGACAGATGTAATAATGAACTGTAAAATTACAATTTTTAATCTATATTAGCATTATATACTGTTTTAAATGCTGGGTTGATTATTTGCACATTTTAACACAGCTGTTGGGTTTGTCAATATTTGACCCAACGCCGGGTTACATTAATTCATTTTCCCTTGGTTTAGTATCTTATGTATCAGGGGTCGCCACAACGAAATGAACCGGCAACTATTCCAGCATATGTTTTACGCAGCGGATGCCCTTCCACGCTGGGCTACAATAACCCAGAATTTTTTTTAAAGTGTAACATCGCACAATTGCCCCAGATTTGTCAGCTGCACATCTGTGATTCAAATCTCCCCATTAACCAAATCCCAAAAGTGCTCTATACCGGACTAAGATCTGGTGGAGGTCATTTGAGTGTAGTGAAGTAAATGTGATGTTCAAGAAAAAAGTTTGAGAAGATTTGAGCTTTGCGACATGGTGCATTATCAAGCTGAATGCAGTCATCACAAGATGGGTTCACTGTGTTTATGAAGAAAGTCGCAACATCAAAATCATAATACTCGGGTAGACTCTGGCATTTATACCAACTGGACAAAAAGTTGCACAAACATATTTTTCCAACATAACACTAACATAATAAAGAATGGATACATGCTTTCAAAGTTGTTTATGACCATTTCTGACCGAACTATCTGAATATCAAAACAAAGTTCAAGACACACCAGACCAGGTAACCAGGTTTTTTATGTCCAGTTTTGGTGAGCCAATGTAAATTGTAGCCTCACTTTTGTGTGTTTTTTTTGCTGACAATAATGTCAACAGTGTGCTCTTCTGCTACTGTAGCTCATCTGCTTCTAGGTTTGACATCTTGTGTGTTGTTCAGAGATGTTTGTTTCTGCAGACCTCTGTTGTAACAAGTGGGATACAAATAGGTTATAATTGAGTTTCTTTTGCCTTTGTATGAGCTCAAAACATTCTGACCATTCTCCTCTGACCTCTAGGACATTTTCTGGATTTTTCTTTTTTTTTTGGACCAATTCTGAAATAGTTGCACATGAAAATTACAGTAAAACAGCAGTTTCTAAAATACACAGACCAGCCCATCTGGTCTAAAATGTTCAAATTCACATATTTTCTTTCTTATGAGTCTTAAAACAGTATGTAAGCTGAGTAGTACATAAAAAATGACAGATTCTGAAATGCGCATCCAGTGAAGCCACAGGTGAGTATTTATGACGAATGATTTATGAATATTATGCAGAAAATAAAGTGGCCATTGAGTGTAAATGAATATTACACACACACACACACACACACACACACACACACACACACACACACACACACACACACACACACACACACACACACACACAAACACACACACACAATTAAAACAACACTAAAGTGACCTGGCACTAATTCCCCTATTTGATCGTATTTGACTATAGTAACCACTTTATGGGAACCAGATGCTGAGAAGACTACCAGGGAAGTCCAGGGAATCTGTCCTATATTATTCTGTCCTTCCCAACACTGATTTGGCCTAATTCAGATTCTTCTTCAGAGTCTTATTCGTAAGTATAATGAAGAAGAAGCTTGTAAAGTGGAAGCAGCTTGTTAAACAGATGTTAGATGGGAGGACAAATGGCTACAATGTCCCAGCCTATTTATTACTGACTTGCTGTGGTATATTATGTGCATGCTAGTGTTGATTATAGTGACGCAAATCTATCAAAACCAACTGCATGCTGCCATCAAGTGGATGGAATCGGAATCACTAGAGAGAGAGCATCTAATAAGAACAATAATTTGTCTTCAGTGTAATCGAACAATCAGATTGATTTGGAGTCAGGGATACCCATCCTGTGCCTATGATGTGATATGAATGAATGGCCCTTGGGAGTTCTTTGCCTGTGCACAAATATCAAATGTGCTGCCTCTGAAGTTTCCAATTACCTCGTCTGCTTCCTCCAGCGTTACAGCAGAGCTGCCGACAGATTTCAATTTGACCGGTATTGATTTTTTTGCGCAAGCTGCAGAGGTTCTGCTAGATGATATCTTCACTAGAAACATCACACATACCTTAAGACATGATTTTTTTTACCGTAAATTAAAGCATTTCCAGTTCCTCGCAATAACCTGTTGAATTCTTTCCTCAAAACAAAGCCATTGAGGCGTAATAAAAAATGCAGGAGAAACTTTCTTTCTTACCAAAAAAACACTTTCTATACATGTTTTGAATTCAAACAGAAAAAACGTACTTTTTCCCCATCTTAAAAAGTATATATTTTATACATTTTCTTGGAAAAGAATGTTTGTGTATTACATTAAACATTTTCAGAGTGATATTTTTGTTCAATACATTTAAATGAAAGTAATATAAATAGTATGTTTAATAATGCATTTTCACATGGAGCACCTGGAGGAAACCCACCTCGTCCACCATTGCTACCCACTGTTTCACCGCGCCGGACATTTGCATATTTATATATATAAATTTATATTACACACACAGTAAAAATGCAGGGTTCCACACTATTCCTTCATGTGGTGCCAACACAAATCGATTAGGTTAACCTACACATTTAAGTAGATTGAACAGAAAACAATTAAGTTGTCCAAATGATTCAGGGCCTCACAGTGGCGCAGTGGGTAGCACGTTCGCCTCACAGCAAGAAGGTCGCTGGTTCGAGCCTCGGCTGGGTCAGTTGGCGTTTCTGTGTGGAGTTTGCATGTTCTCCCTGTGTTGGCGTGGGTTTCCTCTGGGTGCTCCGGTTTCCCCCACAAATCCAAAGACATGCGGTACAGGTGAATTGGGTAAGCTAAATTGTCCGTAGTGTATGTGTGTGAATGGGTGTGTATGGATGCTGCGTAAAACATATGCTGGATAAGTTGGCGGTTCATTCCGCTGTGGCGACCCCAGATTAATAAAGGGACTAAGCCGAAATGAAAATGAATGAATGAATGAACAAATGATTTAGCTCATTAAAAAAAAAATAGTTTGAACAAGCAGCAAAAATAATTTTTTGAGTGCGCACACACACACACACACACACACACACACACACACACACACACACACACACACACACAGTACAACATAGTACACACAGCACACACTACAATCACCACAGTAAGTGCACGCTCCGTTGTTTAATGGTTTTATGGTTTATTTTAATGAGAAAAAAACACTGTCAAAATTGTATATATTATTATATAATATGTATATACTTTTAATTTTCTTTAATTCTATAATCGAGATAGCTGAATGCCTATTGTGGGGTAGTAATATTCTGGACAGAGACTGCCGGCTTGTCATCACTAGATGGCACTCAATACAAGGAAACAATGAACAACTTCTGCTTAGACAATCAGGTATAGAGCACAAGCCAAAGTAACTCTGCATCAGATAAAGGAAAGTTACTGAGGTTAAATCTAACCTTTTTCTGGCAAATTTCTTGACTTTACCACATTATGAGGTGTTTACACAAGCTCAAAGCACCTTAGCTGCCTTTACCCTATAAATGTTATACTGTATCATCCCCAGTGAATAAAGCACTAGGAATCTCACTCTCCTCCCCAACAGTTGGGCACAGCAAATGTGATTACGGACAAAGACTCAATCCAGCCTGAGTCAACAACACTGACCCCCAGAACATGAGTTGTGTTCCTGCTCTTGAAGATACATCCATGCCGCGGGTCAATGAGAGGCCACGAAAAACAGCTCTTGAATCATAGGAACCAACAGGGAATGGGCCAGTTGTACTTCCACACCCTGGCTAAATCAGGCCTGGTCATCTGACACATGCTATGGTGGGGTTTCATGTCAATAGACTGACTCCCTCGCTGGAGATAGAACATGTGGCTGGAGAATGTAAAGAGATCGGAAACACAGCTCACATAACTTTGTTACAAATTAAGTGACATGTATACAGTAGGATGTGCACTTAGCAAAACCATTAGGTCTCAGAGAGCACTCAGAATACACAGTAAACATCATTATATCTCATGATCAAACCTCTCTGGCTCCCCCTGATAGAGCAACACCATCCTGTGCTGTGTGCTCAATCCAAATTTAGAACCGAGATTAGGAGAAATGGGCCCAGCAGCTCCAGACACGGAAAACAGGATTCATTTTTGTAGCTCTGCTAACGATGAGAAACGTCCTTGAGTCACAAGTTTGCACAGAGTAAGGTTTTATCAAGTACTTGTGGATCAGCTCAAACAAACTGACTTTGAACGTTTGCAATCTAAATGCCAGTTTTTTGATAACAATATGAGAAATTATTTTATACAATTATTATAGATTTTTTTATTCATTCATTTTCTTTTCGGCTTAGTCCCTTTATTAATCAGGGGTCACCACAGCGGAATGAACCGCCAACTTATCCAGCATATGTTTTACGCAGCGGATACCCTTCCAGTTGCAACCCATTACTGGGAAACACCCATACATTACGGACAATTTAGCTTACCCAATTCTCCTATAGCACATCTTTGGACTTGAGGGGGAAACCGTAGCACCCGGAGGAAACCAAACACGGGGAGAACATGCAAACTCCACACAGAAATGTCAACTGACCCAGCTGAGGCTCGAACCAGCGTCAGCCCTATTATATATTTTATATCGTATAACTATATTTTATAATAAAAAATATTTAATTATTAGTAGTAATTTATGATGGAAAAAAGGCTTTATTACTGCAAGGAAAGTAATAAGATGTTGTAGATTGGAATGATGTATCTGTGCTGGAAAAATTATGAAGACATATTTTGCCATTGTCCGAAGATAAAAACTTACTGGTTAGATGATTTTAGAAGGCTTATTGTTAGTCGGGTTTCCCTCTCTTCTTTCTTTCTTTCTTTCTCTCTCACTCACTCACTCACTCACTCACTCACTCACTCACTCACTCACTCACTCACTCACTCACTCACTCACTCACTCTCTCACTCTCTCACTCTCTCACTCTCTCACTCTCTCACTCTCTCTCACTCTCTCTCACTCTCTCTCTCTCTCACTCTGAATGAATGCCAAAGTCTGCCTTGTCATTTTCCTTCCTCAAGGCACATTCGAAAAAAATGGCAAACACTGATATCCATTGAAAATATTATTGTAACACATCATGGTAAAAAGAAAATCCATTTACTAAAGATTCAATTTAAAAATGTTACAGAATTAGAAGATCATACATCCTGTAACTACTTCAACTTGAAAATATAGCTCATTTAAAAATGAAAAAAATGCTGCTAACTTACTCATGTGTGTTGTGATGTTCATCCAAATACTTGAGCTTTTTGTGAATGTGTAAACATAAATAGATTTCACAGATTCTCACTGATTAATATATGTCATTATGGGACAAGAAGCTTGAGATTTAGACTGTACTGAATATAATGCGCTTATAATGCACCTATGACATGAACCTATAAATGGTGAAAAATTGGTGATTGTAAGGGAGGTTATAGGTTTATGGAATTGTCTAGCATAAGTCCAGCATGGGTGTACAACAACCATCCTGTCACGTGACTTCAGTACATTATTTATCCTTTGAGGACAGCAGAACACAGATAAATAATATGTGCATCAGATGAATTGAGGGCTTTACATTTTCGTGCTCATTTGAACTGAACTCGAGCCCATCTGAACCACCCTCTGGACAACCTCGTCCAACTGCGCCAGGGCCAGCACTCACAGTAGTCAAATGAACCAGAATATTGGGGTCAAATGTGCCCAGGCAGAGTTCGGATAGCCTACTGAGAGTACACTCTAAAACACACTGCCTCTGTGTTCATGCACAAGAGAGACTCTCAACTCAGATTGTGCAGAAACCTTCCTTGCTAAAAACATGACATCAACTTTGACCTTCACTGAGAACTGCAATGAAAACATAAGAGCAGACTGGAAACATTTGCTGAAAGGGGACCTTTATGAAGAGAAGGTCAATAGGTTAAACCCAATTCCTGAACGTGAGCTTTGAGGCGATGGACATGTGAAAGCAAACACGTCAGGTCAAAGCAAAAAGAAAACACAAAGGTGGGTGTAGCTTTATGGGTAATAATTTATACTGCTAACAGAAATGTTGCAGGTTCTCTATTGCTGGAGAACACAGTGTGCTTTGCTGCATGTTCCAATGGGACAGTCCCTGCAATCAGGAGACTAAATTGCTTTGGATGAAATGTATCTGCTGCATGGCCATTGGCAAGTAATCTTTAAACTAAACACACACAGTCATTAAGATGGAGTCAATGGTGGTGTGGTGTCTATGCTGCAACAGTGAATGCTATATTCTTTTCTCACAAAGCTGACAAAACCCCTCATTAATAGCAATGTGCAAAAATGCTGTTAACGCAAATTCATCTTTGTTATTATTTGCACCTTTGAAAATGCTTACTGTGTACCTTCAATACAGACAAAAAATATCCTTAATCTAACATTTTTTTGGATTTTTTTGGTTAAACAAAATGGTTAAACTTTGGTTAAACTATGGTTAAACAATATATTTGCTGTGTATGTTTTTGTACACCTGGTTATTGACTGTCAGGGATAACAAATATGCAACAAAAATGCTAGTAACTAGTAACTGAAAACGCTACTGAAATCTAGTAACACTAAAACGCTAGTAACTATTTAACGTGCCTGTATTAATGAGAATTCGTTCAATCATTCATTCAAATGATTTGTTCAAACTGCTGATTCATTTAGAAAAAGAAGATGTGATTTCTTTATGAATGGATCATTGAATCATTTGCTTGATTCATTTGTAGGCTTGATTCGTTTGAAGAAACAACACTGCGTTGCTCTGAGAAACAAACAGTGTCATTACTTTGTTTGGAAATATGTTCAGGGAAAAAGGTGATTTGATAATTGATTTTTAGATAGTTTGCATATTAAAAATGTAACTATGATACTATCGTAGATCAATTTTGTGTTCAGTAAAGGAACAATTTATAGTATTTTTGCACTGTATACTGCACAAGTATCTAAAAACCACTAGGTTTTTGTTGTTGTTTTTAGTATTGTGTTGTTGTTGTTTTAGTATTGTGTTCTTTTTTTGAGGAAGGGGGTTAGGGGTTTCAAAGCTCTGTCCCAAATCATTACCATGTTACTGAAAGTACAGCAGTAATAATAGGTACTAGATTGACTGACCTAGTTTGTAGTTTGTCATTTGCTCTCCAACCAAGAAACACCTGCATGAATCTAAAATGAGAATCTAATTTTTTCTCTATTCATCATCGTCATAAATAAAAACAGGACTTCAGGGGGTTGAGAAACGGATTGATGAGGCTATAATTAAGTGAATGTAACATGCAAGAACAGATTATGTAAGCAAACTTGCACTAAAGATTACAATATGAGAAAAAAATTATAATTTAAAAAAGCATGTATACTACTTTTAAATGATAAATAAATGCAGTACTGCTTAAAAGATTGGGGTTGAAACCATATTTTATCAAACAAACAGTTAAATCTGTAATAGTATACATCTTTAGTTTCATTGTGCAAGAGCGATATAAATATAAATGTAAATACATTTCAGCATTACAGTGTGTGTGTGTGTGTGTGTGGGTGTGTGTGTGGGTGTGTGTATGAAAGAGTAGAGCTTCATTAACATAAAAGCGAACTACACAGTAATAAAAATGTTAATGCACTATAAGGGAGCTTAAGAGGCCATCTGCGTTTCTTTTCAAAATGTTTAAGTCACAGACAATACAAGGACACACAGATCCGACAAATGTAATTCTGACAGAATCATTGTCTCACGGCGGGAGGTGTTTCGCTCTGTTTCATTACACGCCGCAGACAAAGTGCTGGAAAGGTTGAGTGCAAATATCACGGATTGCTTGGCATTCAAAACAAGCAAAAAACATTCCCTAAGCTCATAACCTCGTCCACTCCATTTTCTCACTAGTCAGTTGTTTTTTTTTGTTGCATGCTGAATAATGTATGCCCTCAAGAAAGTAAGGAGAGTAAGAAAGGTTGTCATTCTTTCTTTACTGACTCAAAAACTACTCATTAAAAATTATATATATATATATATATAAATCAAATGATATTAGATAACTTCAACCACATTAAAACAAGCTTTCTCTTAATTATCTCACCATGCCCAACTGAAATGCGTTGTAGATGATTGTGTGAAAATGCATTTATTAGGTTCTTTTATGAGAAAATATCAGGTAAACGTTAATTCCGCTTAATATGACTAAATATTATAATATATGGAAGTCTGCATTTTCTGCAATATAAAAAGATAAAGACATTTTTGCCAGATGACTTGAAAACCATTAGGAAATAATTAATTTGGGTCATTTTGTGTATTGACATGTATAAACAACAACAACAACAACAACAACAACAACAACAACAACAACAACAACAACAACAA
>CAIGQW010053418.1:3853734-3865828 GCA_903798125.1 Danio choprae
AACAACAACAACAACAACAACAACAACAACAACAACAACAACAACAATAATAATAATAAAGCAAAAATAATTTTTTGCAAGAAATCCATGTTAGGTTTAATAATTATATTTTGTGATAAACAACCGATTATTATTAAATAGTAAATTATCTGCCATAATTGTTCAAGGAATAAAAAGCTACACACGGCATCGGTTATGGCTAAAAGACCAGTTGGCAAGCATATAAGAAGCCAAAAACTATAAAGATCTAAAAATAAACTCTCAACATTTTGCTTGTTAAATCCAGTGTTAAATACAGTGACTTTTTTTTCTTGGCACGGCAGTGCATTTTCATTTTTTGTTGTCATTTTCAAGTTGTAAATCAGAATGGTTGCCAGCAAAAAAAAAAGTCCAATATCACAATGTATCACATATTTATTTCATTACATTTGCCATTCACATTAAGGCATTCATTCATTCATTCATTTTCATTTCGACTTAGTCCCTTTATTAATCTGGGGTCGCCACAGCGGAATGAACCGCCTCACATTAAGGCATATTGCATTATTACATGTATTTCAATAAATTCCACAACCCTACTCATTTAACCTTAGAAAGGCTAAATATGGATACAGCAGAAAATGTAATAATTTCTCATGGAAAAAATAAATAAAAAATCAAGATACCTAAAACTCATCCTCTCATGCTTTGTTTTTTTTCTTCCTTTTTATCATTTAGTTGAACAAATCCATGCAAATCTGACATTACCCTTCATTTGAAGCATTTAAATGTCAATAAACTACGCACGGTGGTGCAGTGGGTAGCGCTGTCTCCTTACAACAAGAAGGTCGCTGGTTTGAGCCTCGGCTGTGTCAGTTGGCATTTCTGTGTGGAGTTTGCATGTTCTCCCTTTGTTTGCGTGGGTTTCCTCCGGGGGACATGTGCTATAGGTGAATTGGGTAAGCTAAATTGTCCGTAGTGTATGTGTGTAAATGAGAGTGTATGTTTCCCAGTGATGGGTTGCAGCTGGAAGGGCATCTGCTGTGTAAAACATATGATTAATGAAAGGGACTAAGCTGAAAAGAAAATGAATGAATGAATGAACATCAATAAATCAGTGTGTTTGCAAACTATTAGCTCCTATACTGTAAACAATGCTGGGTTCCACACAAACGATTTGTGTTGGGGCAACATAAAGTGGACTGAACCTAAAACAATTAAGTTGTCCCCAAAAAAACTCAAAATATGTTTGTTGTAGTTTGTACAAACAGCAAACATCATTTTTTTTGAGTGTAATACAATCTCCTGACAAAAAAGGAGAAAAAAATGCCACTCCTGGCAATGACCATTCAAAAAAACTTTTAAGAGAGCCAGATGTTGCCATGCGTTTCAGCTCCAGGCAGTGAACACTTCAGTTACCTGCCTCAGAGACCATCGTCACAGTGGGCAATCAGGATCTTCTGAAAGCTGCCAGTCCAGCATACCAAACAGGGCATCTATATTCTCAGCAGATGAACATGACACAAGTTTGGGACTCTAATTCTGCAGCCATGTTGTCATTGATGTGTATGTATGTAAATATTAAACGAGTTCTATACTCATTTAGTTCATCTTTTGTCCACTCAATTGATGTCAAACACAAACAGTTGGTATGAACTGAAAAAAAAAATCAGTACACTGCAAAAAGCATTACTTTACTGAAAGTGAGTAAACCCATTGTAACATAGAACTGTTGAGGTGAATACATATTTTTTAATAGTTATGCACATAGTTCATTTACTTAATTTTAAGGTAATACTTGCTTTAAAGGTCCCGGGAAGTGCTTTGAAATGTGCATTTTTATTCGATGTTTGACGTAATCTCAACCGAAACACAGAGAGAGGGTGGGACCTCTGCTTTTTTATAAAACAGCCAATAGTGTTTAGTTTTATCACCGCTCTGCCAGTAAGAGTAGTTGAGCTCAGGTGCATCAAATGCGAAGCGTCTTGACGGGGGCAGGGCATAAGGATACTAGAGAGCATCTGATTGGTCACGATTTGATGAGAAACTGAAGTATGAGGTGACGTGGATATAAACGTTGATCCATTTAGGCGGAAGTAAAAAAAACTACAAGCCTTACATGTTTATATCAGCTTTATATCTTCTAAATGCAAATTGTGTCACTGTTTTGGAGCACACTATCCTAAAAACTAACAATGCTGATACCAACATCTAAAAAAACGTTACTGGAATTTCATGGGACCTTTAAGTAAAGTCAACTTATTGCTTTTTACAGTTTAGAAAGTCACAAACAACTGCAAAGAAAAAGAATTTTGGAAATAAGGCTATTTTTGAACAATAGCCTAGTGGTTAGCGCGCAGACATATGGTGCCGTAGCACTCCAGGGCGTCCCGAGTTCAAATCCCGGCTCAAGGGCATTTCCCGACCCTACCCCCTTTCTTTCTCTCCCACTTCGCTTCCTGTCTGATTACTGTCCTATCTAATAAAGGCAAAATAGCCCAAAATAAATCTTTTTTAAAAAAGTCAACGTTTACAATGTGGAACACAAATGAGTTGTTTTGCAGAATGCATCTTGTAATTTTTCATCTTTCATCTTTCATCTTTGCATCTTGTAAAAGTAGTGAATACACTTGCTGCCATTCAAGTAATCAAATCTCTTTGCCCAAATTGTACTGTAGGACCCAATTCACCAATAATCTTATTTTTAATTAATTGAAACCCTCTAATTCAAAAGAAATATCCATCCACCATTCAGACACTGCAAAGAGAGTGAATATAAAGAATTGAAGAAAGTAAGGGTTTAAATTTTAATCTGTATTGTGCAATTTCAGAAGACTTTCATGCAACTCTGGCTCATCTGTTTTTTTGCAGAAATGTAAAGAGAGTCATGCATTTCCAACGAGTCTGTGTTGCTTTTATGATGCCTTTATGGTGCTTTTGCATGTTTTATGACTTTTGGCAGTCAAAGCCATCATTCACTCAATCACAACAAACAACCACTCTTCAAAACATTGTTTTTGTCCCATTTAGGAAAGTCATATTAGTTTAGAATGACAAAAAAAAAAAAGTTAAACAAAGCAAACAACTAAAGAGGTCTATAAAAATAGAAAAAGTATACCCAACCTAAAACTGTTCCTGCTTCTGAAATTGTGTATTTGTATCATAAACATATAATACTAGATTAGCATTTCTGATGCACAAACCCCTTAATATTAGGAGGAAAATCCACATACACATAAGCTCACGTCCACATAAGTCGTATATAATTGTAATAATTGTGCGTCAGTTTCATATTAAGAAACATTCCTTTGCATTTGATAGTAACTCTAAAGTCTGAGATGAACAACCAGCCTGGGTAGGTGTGAAATATGAGCAGCAAATGATCTCATAAGATAACAGAGCTCTTGGAAAAGAAGACAGTAAGAGATATTTTTTCTTTTAAACTGGCTAATGCTAATATTATCATATAATTCTATAGAAAATTTATAGAAATGACCATTATGGAGAAAAGAATGTGAAGTAAAGTCTAAATGCTACAACAATACACCAAATATGTGCACGTTTGGACTAAAAACCATACTGAAATCTTATCAGTGAACCTCTGTCAACACAAACTAACCAAAGCAGATCTTATTGAATATGTATGTTCATTATTAATATCTTATATTATCAAATGTTGATTTTGTGATCCTTAAATAAATTAGACAATGACTGTCAACTGAGCTTACTTTTATCATAAACATTGATGCTGGAGATTTAAATCGTTCTGAAGAGAAACCATTGGAGCTGTCGGTTAATGAGCTATATATTTATTTATAGCCTTGACATTTTTTCCCTATGCATGCTATTAAGTGGCATGAGTAAAACACTAAATGAGCTTGACTTTGAGCTTGACCTCAATGCATTTTTGTAATTTATAAGCTAATGTCTAATTTAGTCTCAAGGGCTTTGCTGAACCTTTAAGGTTTGTACAACAATTCCCAAACACCCTTTTTTGTTAAATTATGAAATATGATATGTATCTCTGCATTTTCTGGGTTTTTATATTAGTATTTTTGGTTGGTTGGTTGACTGACTGACTGATTGACTGGTTGATTGATTGATTGATTGATTGATTGATTGATTCGTTCATTCATTCATTCATTCATTCATTCATTCATTCATTCATTCATTCATTCTTAATTATATGCCATTCATTTATTTTATTTTCGGCTTAGTCCCTTTATTAATATGGGGTCGCCACAGAGCAATAAACCGCCAACTTATCCAGCATATGTTTAACCCAGCGGGGGACAAGACTGTGGGGGAAACCGGAGTACCAGGAGGAAACCCAAGCAAACATGGGGAGAACATGGAAACTCCACACAGAAATGCCAACTGACCCAGCCGGGGCTCGAACCAGCAACCTTCTTGCTGTGAGACGATCCTGCTACCCACTGTGCCACCATGCTGCCTTAATTATATGTACCTCTGCATTTTCTATGTTTTTATATTAGTCTTTTTGTTGATTGATTAATTGATTGGTTGATTGATTGATTGATTGATTGATTGATTGATTGATTGATTGATTGATTGATTGTAACAATTATATTAAATGCTACATTATCAAATCCAGTGAATGTAAAGATAGGCTATGCTACACCTTAAATGCAAAGAGAAACACATGACAATCTATTGTCAATCAATGCACTGATCGTCCAACTTTTTGTTTTGCAAAATGCATATTTCAGTCAGAATTATCATTCAGAAAATCTTGCATCCATAAGATTCAAGTACTAAAAAACAAAACAGAAATATTTTCATGACTTTCCAACAATTACAGATGGAGAATATACATTTGGAATATAAGCGATGCACATTTCAAACAAATCAAACTGCACAAGTAGCCTCTCTGTCAGCAGCACATAAATCTGTCAGAGTATTTAATTCTTCAAACTTTAAACGCCTTAATATAAAGCACATCGTAAGTTCAAAACAAACTGAATCATGCATTTTCTCTACTGCAGCTCACCCATTGTCCTATTGTATATTGACATAAACAGTCTTGACTCAAATAAATATCAATGCATCATGCCAAAACAACCCTACCAAGATGCAACCCAATGATGTCCTGCTGAATATTTTATACACTACAGGCCAAATGTAAACTTTACCCAGTCAATCTCAATCCATTATACAATTCAGTAAACCATTTGCAAGAAAAAAAAACCACACAATTACAGTATGAATGTATAATTGAATATGTCTGTCTACGTAGATTTAGAAACAGATGAAAAACTGATTTTGACCTAATTACTTTGACAGCTCCTGATGACTGAATGTTATTTTTTTCAATAAGCCATAATGACCCATTTACTTAATTGGTTTACATTGGAAAATATTCATTGGAACCAGTTTCTCAATAATTAGGTTTTGTCCAAATATAATTGTAAAAAAAGTGAAGGTCATTACTGACCATTGCTTTAAAAAATAAAAAAAGAGCTCTGTGAGCTCTCATCAGGTTTGACAGGGAAATTGATGGAGGCTGGAGTAAAATCAAACACGCTGAAAAAGAAAAATGAAACTCATTTTCAGTCCTCTAGTTGTAGCTCTGCACGGATGAAGGGGAAACTTTAACTGTTCAGGTTGTTGTTGGCAGCAACAAATTCCTTGAATCATAAAAAACGAGAGCATTTAAAGCATAAATCAAATTCTTGACCATGTGCTGCACTGTTAAAATCAAATAACAGCTTTTATTTTTAGACATACTCTCAATATTAGAACTGTAATGCCTTGCAAACTTTTTTTGCATGACAAAAACCCACATGCATCAAAATCCAGTGTTTTTGAAATCCAGTTTTATGATCCTGAAAGCTTCCTCAGTCATTCCCTATCAAAACTATTGTATAGAGGATGGGCTAATATTGCAAGTTAGGGGATAAATCAAGTAAAACATAGCAGTAAAATACTGTCTTTCAAACAAACTGACCCAAAATATTGATAAAAAAAACAGAAAGAGTAATGAAAATATTAATAAAGCTAGTAGTGAGAATTTTAAAATACACTGTTATTTTATTGGATAGATGTTATTATTGTCTATTGTCAACGTTGCTATTTTATATTGTTTTGTTTTTGGAGTATGTCGTTGTATTTTGCACTGTCTGTATTTGCAGGGTCTGGCGCCAGCACCTAAGCTTTTCACTCATTATAGTACACGTGCTGCTGATGATGTGACAATTAAAGTGACTTGATTTGATTTGATTAAAGCACTCAAAGTACTTAATTTTTAGATATTAAATACTGGAATGATTCTACGAATTGTAATAAATATTAGATTAGAAGTCATTGTCCACACAAAAATAATCTTTGGCCGCACATAAACATCACAAATTCAAAACACAAACACAGAGTACAAATACAAAGCTTCACAAAGCTTCCTACACCATGGATTACAAACACACAACGCTTTCTATAAAACCACAAATAGATTCACAGTGTCACAGTATAACATATAGTCTTTTGTTCAATGTAGTAATAGCAGAATTGGTAGAAAAGATTTCTTTAAAAATTTTTTTGCTGTGTATGTATGGTGTGCATGTATGGTAACAAATATGTAAGGCAACAATGTGACTAATGAAAATTTAAATAAAAAAACTGTGGCATCATACAGTAAGTCTTATTATAGGAAAAACAATAAATAGCATTTTTTTATATATAAGAAATTAAATGTAAAAAAATGTGTAGCAAGAAAATGAAAAAAGTTTTTAAATAAGATGATTATAAAATAAGGACCAATCATTATAAAAAAATCAAATCATTATAAAACAGGTAAGCGACTTTCTAAGTCGATCTCTCTCTTTTGTATGTTGAAGTGCTGTATTTATACCCTAGTAATTGTAGTGCATGGAGTGCGAGATGGGACTCATCTTAAAGTCTTAAAACTGGAGATGGCCATCTGTTTCTAATAAATTAGCGTTTTTACTTTTTACAAACACAGCAGTAATCTGATAGTGATTGCGTTGCCTTTTCGGGGTTAATTATTGTGATCTCCCGATTGCAACAGAAATAATGGGAAATCTCTGTAGACTGATGGCATTTCATGCCTTTCAGCCGTATGATCTAAAAAAGTCAGCAAAATCACCTGTTTTGTCATCACTTTAGACATTACGCTAGAGAATCATTCAAATACTACCTCTAAAGTGACGTGTGTGATTGAGCAACAGTTCCCGCTGTTCTGTGGTCAGCTGCAGATGTGAATGAATGGCGGAAGAAAGTAGTTTCTCTTACAAAAGGATTATGAGACTCTCAGTGTTTGATTTTATTTTTTATATACACAATTATGCCGTCGAACTGTTGTATAAACGCAATATCACACGAGTAGCAGTGCGATGTGGCTGTATATTGTCACTAGTGGGACACTAAGGCACACGGCCTGCAACCTCTTGCCAACGCACGCCTCCCACCAGTGCTGATATAAAAAAACTTAACGTTGAAAAAAGTAAACAAGCACACATCACACTATGGAGCTCATGAAGCTCATGTTGACAAAAGTGACAGCAGTAAGGTGTTTATATTTGACTCCAAGCAAACAGCGTGGTATGTGATCAACATCCAGCAGGCGTATGTCTTTAGTGCTGCTAAACTAGACAGGACCAAAGGCAGAGCCGGCCTGCATTCCACGCGATCATCCTAAATGACTGCAGGAGCGTGAGTCTCCCCTCAGCAGCTGCTCCGTAACTCTCTGGTGCACCAGTTTTATTTCCTTTCCCCCTGTTTTCTTGAATCCCGGTACACGTATTCATGCCCACAGCCACAGCACATACTCAAATACTTCATTTACAACTCAACCGCAACGCACTGCCTTGTTTCCCTCTCCTATCTCTCGGAAAAAAAGTACATCGTCATACGTGGCATTTTTAATAGAACCATTCCAACATTTTATTCTGGAATTTTCCAGCGAGCCTCCATATCATTAACTACTTCTGGTTGCTTTTTTGTAGTTGTTGTGGCTTGGAAAAGAGGTCTGCAAAATGTGCAGTTTTAAAGGGGACATATCATGAAATCTGACTTTTTCCACATTTAAAGCCCCATTCAGAGGATTTTTATTGTCAGTTATGACAGTCACTGTCAAATTTTACGACTTTGTCAAGATAAAAGTCATTCATTAGTTTTCCTTCAGCCTAGACCCTGATTTATCAGGGGTCGCCACAGCGGAATGAACTGCCAACCACTCTGGCATATGTTTTACGCACACCCCAAAAGATAAAATATTAATACATTCTGTGCTTGTATTGGTCAATGAAATCCATGTGATGAAACCCATTCTGGATGATGAAAAAAAATATATGCTAGACTTTCTATGTTGACATTGTGAAGCATCACAGACAAGGCATTGGTGATTCCAATAACCCATTTGTCATGTGCAAATTGTACCGAAATTAGAAAAAAAAATTGTGTAGTCGAAATGGGCCTTATGTGCTATAATCATGTCCCTAGTGCACTTACCAACCAAGAAGATTAGCGGCGATACGGTGGCTCAGTAGTTAGCACTGTCACCCTACAGCAAGAAGATAACTGGTTCGAGTCCCGGCTGGGCCAGTTGGCATTTCTGTGTGGAGTTTGCATGTTCTCCCCATGTTCGCGTGGGTTTCCTCTAGATGCTCCGGTTTCCCCCACAGTCCAAAGATATGCCGTATAGGTGAATTAAATAAACTAAAATTTTAAATTAAAATTGGCCATAGTGTATGTGTGTGATTGAGTGTGTATGGATGTTACTTAGTACTGGGTTGCAGCTGGAAAAGCATCGGCACTGCATAAGCTAGTGGTTCATTTGACTGTGGTGACCCCTTATGAATAAAGGGACTAAGGCAAAGGAAAATGAATGAATTAATAAAAGACAACCTAAGTTTTTGGGGAAAAACATGCCGTTCAGATTCCCATTAATCTGCACGTTTCCACACTTTATGCCCCTTCAGCAGTTCACCATTTCGGTTTACTCAATATATTATAACATATTGTATTTATTTAATATAACACTTTATATATTTGGCCAGAATTTATAGTCAGGTGATTTATTGTGAAGAGTTTTGTACTACTAGTGCAATGTTTATTTGCAAAGGCCAACACATTGAAAAACGTTGCACACCGTTAAAAAAACCCATCCTGGTTCAGTCTAGGGCCCTGTCCACATGTAAACAGGTATTTTCAAAACACACTATTTTCTACGCAGTTTTGCTGTTTGTCCACACAAAAACGGAGTATCGGGTGACTGAAACCGAAACTTTCTGAAAACTCTGGCCAGGGTGAAGATTTTCTAATACTCTGATTACAGTATAATTGTGTGGACACAACAACCGGAGTTTTTGTCAGCGTGTGCATCAGTGTGTTTTATCCTTTCTGATTGGCCAACACGGCTCGGTTCACACCAAACATGGAAGATGCAAATGAGGCAAATTCCATACGTTTGCGCCAAACACATCGCATATTCGTTCGCACAGTGGCACGGTAATCCACCTTAATTCTCACGTTAGCATTGACTTGTATGCAGTTTACTCCCCATTTGGTGTAAACCCAGCATAAAAGTGTCATTATTGCCGTTTGTTGGTTCGCTGTGCCCTTAACATGCATCACAGTGTGATTTGGCATTTTCATATGAACAGAAATTTTATTAAAAATAAAAGCTGATGATAAATGAAAAATTATTATAAAAATACCCGTGTACGTGTGGACATGGACTAGAAGTTGTAACCTCTTCCTCTATCATCATCTGACTCTGATTTGAACATGTAAAGCTTTAATCTGCTACTGGTCATTTCTGACATTTTGTCTATGTGAGATTTGATTTTGTTTATTTAAAAAATTCTGGAGTGTCAGAATAACATGTAAAGGCTCTGCCCTCTTCTGGAAAAGAGCAGCTCATTTGCATTTAAAGTGAAGTGCACAAAATCTATACATTTTGCTCACAATCAATATAGGTACAAATTTGACAAGTTATAATAAATTACCAGTTTTGAGCATAACAGACACTTTCTGTGGACAGCAGAGATATATTTAATGAAAAAGGGCATAACTTGTCCCCTGCAAGAACAGCAGTGGCAGAGCGATAGTCAATTTTTTCAGCTTAACCTTGTTTCTATTGATCCTGGTTGGGAAACGCTGTGTAACAAACACCAGCAGCACACTGTGTTCCTGCACCACAGGGACAATTCTGGAAGACACAGACACACACACCAAACTGATGCTTAAGGACATTACTGCGTATGCAAATATATTTCAAAGCAGACCACCTTTGCTATGACTTCTTACAAGTGAAAAGGTCTTGAAATGACCAGAAAGTGTAATTTATTGCATTTTAAATAAAAAGAAAAATCCCACTCGGTGCACTTATGAATGTTAATATATTTTTTGTTTTCTAATGTTTTCCAGTGCTGGGTAGCGGCTGGAAGGACACCATCACACCACATAAAACATATGAAAGAGTAATTGGTGGTTCATTCCACTGTGGCGATCCCTGATAAATCAGGGAAAACTAAGGATAGTGAGTGAGTATTTTGTAATTAAAACAGGATAACTTATCATATTGGACATTTAAGAATTATCCCTAAAACCCTCTGTGTACATTTTTTTTCTTTTTCTTTTTTTTTTTTCGCAAGGTCTCACCTCACGCCATTTTAAATATCTGCATTACATTATAACAAACAGACAGAAAAAAAAATTCATCTTGAAATTCATTCATTCATTTTCCTTAGGCTTAGTCCCTTTATTCACCAGGGGTCGCCACAGCGGAATAAACCACCAACTTGTCCAGCATATGTTTTACGCAGCGGATGCCCTTCCAGCTGTAACCCAGTACTGGGAAAAAAAAATAGAAAGTTGCTGGAGTCCTGGCTGGTCCAGATGGCATTTCGGTGTGAAGTTTGCATGTTCTCCCTGTGTTGAAGTGGGTTTCCTCTGGGTTCTCCGGTTTCCCCCACAGTCCAATGACATGTGCTATAGGTGAATTGTGAGTGTGAATGCATGAGTGTGTATGGGTGTTTCCCAGTACTGGGTTGTGGCTGGAAGGGCATCCGCTGCGTGAAACATATACCGGAATAGTAGTTGGTAATTCCGCTGTGGTGACCCCTGATAAATAAAGGACTACGGTGAAGGAAAATGAACGAATGAAATAAATAAAGTATTTATTTATTTTTATTTATTTCAGATTTATTTAAAAATTATTTGACTTTTCAGGTCTCTAATAATTAACAGTAAATCAAACTATCATCTTTTTTTTTTATGGAAAAAAGGAAAAAAGGAAAAATGCTTTTACTTTTATATTACTTTATCCCTAAGCCCATTAACAACAAAACAACCTTGAAACAAACATAAAATTCTATAAAAACTCTGACTAATGGACTTTTTGTAGGTGCGTATCTGCCTGTTAACCTTGACCAAGCGCAATTACTACCACCATGTAAGCAGAAGCACCTTTACCCAGAACACCACAGAATAGTTTTAAAATCAATGACGGTCAAACCTGAACATGTTCAGCAAATATCACTGCTGTATTTCTAGACTGCGGTAAATATTTCCATCTCTCTCCTACTCTTTGAAGCCATGACTGTAGGGTTGACAGTATTAACTTGCGCTCAGTAAACTGCCCTCTCCTTGACTCGCTCTGTTCATTGGACAGTGGGTGTGAAGCTCATTCAGTTCCCCCTCATTGAAAGTCTTATCCAAACACAGCCAATGCATCACAACACATCCGACCAACACCAGACAGACACATTCAATCTGCAGTATGTAGCAGCAAAGCATTATAGGGGGAAAAACAGGTTTGTGTAATTGCTTTTATGGGTCATCTGAGACATAGTTAAATACCTAATAAAGCCTAGCATAACCTAATGAATACAGTACATTTAGAATACACAAATTTAAAAATGTCTTCAATAATAATAAAAAATGTTCTATCATTTATATTGTATATTATATTATAGTAATATTTATATATTATTTATGATTACATTATTTTAGTGGCATTATATTATTTATTACTATGATATTATTCAATTTTACAAGTAAACAAAAGTATTATTATTATTATTATTATTATTATTATTATTATTATTATTATTATTATTATTATTATTATTATTAT
>CAIGQW010053420.1:0-11005 GCA_903798125.1 Danio choprae
CTAAAAATGCTGGGTTATTTCAAGCCAAATTAAGTAATATGGACAGAACTAAACATTGCTTTAAATTTGGTCTTATAGATTTATTTTAAGAAATAAAAAGATTCCCACCAAAGATTTTACAGTATTTTTGGAGTGTAGCATGTTTGGAATGCAATAATTGTGTTACTAATTCTGCTCAATAACTGCTTTAATACTGTAGATGTATGGATAGCTGTGGTGACCTCTGCATTGATGATTCTTGCCATACTCATTATTGCAGTCTTCTGTGAGCGTTACAGTGAGTGTAAATTTTAATCTTCAACATTTATTCACCAAAAATGAGAAACATCAATGAGAATCGAAGAAGTTTTACCCAAAAATGAAAATTTGTATTATTTGTATTATTATTATTTGTAATAGGTCTTCTTAACCTTACAGATTTTTAGAAAAAGCAAAAATACAATGCACGTCATATGTCGTAAGGGTAACACTTTACTTAAAGGGATATTTATAGGACTGTCATTAAACCTTTAAAATCATGACATGACCCATCTCATGAATATGAGTGAGATTTTATGCATGCTTACAACAACTGTCACTTAGTTTCATTCACTCAGTTCATGAAAATGTCAACGTTCATGACAATGTCAAGTTGTCATATCAAACAATGTTATCTTTAAAAAGACATAACTAAGTAAATGACAATTAATAATAATTGTCATAAGCATGCATAAAATCTCATTCACATTCATTACGTGTTATGTCATGATTATAAAAGTTTCATGACAGTCTTATGAACAGCCCTTCAATTAAACTGTTTAATTTAACCATTTAATTAAACTCTATTTAAAATGTAGCAGGGTGGTGCAATCTTCAAAATCAAAAGTTTCAGAATTACATTAATAAAGTCATTATTCTCATGTTCATCCAGGAAGAGCCCATCACCGGCCTCCTGTCCAATCTGACACCCTCACCTACTTGCAGAATGAAATATATTCATCACTGGGTAATCACCATCCTGTCCCATGCAGCCCGGTCAGACTCCATGCATCACTACATCAAGGCTTTTCACTGTGATCTATATAGTCTGATTCATTCACTAACCCTACACTAACTTATAATGCAGAGTTACATCCAAGAGTTCATCCTGGTTCTTGATTCTGATTGGCTGAGAGGGCTTTCTCTCCATGTGATAGTCTACCAGTATTATTACAGGAACCACTTTACAGCATTACTAACATGTAGAGTCATGTCATAGGACCAAAACCACTAGAAATGTACAAAATGTACAAATATTACTGTTGTTGTGTCACTGAATGTATTTTAAAGAGGCTAAAATGTAGTTGTACAGATGTATGGCAAACTTTAGTCGCTTATCAGCACTTGCACTGATGCATGTATCTAAAGTGGTTAAATATGATGTATAATTAATTTTAAGGGGAATCTTTGGTATCATTAATCTGTTATTTTTTTCCAGAGTAAACATATTTTACTGAAGGCAATGTTTCATAACTTTTATCACAAAGGCTTTTGCAGTTTGAGTCATTAATTTGCAAAATTAATGTACAATAAATCAGATTTTCTATTTTTTAAAAATCAGTTTTTAATAAAAATGAATTGGTATTAATAAACAGTCTGCAGGTTTGTGTTGGTGATTTTCAGTGCTTGTTACATTGTTATTCTATTAAAATTCAACAGGAATTATACATTTATACATTATACACAGGATTATACATTTGTGAGCCTGGACCACACAATCAGTTATAAGTGTCATTTCTTTTTTTTATTTAATTACATTTTTAGATTTATACATCCTCTGAAAGTGGAATAAATAAGATTTCCACAGATAGTTAGTATAAGACATTACTTCGCAGAGATAAAACTATTTAAATATCTGGAATCTAAGGGTGGGCCAGCACGGTGGCGCAGTGGATAGCACTCTCGCCTCAGAGCAAGAAGGTCGCTGGTTCGAGCCTCGGCTGGGGCATTTCTGTGTGGAGTTTGCATCTTCTCCCCGTGTTTGCGTGGGTTTCCTCCGGGTGCTCCGGTTTCCCCCACAGTCCAAAGATATGCACTATAGGTGAATTGGGTAAGGAAAATTGTCCGTAGTGTATGTGTGTGAATGGGTGTGTAGGGGTGTTCCCCAGTGATGGGTTGCAGCTGGAAGGGCATCCGCTGTGTAAAACATATGCTGGATAAGTTGGCGGTTCATTCCACTGTGGCGACCCCAGATTAATAAGGGGACTAAGCCGAAAAGAAAATGAATGAATGAATAAATCTAAGGGTTCGAAAAATCTAAATACTGAGAAAATCACATTTTAAGTTGTCAAGATTACATTCTTAGCAATGCAAAAATATCTTCATAGAACATATTCTGTACAAATATTCTGATTATTTTTGGCAAAAAATAAAAATAAAACTGCTTGACCTACACAATGTATTTTTGGCTATTCCAAAAAATATACCCATGCAACATGACAAAATGATATGAGTTTATTCTGTGTGCATCTGATCTAATGTTTAGGGTTTTGTTTTGTTTTTTAAGATGTTTAGACACTGGTTGTTTCTTATGTTTCCCCATGAGCTACATCATTTCCTTACATGCACTGTAGTAATTGTGTGGTTAAAATACTCAGACCACTTTCTCAATTCAGCTGTCTAATCAGTGCTTGTTGGAATCAAATAAGAGCAAACACAGCATTTTACTATAGACCCTTTTTATGTATCTTCTTAAGTTTCAAATAAAACAGTGGCTTGTTGCTTGAGAATATATATCAATAAAATAAATCATAGTGTATTTTTTTATTAGGCTATTATTACTTTGGCCTAAAACTAAGTATCTCAGAGCACCACAGATTGGTAGGACTTGATTCTGAAATACACTACCATCGCAGGCCAGCTTCACTTGTTCATTTGCCCCATGTGAGTTAAAGCAATCAGTATGTAAAAAACACACACAAAAAAAATGTAATTTCTGAATAATTTGTCTGATTTTGCATCAACTTAACCAGGTATCAGCATGTTCTTAGTGAATTAACTAAACATCTAGCTATTAACTTAATTATCTTTACATCGTATTGTAAAAGTGTCAGTGTTCGTCCGCGTCATCTTTTGTTATTGTCATGTGATTCCTTTTTGTCCCTCTCCCGCCACCGTCATTGTTCATCTGTTCCACCTGTGTTCATACTGTCTGTGTCATCAGTGTAATCAATCCTTTATCTATTTATACCCTTTCGTCTGTGTCCTTCGTTGTCCGGTATTTTGATTCGTGTAGTCGTCTGTTCCCGTGTCTGCCTGTCTTCCCGCATCCAGTATATGTTCCCGTAAGTGTTCAATAAATCCGTTTTGTTATATATCTCGTGCTCCGTCTCGTTATGTCACCATCCGCCAACCAGGCGTTACATAATACCGGACCCAAAGTTAGTGGCGTGCATTCCCCCGATTTTCTTTTTCTAGTCTTTTTGCCCCTCAGTGTTTTATTTTCTTCCCTCCGTGTTTTCCTGGACACCACCCACCCTCCCGTTCCTCGTCACCGCCTGCTGGAGCAGGGGGAGAGGAGCCCTGAGGACCATGATCGAGCGACTGCCAACAGCTTTCCAGGCGACGTGCTCTGCACGCCCATCATCTGTGGCAGAGCACGATCGCCCGAAGATGGTCCTCGGGGCAACATTGCCGCAAATATGGAGTGGACACTGGCGAGTAAAAGATTTTTTCTACTCACCGAGGATCTCGTCAGTGCCACTCCCGACCCAGTGACCAGCCAATCAACATCGTCCACCTGCAGGGAGCGCTTGCCAGAGCCCACCGCAGACGGAGAGCCACCCCCGGCCAATGAGCCATCGCCCCCTAGAGCGACAGAGCGGAATTGCGCCGAGATGGAGGAGCTTAAAAACCCGTCTGACCAGGTGTGCGAGCCGGCAACACCGCCAAGAGGGGGAGTCCTGGCGGCTACCCGCAGAACCAGCGAGAGTCCCGCCCACCCCCCCTATGCAGATGGACAGCGGCTGGACACTGGGAGGCTACTCAATGGCTTCTGGAGCTTTAATTTTAATCATCCGCTGCTTTCAGGCAGCAATATCCGTCCGCTGCTTTCAGGCAGCAACCAACTGTTCCTACACAGTTTTTTAATCTCCCTTCTGGGAAAAAGCCTCAGCTCCAGGGTCATGAGTAGCTTCCCACGGTCCCCCAGAACTGCAGCCAGTCATCCAGCTCCAGCACTGCTGCAGTCAGCCAGCCCCCTAGCTCTCGCTCCAGCTCCGGAAATGGAGCTCGCTTGTGGGCGCTGCCTGTCTGCGTCACCCTCTGGAGGGTGTCGCCCAGCGTCAGCTCCTACGGCCTTCGAGCTGCGGACTCCACCTCGGCCCTTCGACCCTAGGGCTCCGCGTTGGCTCACTCCTCCCTCGTCTTCGTCGTGGGCCGTCCGCCCACCAGGTCCGCCAGGCTCCCTCGTCCCTCCAACTCCACCTTGGTCAGTCGTCGCCCTTCCTTCGCCTCTGGACTCCACTCTTCCGGCTGCACCTCATCGCACCGTCCCACCGGCTGCGTTGAGCTCCTCCATCGCTCCAGCTACGCCTTGGTCCTCTGTCGCTCTGGCTACGCCGCGGGCTTCCGGAACCCCGCCGTCGCCTTGCTCGGGTGAGCCGCCTGCTTCGCCCGGCCCTCAGAAACCTTGGCGTCACCTTCGCCCTTCGGCTCTCCGTCACTTCCTTGGGCTCCACCGCCATCAGCGGCGTCTCCCTCGGTCGGCCCCCTGGAGTCAGCAGCCACTCCTCCTCCATGGATCCTCCCTTCCTCGACTCCGTGGCCGTCCTTCTGGCTGTGTCCTGGGTCCTCCTGCTCCGGTTCCCTGTGTCCCTCTTGGACTCCTCCCTTGTACCCTCCCCTTCTACCATCCTCCTTTTTGTTGTTTCCTGTTGAAGGCGCGGGGACCGCGCCTTCAAAAGGGGGGGGGTACTGTCAGTGTTCGTCCGTGTCATCTTTTGTTATTGTCATGTGATTCCTTTTTGTCCTTCTCCCGCCACCGTCATTGTTCATCTGATCCACCTGTGTTCATCCCGTCTGTGTCATCAGTGTAATCAATCCTTTATCTATTTATACCCTTTCGTCTGTGTCCTTCGTTGTCCGGTATTTTGATTCGTGTAGTCGTCTGTTCCCGTGTCTGCCTGTCTTCCCGCATCCAGTATATGTTCCCGTAAGTGTTCAATAAATCCGTTTTGTTATATATCTCGTGCTCCGTCTCGTTATGTCACATCCGCCAACCAGGCGTTACAAAAAGCATACAAGTAGTTTTATATTACTTTTTTGTTAACAATCTTTTAGTTCCTTTAACTTAGTAGCCTAACTATGTTTCACTAATTCAATGATCCACATGGTCCTGCATGGAGATTTGTTATATTTCTTTGTGATGAATATAGCTGCCCAAGTTTTAACACCTTTGTTAGCGTGTGAGTAGACAGGCTACATCCTGAAAATATTTTCTGTTAACATGAAAGTAACACAAAGAGCACCTAAGTTTAGCATTTCAATTATAACTGTGGGCAAAGTATAACCTCTCGAGACTAACGCATTTTCAACCACCACAACCTTGCATTTCTCATGCTGAAAAGTAATAACTTGACAAGATGCACATGGAAGGAAGTGTCACAGATCTGGTGTTAGAATAAAGCGCTGCTGTTTCCGGGTAAATTTCCTGACCCAAAGACAAAGACATTCATTGTATCCTAAATATCAAAGTGTCAAAACTCGCTCAATGTACCTGTCTACAGCGGTTAAAAGCAACAGAACCCACTAGCCTAGCTAGAGAAATTTATACATGTGAACTATAGGCCTAGCGCAAAATAAACGAATAAACCTCTGAAGGTATGTTGAAATAAACAGAAGGCTAAATTAATTGTGAAATAAATCGTCTTGGGGCCTCACGGTGGCGCAGTGGGTAGCACGATCGTTTATAAAAAATGCCACAGGTAGCGTGATGCTGGTTTTCAGTCTTGTCATGGACTTCTAAAATATGATTTTCCTCTCACGACGGAAACCCCCTTCTAAATTTTGAAATACATCTACTATAGTTCCCCTTCATATGAAAACTCCAACTTATATTTTTAAAAAAAAAAATTACTTAATTTAGAAAATATTTAGTTTTACTCAACAAAGTATGTTCATTTATTTATTCATTTACTTGTATCTTTTTTTATTTGTACATATGTGTTATGTTATATTAACCTAATCATTCATTTATTTTAATAAAATTAATCATTTATTTGAATCTTAGCTATCTATCCATCCATTTTCTTCCACTTATCCGGGGCCAGGTTGTGGGGGCAGCAGTCTCAGAAGGGAACCCCAGACTTCAATCTCCCCAGACACCTCCACCAGCTCCTCCGGAAGAATCCCGACCCTTTTTCATGTAAGCCGAGAGAGATAGTCCCTCCAGCGTGTCCTGGGTCTTCCCAGAGGCCTCCTCCTGGTGGGACAAACCTGGAACACCTCCCTTGGTAAGCATCAGATGCCCGAGCCACCTCAGCTGGCTTCTATCAATGTGGAGGAGCAGTGGCTCCTCCTGGGTGACAAAGCTCCTCACCCTAACTCTAAGGGTGCGCCCTGCCAAGAAAACTCATTTTGCCCATTTGTATCCAAGATCTTGTCCTTTTGGTCATGACCCAAACTTTGATTGTTGGTGGTTTTCCCTGTTGGAAAGAGGTGAAATTTGTCATTTTTACTGTTGATCATAAGTTGGCAGCTTTAACTTTTAGATAGGGCTGTGCAAAAATCTTCTGGCTTTTATATGGAGTTCAAGTAAAACAGCAGATTGTAGTGTGTGTGCATAAATACACTTACTATGTTTACTATGTTCTGAGAACTGAGCTGCTTATTTTGTTTTTCCCAGACATATCAAGTCCACAAAGGGACCGGATGCAGATTTAAGCTTAGCTGCATGCAATGCTTTTAATGCGCACACCTAATCTCACCCCTAACCCTTCCCCTCACAGTTATAACACTAGCTCCGTTTTGTCTGACATTGCACTTCTGAAATATGCAGTCTCACCTCACATATCCAAGTCTGCATCCAGATACTATTGCACGAGGTATCTCTCTCACAGACTGAACTCCATATTGAAGGCAGAAACTAAGCATTTTTTGGCACTGCAACTGATGATTAACAGTAAAAATTTAAAGTGTTACCTCATCCCAACAGGAAAAACCAGCAACAATCAAGAATGCATGATTATAAGAGCTCACGGCTTTGCAATAAAACAAAATGTCATTACATCAGCCACGAACATAATGAAAGGGTAGTACATTTGCCCAAAGTGTATTGTTGAATTCTTGAAAAATTTCAAAAGCATTTTGAAAAATATCTGTCAAATACCCAAAATATCTGTCAAAACAGGGTTTGTCACCAGAAATCATTCCATTTGCTGTAACACGGAGAAAGTTGTGGCCAAATTAATACTCAAAAATCACCCCAGAGTAGATGAAAACATCCCCAACAGCACACAAGGGTTAAATCAATAGACAGTTCTTTTACTTTAAGGTAGATTCATCTGCTGCTCATCTGTTGTCAGATAAGGCCATCACAATGATGTGAAAATCTAAGAAATGCTGTTGAATAACAACTGTTTTTATCCAACATAATAGACAACATGGACAGCAAACTACTTGTCATTAAATGTGCAGCAGACAGTACTGACACTGGTGCAAGTATTTGACGTAACAAGAAACAAAAGCACCTTGTCTGTGATGTTGGCTCGTAACAGTCTTTCAACAGCATTTGGAACATCTACAGCATAAATTTGTAACATTATACTGACCAAAATTTTAACAGATGTTTACATGTTGTATTGATTGCATACAAACATTTAAAAGACAATCTACAGATACTACCTAGATGAGAGTAAGCAGATATGAATTATGAATTTGTAAATTGACTTATGGTTAGCAGACTATCTATAGGGGGACCATCAAAATAAAGTGTGACCAACAAGTCTAATCTCGAGTACAAAAGAAGGGACTAGCTTCACAAGACTAAATATAGCATGAAATATAGCATGCTTGTAGCATGAACACAAGAAATCTTTTGCAAAGAGCTTGCTACAACAGCCATACGATGCAACTGAAACTTGTGTACCAAATGCCAACAGTAATTTGGTTTGAACACAAGATCCATCTACTGGCTTTTTGGTCATTATATAATTCATCCGTTTCATTTTGTATCTCTTTTTGTTTTGTATGACCTAAAAATCAACTATCCTGCCCCACACATGTTCATAACTTCCGTGGAAATAAAAATTATATAATCCAGTTCCAAATTAACAATATTATATACTGGCTTGCTCGAACCGGGACTTGTGGAGCTGCGCTTCGGTGGATTTGCTCTTCAGTGTTTGAACATTCAGCAGTGAAACCTAAACCACACTGAACTGAACTGAACTACATTAAACTTCAACTCTGAAATCTGGACTTTACTAGAACATGTTAAGCTGCTTTGACACAATCTACATTGTAAAAAGCGCTATATAAATAAACTTGAATTGTATTGAATATATAACTGAACAGTTATATTCTTTGTTTTTTTTAAATCATTTCATTCAAAAACTCTAACAGGCCAAGTGTTGAAGTCTGCATCCAGATACTATTGGGACATATAACCTAATGGCTTCATGCACTTCCTGACCATCGGGCAAGATCCCAAATGGCCGATTGGATTAACACCTATGCATCTGAATTGGTATTATAATGTTGATGAGGGCTGGGGAAATTCCATTTACCTGGCTGACTCCTTTGCATGTTTGTTTGGATTTGTCTCCACCCCTGTGTATCACTGCCCCCCAAAATGTATTTCAAGAGTTCACACTTAGCTGATGATTGATTATAAATCTTGTTTGACATGCTGTCCTGGCAGAGAGCCCTGAGCTCATAAGATCCTCGAGCCCGGGGCTCCCTCCTGTTTGCAAGGCGAGAGGGAAGTTTGAGCTCAGGTAGGTCTCGAGAACTCCCCTGCTGTAATAGCTAATGAACAAATAGTGATTGCTCTTAAGAGATAGCTACTTACTAGGTGCATGTCTATGGTGCCGATTTGGATTAGTCAATTAACTTAAGTTGCATGTTTTTGGATGGTGGGAGAAAACCGGGGAACCTGAGGGAAACCCACGTGAGCACAGGGAGAACGTGCAAACTTCGCACAGAAACATCGACTGGCTTGGTAGGACTAGAACCAGTGACGTTCTTGCTGTGAGGCAACAGTGCTAACCACTGGGCCACCATGCCACCCATCTAGGAAAGGAGTAGGGGTGGAAGGGGGGATTCTTCAAAACGAATATGGCTGTTATATGGAACTTAGGGTATTTATAGTGGCTTAGGAATTGTCTGATTGGTGAATCATAAATTGGATAATGCGGGACCAGCCGCAAGCAATCATAAGCATGTGATCCTCTCAAAATTTGTTTATAAATAAACTTCACTTAAATTGGGTGTAAAGCTGCACTAGTTTTTCGATGATGAACACAGCAGTGGCGGGTTCTCATTAAAGGATACTGCTTTGAAGATACGCGAAAAGTCTACTGGTCTATCTCTTCTTCAATTCACAACATCTCCCACACTGTGTGGTTTAAATTAGGTCTCACCGCTTTTAGAGCATGAAGCGTATGCTTTACAAAAGAGGTCTTGGTGCAGACAGTTTCAAGCAAATGAGGTCTGGAGGACATTGGTTTTAACCATTTGAAGTTTCTCAGTTCATTAATGTTCAATGAACTGTTCAACATAGTGAAGGCCTGAAAAAAGGGCATTTGTGATTGGCTCTCCCTGAATGAATCCGGAAAAGACTTACAATTAAATGATAGGTTTTTAAGTTTAAGACTGCCTTCGTCAGATTGGTTGAGCTTGTTTCTCACTTGAGTTAAATTAAAGCTCCTCAGACATTCTTCACTTCTTCTTTCACACCACCGTGAGTTTGAATCATCAGTTCTTGAGAATTACAAACGAGGAGGCACCACTTTCTGACATTTGAAATGGTGAGATTTCATATTATGTAAGATTAATAATAGTGTGTATATGTGAAAATGTGTATATGAGAAAATGTGAAAACTGTTTTGGTCAAATTCGTGAATTATAACCATGCAGTAATGTATGTGCTTTTTAAAATCTTTATATGGATCACTTTGCAGAAAGACTAGCTGTTTATATTGTTGAATGCTTGATGCTGGTCAGTCGGTCGATCGTCTGTCATCGGAAATATTCATAAAATTAAGTTCTGACTGACGCCCAGCTTGCCGCTGTTTTATTTGTTCTATTTTTATCCATTTTGTATCATCTTACTTTTATTTTGATAACTTTTATTTGAATTCAGATCAATACTTAATGGCTATTTGTCACTATTCAGCTAGTCATTAATGCAGAACAAGCAAAAATAAAATATTGGTATATCTTTCTGTTCTCAATAGATAACATCAGTGAGTATCTTTGTGACTGCATGCAAGTGGATGCTCCTGTCTTTGTTTTCTGGTAATGATTATGCAATTCTGTTTAATGTTCATACTGTGATTCAGTATTAAAGATACTTACATTTTAATATGAACTTTTTTCAGCTGTTGTAGCTGGACATACATCTATTAACAACACATCAGTTCAAACTGTTCATCGAGGAGCGTCAGTCAATGTTAGCTGTAACTACACACCATTGATTGAAACTGCCAGTTTCAGTGTGAAACTAGAATCCAATTATGAATTATGCTCAGTAAATATTGTAAACTTTTCATCGATTATTCAATCATGTAAATATCATGTAAGGTTAAGTTGGACCCGTAATAATATCTCATTTGAGATATCAAATCTGCAAATAAATGATACTGGCACTTATAAATGTGTCCAGTTAAGACTCATTCCACCTCCTGCAGTTGTTTTGCGAGAAGACAGAACATTTGTTCAAGTGATTGGTAAGTTAGTTATGACTATAATCAAACTGATGTGTGATGGTTGATATTATTCAATGACTTAACATGTACTGTATATGCTGTTAAAACTACTAAGGCTT
>CAIGQW010053440.1:0-10944 GCA_903798125.1 Danio choprae
TTAAAGGTCTGGACAACATGCAAGTGATTCAGATCGCATGTGGAGACCAGCATTCAATGGCGCTAACCAACGGTACTCACTACCATTCTGACTGAGATTAATTGATTTGATGATAGATTTATTGAGCTGTTGGTCTTTCAGATGGCCAGTTGTTCGTATGGGGAGAGAACGCTCATGGTCAGCTGGGTTTGAAGAAAGAGCAAGCCGGCACTCAGTCTCCTCAACACCTCCAGGGTCTGTGTGGGATCCCAGTGGCTCAGATCAGCGCAGGAGGAAACCACAGCTTTGTGTTGTCTCTGTCAGGAGTCGTGTTTGGGTGGGGAAACAACTCTGCTGGACAGCTGGGTCTCGGAGACACTACAGGTCTTCTTCTTTCATTATAATAAAAACATTGTGTATCATGTCTGTCAGTGCTATATCATAGTATGAATGCTATTCGCACATTTGGAAGCAATAAATATTGTCTCGTCACCACAGACAGATTCATCCCTACAATTGTAAAAAGCTTGTGTGGAAAGAAAACAGTATCCATCTCATGTGGAGGAGAACACACTGCCACTCTTTCAAAGGTATTGTGGTTGAATTATATAATACAACATGCTGGGCAGAGAATGAAGTAGTAAATGGTTGTTGTTTTTTCAGGGAGGCACAGTATTCACATTTGGATCAGGAGGTTTCGGTCAGCTTGGGCACAACTTATTTAAAGATGAACATCATCCACGACTGGTTGCTGAACTTTGGGGATCTAAAGTGTCGCAGGTCACATGTGGGAGGTAAACCTAAGTCTTCACAAGCCTTAGTAACTTGGTAGGATGGTTGTAAATAATGTAAACACTGTTCAGTAATTAAGCATTTGATACTTTCTTGAACAAAGACATCACACTCTTGTATTAGTTGCATCAACTAATCGGATCTACTCATTTGGATGTGGGATGCAAGGGCAGCTGGGAAATGGAGAACAGGTCAAGCAGTCTGTGCCGTTACCAGTGGTTCTGCCAACTGGTAATTATAAATCATCAGCAATAGGCTAATTTGTTATGAGTATGTTCATATTAACAGTGTTACTCAATGATCAAAATGTGAATATCGGTTGCAAACAGATTGTAATCATGAATTTACGATGGAAAAACTCATCGCTGGGGAGAAGCATTCATTTGCCTTGTTTTACAGAGTAAGTCATTCATAAATAGTTTAAGAGTTGTTAATGCGCTGCAATAACTTTTACATTTTCTTTTGTAGAATTCTGGAAATGAGTCTGCAAAGCCTAAATCCAGTTCATATAAAGGTATTTTGACAGTAAATGAAAGAATGATTGACCGCTGGCTGTCTGAAAGTGACCCATGGTCAACAATAAAGAAGTGAGTGTTTGTTTCAGTTTGTATTGTTTATGGGTCACGTTGGGCCTCGTTTTTATTCATTTTTCTTTACACGTGTCTATGAAATACCGTGAATCACAAAATTCAAAGTTACATTATTCCCAGATAACAACCACTGGATCTAATAAGACAGACTTATCAGGGAACGTCGAATCACATTGAATGTCAGTGAAAATATTCTTACACATATTTACGTTCGGGAGGCATGGTGGCTCAGTGGTTAACACTGTCGCCTCACAACAGGAAGGTTGCTGGTTCGAGTCCCAGTTGGCATTTCTGTGTGGAGCTTGCATGTTCTCGCATGTTGGCGTCCTCCGGGTTCTCTGGTTTCCCCCACAGTCCAAACACATGCGCTTCAGGTGAATTGAATAAACTAAATTGGCCGTAAAGTATGAGTGCAGGACTGTATGGGTGTTTCCCGGTACTAGGTTGCAGCTGGAAGGGCATCCGCTGTGTAAAACATATGCTGGATAAGTTGGCTGTGGTGACCCCTGATGAATAAAGGGACTAAGCTGAAGAAAACTGAATGAATGATAATATTACGTGCACAATGTTCATGTCAAATAATTGATGCCAGATTAAATAATCCATGCCAGAGTGTGTCAGTTCCGGCTTTATGTCTATATTTAATAAATATTAGAAAGCACAAAACAATGTATCCAAAAATCTTGTCAGTTGTATTAATGCATGTGCTGTTCATGGGCAATATTTACAGGGAAATCAAAAAAGTCTTCTCATCTGCCGTCTGCTTAAATGGAAGTTTTCTCAAACCAGGGTAAGTAAGCCAAAGTAGATATTAGCCATTTTATTTATTTTTAATTTTGCCTGAAAATTAAAAAAAGCTTAAAGCATCGTTTTGTCTATTTTCGTAGCCTCGATGAACAGGATTTTGACCTTGTTGGGAAATCTTTTTCAAAGTTAGTGGAGAATGAAAAGGTGATCTCAGAGGTAATAGCATAATTTTGCATTAAACTACAAAACTCAATTTCATATAAATGTAAAGCTGCTGCCAAAAAGATTTCTTCCATAGTAATAATAACACTTTAATAGTAAATGTATTACCTATTAACTAGATTTTTCTCAAACTAAAGAACTAGTCAAGTTGATGTGCAAGCCTCAGGTGGGGATTTGTATATTACAGGTGGTGAAGGTGGTTCAGCAGACACTGCTGCCGTCTCTGAATCCAAAGCCAGCTCATGAGGACTCGCTGAGACTTTATCTTCTCCTCCCTGAGCTCATCAAAGGTCTTGAGGAACAGCAAAGAAGTGAACTTAGTAAAGCTCTGGCCTCCAAAATCCTTCAGCTGAAACCTGCGCCTCGTGAGATGTTAGGTAAAGCTACAACACATTAACTTAATTTATGCTGTTGTCTGTGTGCTTTTCTGTGCACTCCTGTAGGTGAATCACATTACAAACCTAAATTTACAACTTTGACGTAGAAGCCAAGTTCATATTAAGTATTTGAGAGACTTTATTGTATTATGTACTTGTATTATATTTTGAGAAAGTATGGAGACCAACTTGATTATATTTAAAGTGCTTCATATGAGTCTATTCAGTTCAATTCATCTTTATTTCTATAGCGCTTTTACAATGTAGATAAAAGCGCTAGTAAATCTAGTAAATTGAAGCTGAGTCAGTCCAGTTTTCAGAGTGGAAGTTCAGTTTAGTTCAGTTCAGTGTGGTTTAATTTTCACTGCTGAAAGTCCAAACACTGAGGAGCAAATCCATCGATGCGCAGCTCCACAAGTCCCACAAGTCTACGGATTTATTTTGGTGCATTTTGCTTTGTGCTACTCTCTGATTTGTTGTTATGGATAATGTAGTTGTTCTGCACAAATTTGACTATTAAACATTGTTCTTTTACAAATAAAATCAATTAATGGAAACAATAAAAACATACACAAATGAGCTCAAAGCATGTCTGTCTTTCAAGAGTTTTCAGTTATTGGCAGTGATGCCAGGCTCACGGTCTTCCTGCAAAATTGGGCTCCTTTAAAAATACAGCTACGGGAAAAAATTTCTTTTTTGTTGTTTTTTTATTCTTGTTACTTTCATATTGTGCTGCAATTGCCGAAATGTTTCTTTCTTATGAATACAAAATGAAAACGTAATCACATTATGAGGAAAATTGATCGTAGAATGCATACCTGGCAACCCGAAAGTGCAACAACTGAGCGAGAAAAGCCGTCTGATGGCATGTCACGAACATCAGTTAAGCCCACATTTGAGAAAGTTACTTGGAAGTGTTTGTTTGATGTGAATGTGAGTTGTATGCTGTATCTACACTGTAAAAAATGCACAATTAATTGACACAATTAATTAATGTTGTCCCAACACAAATTGATTTCATTAACATAACGAATTTAAGTAGATTGAACATAAAACAATGAAGTTGTCCCCCCCAAAAAATTCTCAAGAATTTGTGTAAATCTAAGGTGTGGTACTTACCTCAGGGGGTGCTTCAGTCACATGATCTTGAATGGTGTCCTTCATCTAATTGAAGCATTCCATGGAATTGCCTATTTAAAATGAGCATATGTGTCATACCAAAGGACATGGTTTTCAGTGACAGTGTATAAAATGTGTATGTTTTTAAAAACATGGAATTATGGAGCTCATTTTAAATAAGTAGTTTAAACAAGCAGGCAGCAAAAAAAAACATGTTTGAGTGTATAAAAAATGTCACAGAAGATATTCTAGACAGGGCTGCACGGTGGCGCAGTGGATAGCGCTCTCGCCTCACAGCAAGAAGGTCGCTGGTTCGAGCCTTGGCTGGGTCAGTTGGCTGTTTCTGTGTGGAGTTTGCATGTTCTCCCCGTGTTTGCGTGGGTTTCCTCCGGGTTTCCCTGGACTGTTTCCCCCACAGTCCAAAGACATGCGGTACAGGTGAATTGGGTAAGCTAAATCGTCCGTGGTGTATGTGTGAATGAGTGTGTATGGGTGTTTCCCAGTGATGGGTTGCAGCTGGAAGGGCATCCGCTGCGTAAAACATATGGTGGATAAGTTGGCGGTTCATTCCGCTGTGGCGACCCCAGATTAATAAAGGCACTAAGCCGAAAAAAGAATGAATGATATTCCAGACCTTTTTCCTTTTGTGGGATTCAACTGAAAAATATTGGGCTAATTTAAATTTCTTATGGGGGGTTTGTCAAGTTGTCATTGGGGTGGAATTTGTTTTGGAACTGGTTATTGCTCAAAGATTTCCCTTCAGAGTTTTTACCTCCAGAACCTACTGTTCTCTTTTATTTTCTCAGAGATGTTCTGGTCCAGACTTCCCGATGACTGGCTCAAAGGCTTGGTGAAGCTATTTCACAATGAATCTGCTCATCTGATTGACCAGATCTGTGTATCGGATGCGGATCTAAAACACCTGCAGAACTTTTTACAAATCCTTCAGATGGCCTATAAGGTGCCTTTTTGCACATTGGATCACAATGAATTTGAAATTGAACCTGATTATTGTTGTAAAAGTCTTTCTTTTTGTGAAGGTCTGTTGCAGTACCCACAGTGACATCACTAACAGTGATTTCATCATTTATGAGATCAGTGATCTTCTAGATGCGGTGAGAACCATATAATTATTAATACTTTTTCAAAGAGATTTTTGGAGGAAAACCAAAAACACCAAAGAATTGTCTTTTTCTATTTCAATAGCTGCAGGCCGCCAGAGAAGAACTGGACCATGGGGATCCGTTCATGGACTATGTCTGGATGCTGAATTTGAAAGATTTTTACATTGTAGGTTTCAAACGCACATTGATATTTGAAGTTATTTTCATAAATTGTTCTTATATTAGTGCGTTTCATCTTTTCTTTCAGAGAAGACTTGAAATATTGGTCAAGTTCCCTTTTGTGGCTGACTATGCATCTAAACGGAGAATGTTTAATGTAAGTTAGAGATGTGAGAATGTCACGCAAATGCAAAATATCTCTGAATGCAATCCTATTATGCAAATGACATATCTTAAGCTTACTGTAATTCTGCTTTTCTTAGCACCTTGAGATTGAAAAGATACGGAGATCTTCAAGCAGGTTTTTAAGCAATGACACGTTCAACGTGTTTCACATACACAGAGAGTCGTTGTTGATGGACACACTGAAGTATCTTAGGCAAAACACTCACTCATTTTCCCAGCTATCAAAGGTACGTAAATAGCACTAGAATGCAAAAGATGATGAAACATCTGAGTTGGTAGTTTACAATTGGGGGATTTCCGTGTTTCCCCTAGGTTTTTTTTTAGAGGTTATTGGGGGTGCGTCTCGCCGTGGCGCAGCTGTTCAGACTGACACCGACACACACACAAGGTGTCATGGTGTTCATTTGTTTCTTTTAATAAATGAACAATTATTTGAACTGTACAATCATACAAGCTAAAAATGAACATTTATTTTTATATCTTTTTTTATCAACAAAGTGTGCAGCTTTTACATTACTTAAAATGTATGTAATTAATTTTTAAATTACAAACATTGCAAATGATGAAAGAAGAATTCAACATGTCTCAATCAAGAAAAAGTGTGGAGCGCATATTTGATGCATAAGTTAAAATACACATCTATAAATCCTTTACTTATTAAAAGGAAATAGCCTTGTAAACTACTGTTCATAGGAATGAATGTATTACAAGAAGTTATTTTATTAAATATTCATGTTAAAAATATATTTCTTAAGTTTTATTTATCTAATAATTCCAGCCAGCTTTTAGTGAACTTGCAATATTGTCAAAAACACAGAACCTTCAGTTCATTCATTCATTCGTTTTCTTTTCGGCTTAGTGCCTTTATTAATCTGGGGTCGCCACAGCGGAATGAACCGCCAACTTATCCAGCATATGTTTTACACAGCGGATGCCCTTCCAGCTGCAACCCATCTCCGGGAAACATCTACACACTCTCATTCACACACATACACTACAGACAATTTAGCTCACCCAGTTCACCTATACTGCATGTCTTTGGATTTGTGGGGGAAACCGGAGCACCCGGAGGAAACCCACGCAAACACGGGGAGAACATGCAAACTCCACACAGAAATGCCAACTGACCCAGCCGAGGCTCGAACCAGCGACCTTCTTGCTGTGAGGCAATCGTGCTACTCACTGCGCCACCGTGCAGCCCGAACCTTCAGTTGTTATATGTAAAAAGGCCAAAATACATGCAAGACCATTCAAATATTTTGCACATCTCCAACTACTGACAGCAGATCTCTCAATGAGAGAGAGGGGGGGATTTGCACTCGCGATATCTTTACTGCTCTATTCATTTAACCTAAGAAATGCAATGCTTAGACCATCACTGCCTCCCGCGATCTGTTCTCTTGCTCATTCACTTTCGTCATCATGATTTCCGGCTTTAACTAATTTTTGGGGATCACGGAGCTGGTATAAATTTACGGGAGACTCGCAGGGCTTCAGATAGAGGTCATAAGGTTGGATGAGACACTAGATAGGGGTGATCGCTGCGCTTGCATCACAGCAGCTCAAAACACTGGAAACACAATGGCTGCACTTGCAACAAAAAGAGCATCACTCACACGAGTCGCGCCAATAGACTGCATAAACAGGTTGCACCGCATCTGTATATATTTTAGCTGCTGTGACGCGAGCGCATCGATCGCTCATGCCCCCATGCATCATTTACCTGTGTTGTGGATACTGTAGGCTATGCATAATATATGGGAGCGCACGTGGGTCTTCGGTCCTGTCAGAGCACGCACTCTCATTCAGAGAATGGCTGTGTGGAACATGTCGTGCGCGTGTGACCATGTAGAGACAGAAATGACATGCTGTTGTGTAAATAAGATATTACATACAGCTATTTAGCTTGTTTATTAAAAGAAGTTGTGACCTATATATAAAATACAATTAACTTGACTTCAAGGGAAGCGCGGAAAGTCGTTGGGAGGGCGAGGCGCCCCCCTAATATAATGGTAGGGGAAACACTGAAAATGTCTCCTGTGCAGGTGGCGTTCATCGGGGAGAATGGAATAGATATGAGGGGTTTATCAGCAGAATTCTTCTCCCTTCTCTCCAAGTCTCTTCTTGAATGGGATAAAAAGATTCTGGAAGTTCATCCGAGTTCACTGGTTTGGTTCAATCCTCATGTAAGTTCGACAACATAAATTTGTTTTCCCCAGTGAGGTATTTCTCATATGAATGATGCTGATGTCTTTCAGTATACACGGGCCAATAAGAATTTCTACTATCTTGGAGTGATCTGTGGAATGGCGCTCTACAACAGACATTACCTCAACATTGACTTTCCACTAGCCTTATTCAAGAAACTCCTCCAGCAGAAGCCCAGTCTGGATGATCTGGAGGAGCTTTCACCTGTGGAGGCCAGGTAAACACCTGAAGACTACAAACCAGCTCATTTTACACAATAGTTTCACAAGTGCTTTTCAGAGCAGATCATATTTTAATTGTACTTTTAAACTTCCACATTAGAAGTCTGAAAAACCTTCTTAAGGAGGACGAGGAGGAAGTTGTGGATTTGCTCTTTTTGGATTTCACAGTAAGAGTTTGTATGGTTACATTTTATATGGGCATACTGCTGCTTAAATCTATTTATTTGTGCTGTTATTTTGCTTTTTCAGGTCAAAGGGCATGAACTCCTTCCAAATGGAAATCAAATTCAAGTGACCAAAGTTAATAGGTGGGAAAGGTTTGCTCTATCGATTTATCTATCGGTATAAATGAATTTATCCTAAGATGCATTTTATAGCTTCAGTCAAACCATTGACTTTTTATAGTTGTTCTCTGCATGTTATAAAATTATTCAATTGATTATCCATTAGCCTCACGGTGGCACAGTGGGTAGCACGATCGCCTCACAGCAAGAAGGTCGCTGATTCGAGCCTCGGCTGGGTCAGTTGACATTTCTGTGTGGAGTTTGCATGTTCTCCTCGTGTTGGCGTGGGTTTCCTCCGGGTGCTCCGGTTTACCCCACAAGTCCAAAGACATTCGGTATAGGTGAATTGGGTAAGCTAAATTGTCCGTAGTGTATGTGTCTGAATGAGAGTGTGTGGATGTTTCCCAGTGATGGGTTGCAGCTGGAAGGGCATCCGCTGCGTAAAACATATGCTGGATAAGTTGGCAGTTCATATACTAGATGCTATACTAGATACGTACTGTAAATAATGGATGTTCTCTGTTTTTGCACTGCTAGTTTTTCTCTTTTTTTCTTATTTTTAAAGCAAGAACATTGTGTTTTTTTATGCAGACAGAAGTATGTGGATTTGTACATCGACTTTGTGTTCAACAAGTCTGTGAAGACTCAGTTTGAGCATTTTTCGAGAGGTTTCTCTAAGGGCTGCCCGCTCGATGCGTGGACCATGTTTCACCCTGAAGAGCTGCAGGAGCTTCTCCACGGCTCTCCTCAATATAACTGGAAGGAGCTTCAACAGGTAAATGAATACTACTGAAATATTTACAACACGCTTTCAAATTATAAAGTACCTAAGACTTGTTTTGCTCCAGTCGGCTTCCTATGAAGGCTGTTCTGCCTCTGATGGGCTCATCAAGAACTTCTGGACTGTTTTCTTTGAGCTCTCTGAAGAGAACAAGAAGAAATTTCTGAGTAAGCTTGAGTAATTTGCCTCATTTGCATAATTGAGAAGTGTTATTATTACCTCTCAGCTTCACTCGTTCTCTTTCTCTTCAGTGTTCTTGTATGGAACGGAGCGTGTACCTGCTGGAGGTTTCTCAAAGCGCTCTCTGAAGATTTCTCAGAGAGACTGTCCTGATCCAGATGACCATTTACCAAAGGCCCAGACCTGTTTTGGCAGATTAGTTCTTCCAAAATACAGTGATATCAACACACTACGCAACAAGCTAATACATGCAATAAACTTTTGTGAGGTTTTTGGCCTAGAGTAAACATCTCTCGACATTCCAGATGTCAAGGTTGTCAATACAAAAATATATGCAATCAAGTGCAAGTTGCTGAACATTTTGGTTTGCAGTGTCTATATGTATGTTACTCAAACCATGTGATTTAATTTTCCTTGAGTATCCTAATATGCATCACAGATCACTATTATAATGCAAAACATGTTATATAGTTATCATATGTAAATGTCAGAGCTATATACATTTTGTTTCCTAATATATTTAAATGGCACTTTCATTACGTATGTCATGTTTGATCTTATTAGGTGTTATTTTAAACAAGCTTAAATAAAAACGAGAAACTGTCTTAGTGAACTATCCCTTTATGGTTTGGTTTCGTTTTTCAGTTAATCATTCTATGATATACCAACCCAGTCTAGATATACACAGACACACATTACATTAAAACGCATTTAAAATGTACTAAAGACTGCGGTGAAAATAAGCTTTTACAATAAATAGTCCTAGGTTTCATTTTGGATGAACTATCGCTTTAAGTTTTGGTTTCGTTTCCCAGTTAAACGCAACTATCCAAAGGGCAAAAGCGATGGACAGTCCTTGGATTAGCCAATTCACTCAACGTTAAAAAAGCCGGACTGCTGATTCGGAAACACTTCCGTTTTTCTGGGAACACAATCAGGTTTCATCTGAGTTGAAACCAGCAGATTGCTGCTTAACTTTAGTGTAGTTTCGTTGTTTGTTATCAGTTTGAAATGAGTAAGTTTTCCGGTCCATGGATTCAGAGAGCCTGAAGGTTTCATCCTCGCGGTGAACATGTTGTGTTATTGGGGAGCGCAGGTCCGAGAAGGATTCGGTCTGTTAAAACCTGAGCAGGTCAAACATGGGAACTGTGGGATAAAATCCATCTGTCCGAAATCAGCTGTTCAGGACATCTCAGCTGGGAAGAGTTTCGTTGGATTCATCCGGGATGGGAAGGTGTCGGTACTGAGGCTGCGCGATGAAGATGCTGATGAAAAACTAGGTGATTCTTTAAATGATACTTTATGTCATAAAAACAATATTATATTGTTTATATTATTATATAAAGTTATAATGGCAGCACGGTGGCGCAGTGAGTAGCACAATCGCCTCACAGCAAGAAGGTCGCTGGTTCGAGCCTCGGCTGGGTCAGTTGGCATTTCTGTGTGGAGTTTGCATGTTCTCCCCGTGTTTGCGTGGGTTTCCTCCGGGTGCTCCGGTTTCCCCCACAAGTCCAAAGACATGCGGTATAAGATGCTGGATAAGTTGGCGGTTCATTCCGCTGTGGCGACCCCAGATTAATAAAGGGACTAAGCCGAAAAGAAAATGAATGAATGAATATAAAGTTATAATAATATTAGATTATTATGTACTAATATTATAATGTCATTAACTTATAATTTAAAGAACAATCTTTTGATATGCCATTAATAGTATTATTTACTCCAGAACCATTACAGCTACAGAATGAGACAATCAGATCGATGGTCTGTGGAAAAGCTGGTGCGGTTCTTCTTGCTGATGGAGGAAAAGTTCTCATTATGGACAAATATACAGTGTGCAGGTTTGTTTATGTGTGGATATCAGCATGAACGATCATAAATGATAATCACATAAATATCTAACAGATTGTCTTGTATTTTCAGACCTCTTAAAGGTCTGGACAACATGCAAGTGATTCAGATCGCATGTGGAGAC